>CALYLW010000466.1:558347-979232 GCA_944989445.1 Ampullaceana balthica | reverse complement strand
TTCGGGAGAAATTGATTTCCAAAATTATTGGGGGCGGGGGTTTTTCAATATGTGGTCTTATTCTATTTAATTTTATTCTTTAAAATAAAAAAAATGTTTTAGGTCTCATCCTGAAAAATTCATTTTAAAAAAAACCTTCTTGGACAAAAAAACTACTTCGTATTCGTTGATTCTAGCGCAAGCGGCTTTTTTAGGTTTAGCCTTAAATATTTAAAGTAATTAAAATTAAAGACTTTAAAAAAAAAGACGTATGACTTTGACTTATGAGTCTTATGAATAGATGTTTCAATTTATGAAATTCAACACTCTTACTCTTAACTCTCTACAAGATTTAGGTTTAACCACATGTCTCTCTGATCTTTACCCATCAAAATAAAATAATGGGGGGAAATATATTTATATGATTTTTATATATTCTAATTCTATATGCAAATTCAAATACGAACGTAAAACAGTGGTTGTTAAGCTAAACAAATAAAAACGAAAGCAGGCGATGTCTACATAAACATACAAAATGAATGTTTAAATAGCAAAAAGATAAAGGTTAAAGGTTGTTGTCAAGACAAACAATGAAAATCGCGCGATATCAGCTGAAGCAAACGCTTGCAGTGTAGCCACCCTAAAAATTACATTTCAGATGCGAGTTCGCGCGTATACTAGATTGGCGAATTCGCGTGCAGTGGAGCCACAGCCTAATGAACATTCTTTTAGGTACGTCTAGTACATAAAGGATTTATAGTCAAAAACTTGGTTTTTTACGGTTTTTAAATCCTTTATATTAACTCGTGGTGTCTGCGGCCGACCGACCGACCTTGCTTGCTTGCTTGCTTGCTTGCTTGTCGCCAAAACTTTTGATCGATTTTTAACCCACTTGCTCGCAAGATAGCGAGCTGAAATTTTGCAGGCAGTTTCGTACCGATGATAAAAACAATGTATCAAAATTTCAGATCGATCGCATGTACCGTAATTAAATTATTGATTTTTTAGATTATTTTATTTATTCCTATGTATCATGCTATTTTTTGAGATAGAGCGTCGCGGTGCGTATTATATTGAACAACCTTTCTGTCGCGCAATAAGGTGCGTATTTTACTGACAACACTTTTTATAAACCTATTCCTGATCGGTGCGCATTATATTAAACACGTTTTACGACACAACTGCAATTTTGTATTTTTGGATGGTCTTGCGCTGCGTGTTATAATGAACATTCTTTTAGTTACGTCTCATACGTAAAGGATTTATAGTCAAAAACTTGGTTTTTTTACGGGTTGTTTTTTATTAAATCCTTTATATTAACTCGTGGTGTCTGCGGCGACCGCTTGCTTGCTTGCTTGTCGCCAAAACTTTTGATCGATTTTTAACCCACTTGCTCGCAAGATAGCGAGCTGAAATTTTGCAGGCAGTTTCGTACCGATGATAAAAACAATGTATCAAAATTTCAGATCGATCGCATGTACCGTAATTAAATTATTGATTTTTTAGATTATTTTATTTATTCCTATGTATCATGCTATTTTTTGAGATAGAGCGTCGCGGTGCGTATTATATTGAACAACCTTTCTGTCGCGCAATAAGGTGCGTATTTTATTGACAACACTTTTTATAAACATATTCCTGATCGGTGCGCATTATATTAAACATGTTTTACGACACAACTGCAATTTTGTATTTTTGGATGGTCTTGCGCTGCGTATTATAATGAACATTCTTTTAGTTACTGTCTCGTACATAAAGGATTTATAGTCAAAAAGTTGTTTTTAATTTATTTTTTTTAAATTATTAAATCCTTTATATTAATTCGTGGTGTCTGCTTGAGTGCCGAAAAAAAACTTTGGATCGATTTTTAATGCACTTCCCCGTATGCTGGCGAGCTGAAATTTTGCAGGGAGACTTGTGTTGATGATAAAAATGATGCATCAAAATTTCAGATCGATCGAATTTAAATTAATGAATTTTTAGATTATCTTTATTTATCTCTATGTAACATGTTTATTTTTGTGCTAGAGTGTCGTGGTGCGTATCTATCTACATATATATAATTCTCTTCGTGGTCGGACCCTGCGAGGCAACAAGAAGCTGAATGTGCAACAGAGCTTGACGAATGACCCTCGCTCGGGTCAACTAAACACTGTTGGCAAGCGTTGTGGGATGAAATGAAAAAAAAGGGGGGGGTGGGAGTGGGTGGCAACAAAGCACTTGCGTTCACTTGCATTATCCCTTCACAGTAAATGCGAAATTCGTAGTGTACTGGTTATCACGTCCGCCTCATACGTCGATGGTTCTGGGTTCAAGCCCCAGCGAAAACATTGGTTTTTAAAAAAATGTTTAAATGTTTGTTTGTGCCCGTTCTTTTACCCCCTTATTGCCAACACTAGGTGATTTAGTTACGGGTGAAGACTTCCCGAAAGACGCAGTTGTCAAAATGGGATGGGTTTGGGCAAACGACTGTGATTGAATGAAAAGAAGGAATTCTGGAGAGACCCGCGGCGTAGCATACGTCGCAGACTTGCTCATAATAGACAGTGCAAAGAACGGATTTGGGGGGGGGGTGAGAGTACAGACACAAAAAGCAGCACAAAGTAAATAAAAAATAGCGAGTAAGCATGGAGACAAGCACACTGAGGTTGTTGTTACCCCCCTCCCATTTAATACGATCATCCCTTAAACATAAACTGTGATTGGCCGACCCTAGCGAGGGTTAGTCATGTTTAGGGTTGTTAATTGCGTGTTGTTGTTTTCTCTTGTTTTTTAAAACCGATTATCGATTATGTAACTCTGATTTTAAACCTATTATCGTTTTAAAGCTGACTTCATAGAAGTTAGAGGTGTACCGAATTTCTCCTGCAAACGTCTATAATCCAACAATGAGTTGGCAGTTCAAAACCGACGTTCACTCGCGTTGTTTTGATTTCTTCGTGCTGTAGTTTGTGTCCGTTATTTCTCCACTTTCTTTGCACTCTCCATGAGCAAGTCTGCGGCGTATGCTACGCCGCGGGGCGTCTAGTTATATTGAACAACCTTTCCTGTTGCACGGTAAGGTGCGTATTATATTGAAGATACTTTTTAAAAAAAATATGTTCCCGATCGGTGCGCATTATATTAAACATGTTTTACGAGACATTACTAAAATTTTGTTTTTAAATCCTTTATATTAACTCGTGGTGTCTGCGGCCGACCGACCGACGTTGTCGCCAAAACTTTTGATCGATTTTTAACCCACTTGCTCGCAAGATAGCGAGCTGAAATTTTGCAGGCAGTTTCGTACCGATGATAAAAACAATGTATCAAAATTTCAGATCGATCGCATGTACCGTAATTAAATTATTGATTTTTTAGATTATTTTATTTATTCCTATGTATCATGCTATTTTTTGAGATAGAGCGTCGCGGTGCGTATTATATTGAACAACCTTTCTGTCGCGCAATAAGGTGCGTATTTTATTGACAGCTCTTTTTATAAACATATTCCTGATCGGTGCGCATTATATTAAACATGTTTTACGACACAACTGCAATTTTGTATTTCTGGATGGTCTGGCGCTGCGTATTATAATGAACATTCTTTTAATTACTTCTCGTACATAAAGGATTTATAGTCAAAAACTTGGTTTTTTACGGGTTTTTCTTATTTTGTATTGTCTTGCGCTGCGTATTATAATGAACATTCTTTTATTTATGTATCGTATATAAAGGATTTATAGTCAAAAACGTGGTTTTTTTACGTTTTTTAAAAAAAATTTATTAAAATCAAGTGATCCGCGACCCCGATACAATTGAACATTTTCAAATTATATATTTAAAAACAACAACCCGAAAATATATTTTTTAAATAAAATTTTATTTTAAAATTTGTTGAATAATTTATTTATTGCGATGTTTGAAAATTAATGTAACTAACCAGACCCAAAATTGGCGGGAGAGTTTCTGTTGACGCCAACCTCATGTCATTCTCAAACATTAATTACACTGTAAAAAATCTTACCGTAAAACGACAGTAACTTATCGTGTACTAGCTGCCATTAACTCAACCGTCTTTATGGGGCATTAACGGTAACTTACCGCAGCGATAACTTATCGTTTTTGGCTTACCGTTATTTTACGACGGAATGTCGTAAACTCTTAGGATACCGTTAACGTTAAGTTAACGTTATTTTTAAAAAAAACGATAAACACCCCCCCCCTCCATTTTAGGGCAGCCCCCCTACCCTCATTAATACAGCCCTTGTTTTAACATTAGCTACTAATAAGCAATACAAACTGGACGCAAATAAATGAGATAAGTATTTTAAAAATTAATACATTTTTTATTAAGTCCAGTCAGGTCATAACAGTATCAACATTCATCTTTCTGTACATTCAAAGTCTGAGAGATCTCTTATTACGCTTGCAACTTTTCTGCTAACGCCTTCTTCTGTTGCTTTTCCTTTACTGGGTGTGCTGCTGCCATTTTCTTTTATCTTGCATCCACCTAATTGAAAAAGAAAGGAATAACAGGTTTATTGAATTCTGTAACTGAAAATACATTTAAAGGAAAGCTTAAAATGTAAAAACACACAATACATTGATAGCAGTTAGTGTTTTTGAAAATTACATGTTCAACCAGAGCATTTCAAAGCATCCAAGGTTGAATACAAAACCAGTCTTCATAAAAATGTGTAAATAAAAAAAAATAAAAGAATTAAAACCATTTCATAATTAAAAAAAATAAATTTTTGTTTAAATTTTTTTATATAACTTCATTTTTAAAAAAAAATTTTTAATTTTTAAAAAAAATTATTATTTTTTTTTAAATTTTTTTTTAAATTTTTTTTTAAATTTTAATTTAAAATTTTTTATTATATTTTTTTTATAAATTTTTATTTTTTTTTAATTAAAAAAAAATTGAAGGTTTTCTTAAAATGGGCAATAAAAATTTGATAAATTAAAAGTAATAACAAAACTTTAAAAAATATTTTTCAATAATTGGTGAAAAAAGTTAGTTATTTCAGCTTCCAAGAGAAACCTGCTTCTCAAAAAACAGCTTTGCTATAAGTTTCTTGTTGGCTGAATAAAAGGGCACACATAGATGGGTTAATGAATACTAAACCTCCTTGGCTAAGATTTCAACAAAGAAGTATAACAATAATAACATGACTAGAAGAAAACGATGCAGAAGACAAAGTAGAAAAAAGACAACACAAAATTTAGTTTATTAACGTTTAAAGCCCCATAAGGTTTTTGGTAAACTTCCGCCTCAGTCCCGTAAGGATTTCCCTTTAATTGTGATCAACTTGTTATGCAATTTAAAAAAATTACGGAAAATGAATTTATATTATCATTATCATACTGACTTCATCTTTTAGGATAAGAATGGTTATTTTATGTATCCAAAAGACCGACTTGAGTTTAATACTAATTTTATCTGTAGTTTAGTACTATTATATTTACAAAAAAGCATAGCAAAATCACATCTTCAAAAAAAAAGAAAATTTTTTAAAAATTAAAAAAAAACAAAAAAAAACATGCACAACTTCGCGAATGGAGCGATAACACTAGCAAAGGCAACTGTCGCCATTTCCGGAAGTCGACTAAAGCTTCTCTCACTAAATGAAGAATTTCTTTTTTTTTATGATCTCATTACTAAAGAGAGTGCCATCGAGGCGCGCATTACCGCACTTTGGGATTAGAGACAAGGCGCGCATTACCTCGCTTTTGGGCATTAAACGTTAAAATTATCTATATAATCTGGAAAGAGCCTTTACTAGTTAATCTTAGCATCTGCAACCATAAGGCGGAGAGGGACGCATACCAGATAGTTAAAAACTTGTTCATAGAGGGAAAATTAATTGTGGAAAAAAAGAAAATTAGAGTAAATACTTCTGAAATGAAATTTACAAATACGTTTAATCACATAGGAAAACATAAATTTCTAACCTTTGCAAAAACTCCAAAGTTGAGATTGCTTCTGTATCATATTTAATGTTGAATGTGTAATAGGAACCGCAGAGGCAACCAACAGCCTTTAGAAAATCATTCTCATCAGCATGGATGACTACTTTGCCATCAATGGAAAGCATCCAGTCCTCAACTCCCATGAGACTGTTACCTAGAAACAAAATAACAATTTACTAGTGCAAAACATTAAAACCATGTAAGTCTTACCCTAAGACAAGGGTATTCAAATGAAAGCAACTTTTCACGTTTTATTTTAAAAAATTAATGTGAAAACGTGAGCTATATTTAAAAAAATAAAGGAAACCAAAAAAAAAGTGTTTAAATTCACTTAATATTTCACATACCCCTTAGAATTAGATGAGGTGTAGGGGGCAAAGATTTTTCTTCAATTTCCTCCACAGTGCTGGCAGGCTTTAAAAAAATAAGAAATAGTACAAATCAAATCATGGTACAACAAAAGTCAAAGGGTATCTGTAATACACTCCCAAATAACTTTTTGACTTGAAGATATTCACTTAACTTTCAATAAAACTTGTAACCCTATAAAATTAAGTAGAGTCATTGAGATGGGATAATAGAATATTTTATATTTTAATATATAGAAATTACTCAAACCTCAATTTTACTGATATGTAGGACAAAGAATAATACATAAAAATAAAATTTAACTATGAAACATATTAACCTTAGAATAACAAGGTTCTATGTAAACTTTTGTTCAAACCAAGATATTGGCCTTTGAAAATTTGATATTATGTAGGGCCATATAGAATTAGAACCTTCAGTTATTCTAAGGTGGCGATATGTAAGCAAAATCTAAATTAACAAACAAGATGCTATTTCCACTTACTTTACTTATGATTTAAAACAAAAATATTGTAGCACTCTTGAGTAAAATCAGAATACAATCTCACATGTTAAATAAGTGTAATTATGACATAATTATTAAACACAAAAATAAGCTTTCAAAATAAAATCAACTTACCATTTCAATATGAAGTCCGAATATTGAACACTTTATCTTGGTACTATATCCACAGTGACATTGTACGCCTTGACTAATCTGTAATCAAAGACCACCTTATTTCTCTATTATCTGAAATGGAAAGTGAAAAAAAAAGAACTTTATGATTAAAACAAATCTGATAACTGCACAGCTAGTAAGAGATCTAAATGCTCTGATTGATTTTTAGTCTTAGCCAAAATACAAATTATATATTACCTAGTCTTGACAAAATTAGGGTGACAATAATCTTAACCAACACCTTAATAATAAAAAATAAATGTTAAATCTCTAACTAACGTTTAAATGTACACATGGTTTAAATATCTCAACTGGCATTAGAACCAAAAAATATTACCATGATTTATAAACTGATAAATTTTGTTAAGACTGATACTTATTTATAATATAACTTAAAATCAACAAAACATTCAATTTGAAAACATCCTAATTTAACACCTTTCATGACAGACTTTAAAGTGGTTATCCATCTTTTTATTGTATGCAATGGTCATTCTGTAATCAAAGACCTCCCCTTTTGTTATTGTAAAAGACAGAACCTGAAATTTCAAGTAAAAATAATTAACTAAATGATTACAAATAACAATTTTCCTTTTGTTACAGAATTTATACATGTGTAACATAACTACATACCTATTAAAAATTAAGAAAATGTAAACAGTTTATAATATAATTAGACTACATCTACTTAATTCTGTATAATAATATTAAAAGACATGAAAAATATTCTGCATATAAATATTTATATGCCATACACTGACTTTAAAGTTGACAAATGATACATTCTCGTAACTTTTTCTAGACTCATACTTTCATTACTGTTTAATTTAAAATGTATTAATACTTACATATCGGTAGTGGTAATGTTAAAGCATATAATTTGCCAAGACTTGTATTGTTCAGTTAGTTTAACCTAGACTCCCTGTTTCATGTGATCTTTACCTGAAACCAAGTTTTTTTGAAAATATGTCATAGATGTCAGGAAGAGTCCTAACTTACATAAACTTAAAGTATTATTAAGCTTTATTAAACTTAAGCGTTATTCGCACGGTTTTGGCAGTGCAAATAATGCCCAACTTTATCCGCACGGTTAACCGTGCGGATAATGCCTAGCGTTACTCGCACTGCCGCACGGTTTTGACCGTGAGAATGATGCCAAACGTTATCTAAAGCAGGGTGTCCACCCAAATCTGGTCCAAAAAAATCCTACCAGCCACCAAAAATCCTACCATCCAACCGACAAGTAAAAGTTATTATTCGGACAAGTAAAAGTATATATTCGACAAGTAAAAATTTAACTTTCGGTATTGTATGTTAACACTTAGTTGTTCAAGCCACTCAGAGTAAGAAGTGTCTTTTAACCAGTCTGAATTAAAATAACATTTCCCCATGTTGATGGGATTGATAGTGTTTTTTGTAATAGTATACAAATTGTCAATATCTGGATAGTGAAGTAAGGAACAAAATTAAACTGACAAAAAGTAAACTAGTCTTAAGACTTTAGTCAAGAATTTGTCTACTGCAGCCTACCCTAAAATTTTTTAGTTAACACACTTTAAATTGTAACCATTTAACTAGACTAGAATCTAGATTTCTATATGTTTAGCACATAATTTTCAACACTGAACAGGACTGATTTTTAATCTATTTAATCATAAAAAATAAGCTTTGATTTGAAACAGAATCTAGATCTAAACCTTTTTAAATAGTTGCTATAATAGTTGTGACTTTGGCATACCCATGGGCGTCGCTAGGAATTTTTCCAGCAAAAAAAATCCCACTTTTTTTTTCATTTTAACTGGCAATGCCATACAGGTACAATTTTCAATTAAATTCAAGTTCAGTATAAAATAAGGGTTGAAAAAAAGCCTTAGAAATTAATAAGACTTACAAATTAGTGCTGTAATAGTTAAAATACAACATTTATTAATGCATTTAATAAATTAATTTTTTTTTCCTCAAATGTAGGGGGGGGGGCAAATGCCCCCCCTTCCCTACGCCCATGGCATACCGTGACTGTTTCGGTATTTTAAAAGAAATTAACTGAACTAGATCTAGATTTTAGACGTGGCTAGGCTAAGCCTAAGGTTTTTTTTCGTTTTTAATTTTCACAAAATACTAGATTAGAGAGATCTATTGACTTCAAGCAGTCAAAATGGCGACTGCTGCTAAAGCAGCTAAACAATAAGCACAAAAATCGTAGTTAACACTGCTCCCATAAATTTTTTGGAGATATAACAAAATTAAATTAATAACTGGAATGAATCTTCATACTTTTCTTGACGTTTTATGACCGTTTTTAAGAAAATATGTTGATTTATAAAGATACAGGGCCTTGTCAAAGTTTTGAATCGAATGGTCTTTTTTTTTCTCTCTTCCCCTTACTTAGAATCTAGACTAGCTATTTTGCTGTCAAACATAGATCTATATCTGCCTTAACTTAAAAGTATCCCCCATTAAAAACTTTTACAATACTTTAATAGTTGGGATAGATATCTATTATTTACTCAGATCATGATATATTTTTAACCAAAATCCTAATATGAATATCTAGATCTAGTATATTACACTAATTACTATTACGCGGTTACTAGATCTATACTATGGCTAAGCGTAAGTAATTTAACAATTTCTACCTGTTTCAATCACAGTGCACTTAATGTTGACAATGCCATCTTTAACGAGAATTATTTTGTTTAATATCTGTAATTTGTTTGTATAAGTTTAGTTTTCGACTTTTGTTTTAAAACACACATTTAAAAAAAAATAAAACCATAGATATATACGATATGATATAAACAGGGGACTCTGTCATAGGTAAACAATAGTTTATATACCGCTGCGAACTATTGGTATTTCCAAACCAAAACAATGTGCAACGTGAGCTTCGTCATTCATTTATTTATATCTTTTATCCGATCGAGGAACGTTTATCCTACCGAGATTTTGTTTATCCGACTGAGGATCGTTTATCCGACCAAAATCCGACTTATCCGACCACAAAATTTTTATCCGACTAAAATCCGACTTCGGTGGACACCCTGTAAAGGCCTTGGACTTGGGTAATGCATATAAAAATGATAATAAAAATTAACAAATAATACTAACAGTCACTGTTACTGACTCTCACTTTAAATTTTAAAATTTTGACCGTGAGAATAATGTCGAACAAATTCAATTGTTATTTTAACCGTCTTTCAAGTGTCTGGAATCTTATATTTGTATCCATTTTAGCAATAATCTGAGCGGACCTGCATATCGTTTGTTAATGATTAATCATTAATTAATTAATTAGTAATGCTGCGGATTTAGCTGATATAAAACTATACTTTTATTAACTGTTCCAGTGCAATCAACTTTGTATTTTTATTCTGTATAATTTTGAAGTAACTTTTTATTAACTTTCATACATAATATTTAATTGGAGACTCTGTAATGAAAAAGAATAATTATTATTCTCCCCAAAACTAGCATTTTACCTGTGGTCAACATAAATCCATTAAGTTAATTTAAAGCATGAAAAAACGAAAGACGATACAATGGTATAGCCAGTATAGCATAAAAATTTTAAAGTGAGAGTCTGTAACAATGACTGTTAGTAACAGAATAGATAAGACAGGCATGGATGGGGGAAAAAATCAAATGTTTCCGGGAAAGCGCCTGCTTGTGCATTTGCAAACATCCTCACTGTGGTTGTAACCCACCCACACACACCCCCCCCCCTTTAAAAAAAAAGTTAGACTGTCCTAGGATTCGATCCGCTTACCAGTACCATTATGATAAATTGAACTAAGCTAGATTAACCACTCAACTGGAGAAGCTGATGAAAATATTTGTTATTTAAAACTTATAAGTAACTATCATTAAATGCACACTAATAAATTTTTATGGCAATGGTACTTTAAAATTTCACCAATCATGAAATTGTAATATGTGTTAGCATATAAATTACACATTTTAGCCTAAATCGAGTGATATCGGCCATTATTTTGTCTACACTGGGCGCGTTTTTTTTCCATTGTGACCAGCCACTATAAGTAAGACGCAGACGACCCGTGCGGATAATATCAGCATTATCCGCACGGCCAAAACCGTGCAAATAATATCAGCATTATCCGCACGGCCAAAACCGTGCAAATAATATCAGCATTATCCGCACGGCCAAAACCGTGCGAATAATCACTTCGTAAACTTAAAGCAGCAAAATAATGTAATAAACTCGTGGCATATGTAGTAGTTTAAATGTTAAGGCATAACTATATTAAAATGGATGCTTGGACTGTGATTAGGACTTACACTACTTACAGATTTATTAAAGATCTCATGAATATTCCAAAGCATCTTATGCTTCTTTTTACCTGATCCTCATCGGATTTACAACTTCACAAGAATCTTGGTAAAGAATTAGCCAAAAAACATTTTCATTATTAAAAAAGGGATTTGATGTATACAATTTGCCATCCACTAAATCTTCAAACACACCATTTACAAATTGTTTGTAAAAAGAATTGCTATGGACATTAAAAAAAACTTGAATATTTGTATATCTTAGTCTACCAATACCTTACTACAATATTAATTCTATCTAGTGGTCTTCTTTTATCAACTGTAAATGAATACTGAGATAATTATGGGCTTATGAACACAGTGCGTTCTATTATAGCTAAAATATGTTAGGCCACTTCTCACCCTCTCTGTCAACTCAAAAGCCAATACTTAACTATTTTTAAAAGTCTATTGGGAATATTTTTGAAACTATAATGGCAGAAATTTTTCTCTTATGTACCGCCATGTGCTTTGTAAATATTTAAAATCTTATAGGCCTATGGTGCATTGCACATCGTGCAAATTAAACATGCCTCGGACTAGACCCCTTCTACCTATAGGTCTTGCCAAATATTTAGGCCCACTCCATCACCAGCTTATTCTATATTTTCTATTTCAAAATTAATGCCTATTTACATTTGCTATGCATTAATGAACATTGACCATTATTATATTATGATCACTATAATACTATTGAAGCTATTGACAATCTAATTGTAACAGATACAAACTATTGACTAAAGTATCTAAAGCATGACCGTGTCAAGCCATGTGAATGTGCTTTGGACCTTGGACATATTTTAAGTCCTATGCCTATAAGTTTAAGGTATATTGCACACCACACAAATTTAATATTTAAATTTCTTGCACTTTTCTATTCTGCCTGTAGACCGTCATTAATTTCTATTATTTTCATTAATAATACTAATGACAACTTAAATGTAATGGACATTAACTATTCACTAAAGCATGGCCATGGGCCATGTGCTTTGGAAATATTTAAAATCTTACATTTCCTAGTGTGCTATGTAATCCATGCTAATTTACTATTACTTGTACTTGTTACACTTTCCCTATAGTATAGTTTTAGGCTTGAACTTTAGGCCTTGCCAAATATTTACACCCGCTACATCACTGAGTGAATCACTGGCTTATATTATTTAATATCTGAATCTGCTCTTCAAAATTTAATGCAAAATATGCTAGTTAATGACTATTACTATTTTTATTGGTAAAATATAAAATGCAATTAAAACTATTGACACATTTAGTTGACACTTACTATTCAGTGACTGCTGAGAATGAATCATTAAAAACAATAAATGACCATGACCATAGCATATGCAGCATATGATGCCATGTGCCGTCGACCATTAAAAATGTTTTCAATCCTTACAACTGTAAGATTAAAATTAGTATTATGTTATGGCATATTTAAATACCTAAATACGGCCATACAATCTTATGAGCAATAAACAATAGAAGCAGTGAATAATAAGCCTGAAAAAGTTCGACTCAAACTTTTTTTTAACACAATGGCGGAATGGCGGCTTACCACTTACCGTCATGCCGAGAATACTATCAATTGTGAATTGGGGCGAATTTAATTAAATTTAAACGGCTGAAGCTATAAAAATAGATATATAACCATTTCAAATGAAATAATTACCTGTTTCTTAATAATTCAATTATACAATCAAACGCAAAGACGAAATTTAAACTTAATATACTGACGAAATATCAACTAAAGTTTAAGTAATTCCATTGATTGAAGATGCCGGAAGTTTCCCATTAAGACAACTATTTTAAAAAAACAAAACATGTATACGACGAAACAATTCTTCAAATAAATTGAAAAAACAATAATAAACAAATTTAGTATAATATTAAAGAAAACTTATTTATTTTCTAGTAAATATTTAATATTTACTTATAAACATTTAAATTATAAACATGTTGCAATTTTTTGTTTAAATAAAACAAATTTAATATAAGGAATGGATAATGAGTAAAAAATTGTCTGTTAGTTTTACTGTTCCAATATAAAAAAATATATATATTAAAGCTTTTAAAATTAAAAATATAAATGATAATTAAATATTTTTTAAAGATAATTTAAAATTAAATTTTATTATTATTATTATCTTTTTTTTTAACTTGAAATCTTACCTGGAGTGTGTTCAATTACTTTCAATTCAAAAATTTTATTGTGATAGAATACAATAATGATAAAAATATCTTAGGGCTGTTAACGATTAATTAAAATTTAATCGTTATATTTTGAAAAATTAACAATTAATTAATCGTTAATTTCGATTAAAGCCAAAAAATTAAAATGTATGATGTCATTAAACGTTCTTGTTGAAAATCTAAATAACACTGGAATTTCTCCTTTATTACTTTATATGTCATCTTTTCACCAACTACGCAAAAAGACAAGTATGTTGGCATTATTTGGTTCAAGTGATGAGCGGGTCTAATTGACAATATAACCAGCCGATCTGGACAATCCTTCACTTGGAACTGTAGTAACTGGTATGCACTAACCGGTCTTGGCAAGGAATTGCATTATCGGATATCGATGTTTTCACCATTGTAGAGTGTCAATGGATTCGGGAAGTTTCATCTCCATTTTGTAACGCAGTAATTCATCAGAAGAGCTGTGGTCATTTTCTGTCTCTGAGTCAGACTCCATTACTGCCATTAGCTCAATAGGCTTTTCATTTGGTTTGATAAGTAGGCGACGTGTTAGAACCATGGTAGGCAAAATTTATCAACATTTTGAACATTCCCGTCAGTCAATAGTTTAAAACCAAAATGTTCATGTAATTTATCAGCCACTATTTTTTTTTAATTTATTATTTTTAAAAAAACAAATTTATATATTTTTTTAAAAATATTTTTTTTAAATTTCCAATAATTTTTAAGTGATGGGTCGACTAATCCGAAGCCCTAAAATATTTATATTGAATAGCTTAAATAAGAAAAACAAAACTTCATTAATTAATCATTATGGGTTCCCGGGCAAAAACGTTGCAACATTTTAAATTTAAAACCCCTACAGTATAGATTTTAGTCGGAATCATGCCTAATGTTTATATATAATACTATTATGTCAGAACTCGATAATTTGTGGAAAAAAATGTGTCTGTTCCCATGTGAAATAATTAATACTGATTTTTAAATTGAGCTAGATTACCTGTCACGCATTGCAGAAATGGCAGAAGAAAAAGATATTTAAAAAAATTTTGAAGTCATTTTTATATTTTAAAATAAAATACTATACACATTTACTTTGCGAGAGTGTAGGCTTACTCAACAGCTTTCCAAAATTTCATTGCGATCGGGTGAATAAAATAATTTTTTTTTAAGCTTACATAAGAGAAGAAAACACATTAAGTATTAAGGTTCACCGGCCTAATTAGTGCAAGTTTAATTTAAAACCGTTATAAGGCTAATCATACTTTAAAGGAAATCTATTATTTATTAAAAATTATTTATACTATTTAATACGAAAGATGTAATTATATTTAAAATCATGATATTAGTAATAGTATATTACTAATAAATATAAAGGCATATTATTTCGTAAGGACCAAAGAAAAAAAATAATATAGAATTAAATTTAAGTCAAAACTAGACTGCTAATACTAATACTAGGACTTGAGCTTACGACTATCGAGCGACCACTCTTTACCACGTTTTTTAATAACTTACTTTCGTTCTTTTTTGTCTGTTTGTCTGTCCGTAAAATATTTTTAAATAGCTCATATAAAAGAAAAAAGGCCACTTTGGGCACCCGGCCAAAATATTTTTCACTGTCCTTCATGGCAGTAAACTCAACAACCTCCAAAAATTATATGTCTATCGGATAATATAATGTTTAGTAACCCATAAAACGTCTTGCATTCATTTATTTATATACTGTATTGAAGATATTTATAGACGAACATAGATAACACTCCATTACTGTTAAAAAGGGAAAACAGTGAAAAGTAGTCATTTACAACCATTTAGCGTTAAATAACAGTATAAATGTGTTAAAAAACATTGTATTTTTTACAGTATAAATTAATACCGGATTTTATTGTAAATGAACTTAAATTACATTACCTTACTGTTTTTTTTTAAAAACAGTAAAAAAATCTTCATTTACAGCAGTTTAGTGTAAAATAACGGTATAAACGTGTTAGAAAACATTGCATTTTTTACAGTGTATTTCTGTTGATGAGATATAAAGACACAATTAGAACTACCCGAAAGGCAAACATCGTGACATTTTGGTGTGGTTGACACATACCACACCAGAATTGTGTGAGCAAATTTTAACTGAGCAAGTTACGTGCTGAGAAATCCAAGAATTCATCTTGTAATTTTTGTTGGGACTGTTGGCCTCACCAAGGGAAGCAGAGATTGGAGTTCAATGTCCATGTAGTTTCCTCTTTTCAAGGTATTCTAGGAGTCCAGTAATCTCCTTATTCAAATTTTGATTATTTCCCCTTCAGATTCATCTACCACATTGCAGAATTTCTTAAACATGGCGATGTTTCCAAGATATATTAATATTTTTGCCACCTTTTGCGGCTTGGATAAAAATCCCTTGAGATTATCGTAAAAGTTGATAATATCCGTTTCCTCTCCCTAAAGTTTCAGGTTAAACCTATTTTGCTATTCTAATATGTATGCTAAATATGCTACTCTTTTCAAACCAATCTTCGTGGTTAAAATATACCGAATGGTCATGCTTCCCTTTCACTTCCAGGAACAAATTTATCTCTCCTTTCATTTCAAAGACACGATGTACAGCATATCAATTGAAGACTCCATTAAAAATAAAGAGTTTCATTATCTTGAATATTTTGTTTATTTACTGTATAAGTTGGTGACCCTTAAGAAAACCCGACGCGACCCCATAGGTTGGGAACCCGTGCTCTAGATATTCACGTGTTCGTATACTCTCTACATACATTAGTTCACCTTCTCTGTGGGGATATGATATCGTAGATGCCATAACTGCACATAAAAGGTATGCAAGAGGCTATACTAAATACCTATCATCATCCTTGGTGCTGGTGCTACAGCCCACGTAAGGCACTGGCCGGCTCAATAACTTTTAGTCCAGTAACACCGATCGGTGACCCCCCCCTTCCCCTGACACTCCATGCTCAGGCACCTAGCAGCTTTAAGTCCTTCTCCTTTTCATCCGTCCATCTTATACTTGGTCATAAACAGATTATAATAGAACATTTAATCAAATAACCTGGGTGCTATAACCCGTGTGTGTTGGCAGATAGCGACTGACTGAAGATATCAGCATGTAATAGGAGGGAATAGCATTACATCTCGATACTTGCTCCAGATTCACAGATTCATTGGGGTTGTTGTTGTTTTTTTCAAGGAAACGGTGTTTTCCGAAAATGTGCGCATTTTGATGACAGGGGGTGGTCTCCTAGTGGTCGAAGTCATCAAGTAACAATATGTCGCTGTGGTTTGAGGCCCCCGGCCACATCTAAATTGAGCAATACCGTTAGTGTCAAATCAACAGTCAGCTTTGGTCCGCCAGTGACTGCAGCACCATTACATGTACTAGTCTCATTAATCTCTCGACTTACAGATAACGTTAGGCGCAGCGTCTTATCTTACTAAACAAATGTATAAAAAAACAACACACACACACGGCTGAAAAAAATACCGTACATGTTTCATTGGTGTACGGGGTGTGGGGGGGGGCGCACCTGTGTACAGGGGCGGAATGGAATCTATATCGGATGGGCGTGTCTCTACTTGGAGAGGGGTGAGCAGTTGTGATCAGAGGCGGAGTAAATCTCTAGTGTTGGTGAGAGTTGAGTCGGTGCTTGTTATAATCAACAAGTCGCACCCCGCTCCTAAGGTTGTATCAATATTGATGAATAAATAAGTGAACTTTTTAAAAATTACATTATATATAGGAATATTGACAAATAAATTGGTATTAAATGAATGACTGAACGTTTTTCTTATGTGTAAGAAGTTGACAAATAACTTGGTTTTAATAAATGAGTGATTTATTTGCGTACTTTCGTAGCATCTCAAAAAATTCTAATTCTTATGCGCTCACTTAAACACATCAAAACTTAACAATATTATATTTGCTCCAATAAAAAATGCCTGTCTTTAGAATACCCGATTGACTGATATATACATTGGTATCTTTGTTAAATCAGCCCAAGAAGAGACAACCCAAGAATAGACAACGCAAACGGGATTATCTTCATATTAATTAGTTTTAATACAGCTGTCACTGTTATCACAGATTGTTGAATATTATACCAGATAGCAAAATATAACAATTGTAACTGAAAAGCGTCACAGATAAATTAATAATAATTACATATAATTGAATATTATCACGGATAGTTGAATGTTATCAAATATACTTGAATTTTTTCCCAGATAAGTAAAAGTTATCAGAGATAAGTGAATGTTATTTTAGATGTTGCATATAATGGTAAATTGTCACAGAAAAATGAATATTTATATATGTTGTTCCTAGTTGGTCGGTTGTTGGAAGTGGCAGACATTTGTTGATTATCCCGGATTTAAGAATGATTAACATAGTTATTGGAGAATTAGTCATAACAAACTGCCCGCAAGTGATGAGGCATAAACAAGTCTAAAATCTGACAATGTTAAATGAATGCACGACCCCTGGACAATTCTACTCTCAAACGATCCATCCAAAACAACAACAATAAATCCTACACGCCTCATTAAAAAAACACAAGGAAAAAACTGACCCATTTGACACCAACATTCAATGGCCCCTAAAAATCTGGCTAGTTATGGCCGTGCGCCGAATTCCTAATCTTCTCTCTCGCATAGAGGGATTAGTTTTATCTGCCCGATGTTCGCGGCGTTGGACGTTTAGAGCCCTAATCATAACTCCATAAACTGTGTAGCTTCAATGTCAGCTGTAAGACTTCCCATTTTTTGGTGTGCGGCGACGAGGAAACAGGGAGAAAAAACTTAAACACCTAAAGTCGTCCGTTAAGTGTGGCCGCGGTTTGCCTTCTTGATAAAGACCACGGCTAGAGGGCACGGCTTGTTAATCTGATTGTTTAATCTTTGTGTAAACCACTTGAACAAAATAATACCACGAACAACTCACAACAATGGTGACCAGAACAAAATAATACCATTAGCAACTTACAAGGGTTAATTGAATAAAATATGACCAGGAACAACTTACACGGGTTACAGGAACAAAATAATAACATTAGCTATTCACAAAGTTTACTTAACAAAATTATACTTTGAAAAACTCCCAGCTACGGTTACTTGAATAAAATAATACCAAGAACGATTAGCAATAACAGTTACTTGAACAAAATAATGCCATGAACAACAACGGTTAGAAAGAGTTGGATGTGGATGTTCAAGTGGATGTATTAGGAACATGACAATGGAGGACATAACATCGCCGGCTATTTCTGCTGTCCGGCTTCTGTCATTCCCAACTTTAAAAAAAAATCTATGCAATATTTGTCTCACCACATTGGGAAATAATAGAAGATAAAACAGAACTTAAAACAAGATATTTTAAAGGAGGAAAAAATATCTCTTGAAGTGAAATATTCGATTGCATTAAAAAATATAAACATCTTTACTTTGTAACATCAATTTTAACTTATTTCCAATAATTAGATATTAATTTTTTACTTCTTACTAATAGCTTTAAAACTTTATTTTGATTGTATCTTTGCTCTGTTACAAACGCATGTATGATTGTGCCATAATATTGTTACTACTTATACTAATTAGACTCTGCGAAAGCTTCTCAACTCTTTAGCTAGGGTTGATGTTTGTTAGGATATCAAGTCAAATAAATAAATAAATATTTATTATTTATAAATAAATAAATACATAGGTAGCCATCACATTGTCTAAAGCAGTGAGAGGTAGCAAACACACTTTATAAAGCCGTGAGAGGTAGCAATCACACTTTATAAAGCCGTGAGAGGTAGCAATCATAATGTCTCAAGCCTTGAGAGGTAGCAATAAAAAGCCATGGTAGGGAACAATCACACTTTATAAAGCCGTGAGAGGTAGCAATCACACTTTATAAAGCCATGGGAGGGAGCAATCACACTTTATAAAGCCGTGAGAGGTAGCAATCATAATGTCTAAAGCCTTGAGAGGTAGCAATCACACTGTAAAAAGCCATGGTAGGGAGCAATCACACTTTATAAAGCCGTGAGAGGTAGCAATCACACTTTATAAAGCCGTGAGAGTAAGCAATCACAGTGTCTTAAGCCGTGACAGGTAGTGTTTCGTTAATTGCAATATATCTGTCTATGAATTAATCGGTGCATACCAACGCTGTGTAAATTACATCGTAAATTACATAACCACTAAGTGATTTTTTGAAAGCGAAATTTCCTTTGATATATTCACGACGATCCATTTATGTACATAAAAATCCCATCTCGTTTAGTGATAACAAAAAAATGCAACATCTTGCCGCTTCACTTTCCCACATTCTAGGCCTTGTTCCACATTAGCCCGATCCCTTCATAATCCAAACATAAGCCGCTTAAAGCGATAATCCAATAAACGGATTACGCCCTTTTGTTGGTTGTCAGTCACAAATTGTGGGTCATCTGATACGCCCGGCGGGGGTTGTGAAGGGGGTCGGAGGGGGTGGGGGTCGCCTGTCTAAAATCTCTGTCCGCCCGTACCTTCTATGAACATGATCAAAGCCCTGCACTTAAACAAGAAGGGTTCTCATTTTCTCATAATGCCAGCATTTCCACCAATTAAATATATATATGTAGGTCCAAGAGTCCGCTCGTGTGTCCAGTCTTTAGAGCCACGGCTGTTTCCACTATAGAACTGCTTCGTGGATGTCAGAATTCTGATTGAAATGTATGTCTAACAATATTTAGAAAAAGTTGAATGTTGGCGGGTGAGTTATTGAATAACATGAGCGTATATTTTATTTTATCAAGAAATTCCCACGAATGATGTACGGTAAATCTCTTCTTCAATGCAAGCGTTCTAAACTAAGTCAAACTTGGTTCAATAATACACAGTCTCTTGATTCAACTCCATAACTTCAGACTGAAGCTTAATATTCACCCTTCTCTTACTTTTCTAATGTCTGGAGTTCAACTCACTAATCACTGCGATACCGAACGAACGGCTACCTTGCTACAACTACGGGCAATGAACGCATGTCTACCATGCTAAAACTACGGGCAATGAACGAATGCCTACCGTGTTACAACTACGGGCAATGAACGAATGTCTACCGTGCTACAACTACGGGCAATGAACGAATGTCTACCGTGCTACAACTACGGGCAATGAACGAATGTCTACCGTGCTAAAACTACGGGCAATGAACGAATGCCTACCGTGCTACAACTACGGGCAATGAACGAATGTCTACCGTGCTACAACTACGGGCAATGAACGCATGTCTACCGTGCTAAAACTACGGGCAATGAACGAATGCCTACCGTGCTACAACTACGGGCAATGAACGAATGTCTACCGTGCTACAACTACGGGCAATGAACGAACGGCTACCGTGCTACAACTACGGGCAATGAACGAACGGCTACCGTGCTACAACTACGGGCAATAAACGAACGGCTACCGTGCTACAACTACGGTCAATGAACGAACGGCTACCGTGCTACAACTACGGGCAATGAACGAACGGCTACCGTGCTACAACTACGGGCAATGAACGAACGGCTACCGTGCTACAACTACGGGCAATGAACGAATGTCTACCCATCAACCGCATCAGTTTGTCGATATATGATTTATATGGCGACCACTAACCAGATCAGGCGGGACAATAATATGGCACCCTGCTCGGGGACGAATGATCACCTTGTCAACATCCAGTTGTTGGGGTATCACCCGCTTGTAGTACATCTGTTAGGGATCACTTCTGAAACCATATCCACGGTGCCAAAGTGCTCATGTTACGGGACTCAATGTTCTCACTGCGTACAGTGCCTCGCATGGAAAACGATTACAAGACAATTCTTAAATTTTATATTGTTGTCAATATCCCCGACTACTTTTGGGAATCAACTCGCGGATTAGAGCTTCGCAAGGTGGTGGGGGCTGGCGGTAATAAAAGCGCCCCCCCCCACCATCCTCATCATTTTAACCGTAACCCCATGTCATACTTAAAACCTAATTGAGATAAAGGGGCGACGCCCTTAAGGCTGGCTTTGTTACACTACAGGAAGCAGTTGGTTTA
The DNA here is from genome assembly GCA_944989445.1 of Ampullaceana balthica. Classification (NCBI taxonomy): domain Eukaryota; kingdom Metazoa; phylum Mollusca; class Gastropoda; family Lymnaeidae; genus Ampullaceana; species Ampullaceana balthica. The sequence continues at coordinate 957,684 of CALYLW010000466.1, read as the reverse complement.
GCTAGACTAATTACACTTAGACCCGATCATCTGAGCACGATTGTCTTGAGGGAGGGAGTGGGGGGAGTCGTATTTCGATAGTCTGAGGCGCGTTTCAGTGGTTTTAGTCGTGTGTCGGTGGTTTTAGTCGTGTGTCGGCGGTTTTAGTCGTGTGTAAGAAGTTTTAGCAAAGTGATGACGTCATTGTGCAAGCTATCAATGACCTCATTCTCTCTTTACGTCATATGTTGGAACAGGATCTCAACAACCAAACTTGACTTGACCACATGTATCTACAGTTGTGATGCTGATTTCTTTCGACAATTACTGCTGAAACAATAACTGGGAAACGAGAGATATCCATGTACCGTATTGATATCAATAAATGTACGAGTACATTCACGGGTCTGCTGGACGATCTTTGCTGTTGTATCAAGATGCTAGTAGATGGACGACTGCCAGTCACGCTATCATCATCTTTGCAGGATTTTTGCTATTGGGGTGCTACACAAGCTTTCGAGAAATCCAGCTATTGGCTATAACCTCACCGTAGAGATAGATTACTTAGCCCACCCCACAATAATAGACTCTCCCTCTCTCTCAACACTTTCATTCTGTACATCAATTGTGGGACCTTCCAAGTTTATTCCTTCTAATCAAACAGACATTTATGGAATAAAAAAGCAAGACCCTATGAGTTTGTGTAATGAAATATCTCCACACATTGTCAATCATTTTGTTTGTGCCACTGACCCCCCCCGCGAGTCTTACAGTCTTATCCCCCCGCCTCCCTCACCCCACTATCTGCGTCCAAATAAGACTAATTAATTTTGCCAACTCCTATTCACTTAATTAAGGATTTTTGCCACAATCGCATAACCTGACCGTCTGCTGTCACTCGATCCCTGGACGGCGCCGTTAGCCCGGCCACACACGCAATTAGTGCTGACCCTGCGCTGCGACTAACCTGCTCATTGGAACCACGGTCGCTGCCCCACCGCCGTGACCAACGCGCCTGGGTCAGAATATCGGCCGTTAACAGCCACAAGTGATAGCGGGGCTGTTGGGGACATAGTGGATTAGTGTGTCGGTCCGGTCTCTCTGGAAGATGTGGTTGTCGAGTGGCATGGGCACTGCTGCACGAGGTCAATGAGAATTGAACTAATGGAGTGTCGTGGGCAATGCTGCACGAAGTCAATCAGAGGAAACTACGCCTGTCGCTAAGTTTGTTGGAGGCAACTACGCCGGTAACGCCTAATTAGTGCCACGTCCTTTATTTATGTACCCGCACGTTTGTTTTGGCCAAAAGTAATTGACCTCGCTGTGGCTGACCCCACAGTTTCAAATTGTTATCCGCCTCATATCGGATATCTTTCATAACCTTCTCCTCCCCATCATATCTGCATATGATCAAGTTAATCAGCGACCACTTTAATCTATTTCCAGCCACGACGGTCAGGTGTATCCTAACTCCACCGCTTCTCTCTAGAGCGACAGAATCAAATAATTAGCAAGGGATGACCATGACGACTTGTTTGCCTTTTAAAATCACGTCATACAACGTCATGGTTTATAATTGACGTCAACTGTGACCAAAGGCGCCCCCCCCCCTAATATCCCATATCTTCTTTAATGCGTTATTATTTCTGTGCCTACATCAGATGAAAAATCACTTAATTCTTGACCTAAATATTATGGCTTGTTAAATTTGAGACCACGTAGGAATCAAACATAATAATGAGGTACCCGGCCGTCCACAGTCCTGGGGGGTGTGTGTACCAACCACCTGGAGACGGAGATGTATTTAGTATTCCCCCGATTCTGTGCCCATCAAAGGTAGGCGTAAATGCGGACATCATAATGTGGTTATGAATCGGGAATGTGCGGCGACAGCTTGTGGCTTATATTGTCCACTGGAAAGTCAAAGTGTCGTCGATTGTCCATGGGCAAAGTTGTTTGTGTTGGCTGGTACCTGGTAGGAGGCGCTAGGAATGTACATGTAACAATACGCGTACGCATTGTCAATATGTGTACATGTTTTCTATGTGTTACATATACTGCAACATGTATGTGTTTTCAACATAGTTCTAGCAACCCCCGTGTAAGATATAGTTCTAGCACTCCCCGTGTAAGATATAGTTCTAGCACTCCCCGTGTAAGATATAGTTCTAGCACTCCCCGTGTAAGATATAGTTCTAGCACCCCCCGTGTAAGATATAGTTCTAGCACTCCCCTTGTAAGATATAGTTCTTGCACCCCCCGTGTAAGATAAAGTTCTAGCATCCCCATGTAAGATATAGTTCTAGCACCCCCGTGTAAGATAAAGTTCTAGCATCCCCGTGTAAGATATAGTTCTAGCACCCCCGTGTAAGATATAGTTCTAGCCCCCCCCCCGTGTAAGATATAGTTCTAGCAACCCCTCGTGTAAGATATAGTTCTAGCACCCCCCTCCCCGTGTAAGATATAGTTCTAGCACCCCCGTGTAAGATATAGTTCTAGCACCCCCCGTGTAAGATATAGTTCTAGCACCCCCGTGTAAAATATAGTTCTAGCACCCCTGTGTAAGATATAGTTCTAGCAACCCCCCGTGTAAGATATAGTTTTAGCACCCCGTGTATAAGACACAGTTCTAGTACCGCTTATGTTAAGACACCGTGAGGCAGGGCTACAATTTGAGAACAGACAGAAATATTAATATTGTTACTTCCCCTTCCCCCAACTTGTCGAAGTAAATGCCCCCCGCACCTCCCTTATATCAGACACTCCTTCGAATGTCTGCCGCATGTCTTGTGGCCAGTTCCCTCCTGGGCCGGCATTAGAAGACTCGATTCACCCAACCGTGAACTGTCAACTGGAGGAGCTTGATAACACGAGCTAATTCCATTTAATCACTTAAACACTCGATGCCGCCTCGATGCATGGCTGCCTGCTCCACCACCGAATCGACCGTCAGAGATAAGCTCTGGCACTCTCGTCGGCTCCCCGCCTCGCCGAGGTGAACCGAGGGCCGCGTTGGGATTAGTCGTAATTTTAATGAACTCTTTGTTTAGTCTCTAATCCGGGGGTTCTCGTTTAGCGGTACATGTGTCACACTTGCGGCCAGCTCCTGTCCAAGGAATTGGATGGGACCTTACGCCACCGGGATGTCATGGCAACGGGATAATTTCATCATCGTCAGTAGTAGGCTTGTCCAGGAGATTTTATCGGTAGCTGAATTGTCCAGGAGATTTTGTATGTAGCCGACGTGTCTTGGAGACTTTGTCAGTAGCCGACGTGTCTTGGAGATTTTGTCAGTAGCCGACGTGTCTTGGACATTTTGTCAGTAGCCGACGTGTCCAGGACATTTTATCAGTAGCCGACGTGTCCAGGACATTTTGTCAGTAGCGGACGTGTCTTGGAGACTTTGTCAGTAGCCGACGTTTCCAGGACATTTTGTCACTATCCGACCTTTTTCAACTTGTTGGTGGGGGTTTGTCGAGGGGGGGAGGGTTGGCGAAGGAGAGCGATTTGTTTTACTAAGTTTACCGGGGCATGGGGCGGGGAGCATATTATTATTCTTGATCTACAAAAGGAGGGGGGGGGCTTTTGTTAGTGATCTTTTGTGCTCCAATGCTCCATTGCTACAATGCTCCATTGCAAAGTAAATCTACACGACTTTTAAAGCTGATGTATATTGTTAATTTACTTGGTCGATCAGGTGTAACTACTACTAAAGCCTACACAATACATACAAACAACCTATACACAAGAGCCCACTAACAAACGTTGTCATGGCGGTTGTCTGTATACACCAGTGTGTAATATACCGGTTGTCTGTATACACCAGTTTGTAATATAACGGTTGTCTGTATACACCAGTGTGTAATATACCGGTTGTCTGTATACACCAGTGTGTAATATAACGGTTGTCTGCATACACCAGTGTGTAATATAACGGTTGTCTGTATACACCAGTGTGTAATATAACATTGTCTGCATACACCAGTGTGTAATATAACGGTTGTCTGCATACACCAGTGTGTAATATAACGGTTGTCTGCATACACCAGTGTGTAATATAACGGTTGTCTGTATACACCAGTGTGTAATATAACATTGTCTGCATACACCAGTGTGTAATATAACGGTTGTCTGTATACACCAGTGTGTAATATAACGGTTGTCTGTATACACCAGTGTGTAATATAACATTGTCTGCATACACCAGTGTGTAATATAACGGTTGTCTGCATACACCAGTGTGTAATATAACGGTTGTCTGCATACACCAGTGTGTAATATAACGGTTGTCTGTATACACCAGTGTGTAATATAACATTGTCTGCATACACCAGTGTGTAATATAACGGTTGTCTGCATACACCAGTGTGTAATATAACGGTTGTCTGCATACACCAGTGTGTAATATAACGGTTGTCTGTATACACCAGTGTGTAATATAACGGTTGTCTGCATACACCAGTGTGTAATATAACGGTTGTCTGTATACACCAGTGTGTAATATAACGGTTGTCTGCATACACCAGTGTATAATATAACGGTTGTCTGTATACAACAGTGTGTAATATAACGGTTGTCTGCATACACCAGTTTGTAATATAACGGTTGTCTGTATACAACAGTGTGTAATATAACATTAGTATTTATACACATTAGTGTGTAATATAACATTGTCTGCATACACCAGTGTGTAAAATAGCGTTTACACGGTTGTATATATTGTAATATAACATTTTTTCTGTATACAAGTTTGTAATATAACAGTTGTCTCTGTATACTCTAGAACCTTTCCTATCCCTTCTTATACAAAGTCCCGCAATCTAATAACGTGCAAACAACGATGCTAACCCCCCCCCCGCAATAACCCCCCCCCCTTCAAATCGTGGCTGTACAGCGTCTTTCCGCCCGAGTGATTCCTTCTCTTAGTCAATGTTGTTATAGCTCTATTGATGTGCGTCCGTTGCCGCTGATTGAAATCTTGGCTTTAGTTGGTCACCAATACTTCCACAAGAGCCAGTTGTATATTTTCTTTTATTGTTTTACATGGGCGTCATGGCGATTTCTTTTTAACAGTTTCCCAATTACTTTTTTATATAATAAATACGCGGGGGCGGGTGGGGGTGTGAATCCCTTGACAGGGCTTTTTTTAGGGTGTAAACAATAGAGTGTGTGTGTGCTGGGGGGGGGCTGGTATGGGGCTTATTTCTGTTACGGATTATTATTTATATTATAAGTGTTCATGCTTCTTGCACACTTTATAGGTGGAAAAGGGGATATATTTAGTTTTTGCATTGACCATTAGATTAAGCACACAGAAACATACAAACCTATGTATTTAAGTTTCAACATTTTTCCAACACGAGACACACCAAAGTATGCCCCACATGAGACCCAACAAAGTATGCCCCACATGAGACCCACCAAAATATGCCCCACATGAGACCCACCAAATTAAGCCCCACATGAGACCCACTCTATCCCGAACCGCCCCGCCCATATTCCCACCTTGTGGTGGGGGTACGCCCCCTCACAGCCCCCTCCCCACCAAATCCAAATTAAACGTGCATGTTACGACAGCTAATTACCTTTAATCGCTCTCTCACACACGGTCTTTGTACGGCCGACACGACTCCCATTGATTGGCTCCTGGGGATTAAACCACTAGTTTCTTGGGATGGATAGGTGCCTGTGGAAAATATCGATTGCTTTTTTCTTTTCTTCTTCCTTCCCATTGTAAGTCTGGTTTTCTTCTTTGATTGTCACCCCCCTCCCACACACACCATCACCACCCACAATTCTTTCGAAGATAAATGAACAAACGAAACGGTTGAGACAGAAATCTGGTTTATTTGAACGTCAAGCCAAATTGGCCGGTCTTGATTGTAAGCTCGTTTTCCGCCCGAATGATTTCCGTCATGCTCCATTGCAAAGTAAATCTACCCGACTTTTAAAGCTGATCATCTGGCGTCGTACAGTGATGTATCATGCCTCATACATTAGAGCGTTTCTTGTCTATACGCACAGTGATGTATCCTGCCTCATACATTAGAGCGTTTCTTGTCTATACGCACAGTGATGTATCCTGCCTCATACATTAGAGCGTTTCTTGTCTATACGCACAGTGATGTATCCTGCCCCATACATTAGAGCGTTTCTTGTCTATACGCACAGTGATGTATCTTGCCTCATACACTAGAACATTTCTAGTATATGCAAACAACCAATTTATTTATTTATTAGTTTCAGCATTCCACAGCATACTTTCTTTTACTCTCCCAAATGCACTCTATACTGTATTCCTTTTTGTAAAAAATATAGACAAGATACTAATATTTCACCGATTTTAAAAACTTGCATATCGCAACTACCAGGACTCTACGTTGGTCCAATTAAACAAGACAAACACATTTAACGGTCTGTGTTATAAACATGAACAAGATGTACCATCATAATTTTACCACTGAGGTGGGCTAACAAATATCAACAAGTTTGATAAGTTTATAATGACCGCAATAAAAATGTCGCCCTCCTTCCCGACTCTAGACTCAACACCACATCCTGGCAGTACACCACACCCTGTCAGTACACCACACCCTGTCAGTACACCACACACACCCTGTCAGTACACCACACCCTGCCAGTACACACCACACACACCCTGTCAGTACACCACACCCTGTCAGTACACCACACACACCCTGTCAGTACACCACACACACCCTGTCAGTACACCACACCCTGCCAGTACACCACACCCTGCAAGTACACCACACCCTGCCAGTACACCACACCATGCCAGTACACCACACACACCCTGTCAGTACACAACACCCTGCCAGTACACCACACCCTGTCAGTACACCACACCCTGTCAGTACACCACACACACACCCTGTCAGTACACCACACCCTGTCAGTACACCACACACAACCTGTCAGTACACAACACCCTGTCAGTACACCACACACACCCTGTCAGTACACCACACCCTGCCAGTACACCACACACACCCTGTCAGTACACCACACCCTGTCAGTACACCACACACACCCTGTCAGTACACAACACCCTGCCAGTACACCACACACACCCTGTCAGTACACCACACCCTGTCAGTACACCACACCCTGTCAGTACACCACACCCTGCCAGTACACCACACACACCCTGTCAGTACACCACACCCTGTCAGTACACCACACCCTGTCAGTACACCACACCCTGTCAGTACACCACACCCTGTCAGTACACCACACCCTGTCAGTACACCACACACACCCTGTCAGTACACCACACCCTGTCAGTACACCACACACACCCTGGCAGTACACCACACCCTGTCAGTACACCACACCCTGCCAGTACACCACACCCTGGCAGTACACCACACCCTGTCAGTACACCACACCCTGTCAGTACACCACACACACCCTGGCAGTACACCAGAGTGACCACACCATGGCAGTACACCACACCCTGGCAGTACACCACACACACCCTGGCAGTACACCAGAGTGACCACACCCTGGCAGTACACAACACCCTGGCAGTACACCACAACACATCTTGGCGGTGCTCAATGAAGCCTAACGCGGTACCCGGGGTCAAAGGGTACACGTTTAATCGGGTCGCGCTAACCCACATGTGGGCCAGCCACCGTCTGTCAATGGCGTACCTTGTCCTCTATGTCAGTGTAAGAATAGCAGCGCGTGTTGGCCGCGCGTTCTCGAATTTGAACGTTCATTGATAGCTACTATTGATAGGAACAAGCCGCTAACAAAAGGGGAATAAGTCACGTAAAGGGAAGAAACGCTACCATCACAATTGCTGAATTATGGCTTTTTGTTGTTCTTGTTCTTTTTAAATTTTGAATGGATTTGTTTTAAGCATTTCTCTCTTTTGTTTGTGTGTGTGTGTGTGTGTGTGCGCATAGACCTGTAAGCACATTAAGAAATAAGTTGTATGATTAACTTTGACTTGTGCCATTGAAAAGCGGACCATTCATTGACGCAGATAGCTGAAGGCAAGGTGATCTTTTCTGTCTCATTTCTTTCATGTTTTAATTATTGTGATAATAGCTAAATAACGGGGAAAGGGGGGGGGGTCGTTCTTCTAGCCTGGCGCCCATTCAGAACAGATTGAAAGTCAATTTTTGATTTGAAATGAACTTTTAGTAAACAAAAGAAAAACAATTCTCATTTTGACTTCACTGAAATCATCTCTATGTCTTGACATTCCCATGGGCGGCGTCAGAATCAGATTTTCCCATTCATAAAATATTAAAGTAGAATGCAATGATTGTTGGTCTGGTTGGGTGGACTCTCTGTTTTAAAACCTGGGATCACAGTTTTGAGACTCAAACCAGTTGTTGATGGACAAGTCAAGCAACACGCGGCATCTTTTTGTCGTCTTCCTGCGGACAGTGGTCTTGTAACATTGTTGTAGAGGGTTTAAATCTTGATGTTCTTGTAAAGATTATAATCTTTACCATGCCTGTACCTTCGGTAAGTTGATATTTTTAGGTACTTCTAAAAATTTTAGTCTTTACCATGCCTGTACCTTCGGTAAGTTTCTAGTTCTGTGTACGTGTGAAAAGGTCGCTTCATGTTTATAAATTAATATTGGTGTTTACCACTGAGGATTTCAATCTTGATCACGTTAATAAGCAAATGGTAGAATTGTCCGGTGAATGTTAGACTTCTGATTCTCTGGTGAATGTTAGACTTCTGATTCTCTGGTGAATGTTAGACTTCTGATTCTCTGGTGAATGTTAGACTTCTGATTCTCTGGTGAATGTTAGACTTCTGATTCTCTGGTGAATGTTAGACTTCTGATTCTCTGGTGAATGTTAGACTTCTGATTCTCTGGTGAATGTTAGACTTCTGATTCTCTGGTGAATGTTAGACTTCTGATTCTCTGGTGAATGTTAGACTTCTGATTCTCTGGTGAATGTTAGACTTCTGATTCTCTGGTGAATGTTAGACTTCTGATTCTCTGGTGAATTTTAGACTTCTGATTTTCTCGTGAATCTCTACAACATGATCATCTACTGACATACTTCCAAAAAACTTCTACGACATGATCATCTACTGACATACTTCCAACAAACTTCTACGACATGATCATCTACTGACATACTTCCAACAAACGTCTACGACATGATCAACTACTGACATACTTCCAACAAACGTCTACGACATGATCATCTACTGACATACTTCCAATAAACGTCTACGACATGATCATCTACTGACATACTTCCAACAAACGTCTACGACATGATCAACTACTGACATACTTCCAACAAACGTCTACGACATGATCATCTACTGACATACTTCCAACAAACGTCTACGACATGATCATCTACTGACATACTTCCAACAAACGTCTACGACATGATCATCTACTGACATACTTCCAACAAACGTCTACGACATGATCATCTACTGACATACTTCCAACAAACGTCTACGACATGATCAACTACTGACATACTTCCAACAAACGTCTACGACATGATCATCTACTGACATACTTCCAACAAACGTCTACGACATGATCATCTACTGACATACTTCCAACAAACGTCTACGACATGATCATCTACTGACATACTTCCAACAAACTTCTACGACATGATCATCTACTGACATACTTCCAACAAACTTCTACGACATGATCATCTACTGACATACTTCCAGCAAACTTCTACGACATGATCACTACTGACATACTCCACTCCGAAATCACTGACATACTTCCAGCAAACTTCTACGACATGATCAACTACTGACATACTTCCAACAAACTTCTACGACATGATCATCTACTGACATACTTCCAACAAACACTTCTACGACATGATCATCTACTGACATACTTCCAGCAAACTTCTACGACATGATCAACTACTGACATACTTCCAACAAACTTCTATGACATGATCATCTACTGACATACTTCCAGCAAAATTCTACGACATGATCATCTACTGACATACTTCCAACAAACTTCTACGACATGATCAACTACTGACATACTTCCAACAAACTTCTACGACATGATCAACTACTGACATACTTCCAAAAAACTTCTACGACATGATCATCTACTGACATACTTCCAACAAACTTCTACGACATGATCAACTACTGACATACTTCCAACAAACTTCTACGACATGATCAACTACTGACATACTTCCAACAAACTTCTACGACATGATCAACTACTGACATACTTCCAACAAACTTCTACGACATGATCAACTACTGACATACTTCCAACAAACTTCTACGACATGATCATCTACTGACATACTTCCAGCAAACTTCTACGACATGATCAACTACTGACATACTTCCAACAAACTTCTACGACATGATCAACTACTGACATACTTCCAACAAACTTCTACGACATGATCATCTACTGACATACTTCCAACAAACTTCTACGACATGATCAACTACTGACATACTTCCAACAAACTTCTACGACATGATCAACTACTGACATACTTCCAACAAACTTCTACGACATGATCAACTACTGACATACTTCCATCCAGTTCCCAAAAACGTCTCATACAAATGAAGCAACCAATTTTTCCTCATCATATTTCTGCTCCAACAGTTTTTGCAAGGTGGCAATATGTTCACCCCAAAAACAGTGCACCGGAAACAGTATGCTTCCGTTGTCAGGGACGCCCGGGGACCACTCAGATTTTTATTAAACTTAATTTTGATCCTGAACCTAACACGCGGGGTCCCAACCGGGCCCCTAAACAGGCAATAACACAAGTAGAGCTTATAACTGCGGAAACCTGGGGCCAAATCTTGGGGCCTTACTTTGATTAGATTTCTGTGGGTAATATATTTATGGAAAATGTCTGTAATTTATGGTAAGTTTCTATATATTCGTGTGATTTCTTTGTGTATTATATTTATGGAAAATTTCTTTGTAATTTAAGGTAATTTTTTGTATATTGGGTGTGATTTCTGTGTTTACTTATATATAGAAAATGAATTTGTAAAATAATGTGTTTTTGTGATTTCTACATGTTTCATAGTTATAGAAAATGTATGCGTAAATTATAGTTAAATTTAGTTTGTCTTGATTTCTCTGTCTCAAATGTATAAAAATATCCTGGTAAATTAAATTTCGTCGTAACAGTTTTTTTTTAAATATGCAACCGTCAACTTCGCATCCTTCTTGAGAATGATAAACTGCAGAGCATTGAATCTAGTAAATTTTAAACATACTTTAACTGAAATTTAAATTCGCTTTTACGATCGTTGCCTTTTGGGAATAATTTTCGTTACTTTTCTTTCTGTCTTGTTTCGTTTATGTTGGAGGAAGGAGGGAGCTAAAAATAATAATTTAGATGGACAAATATCAAAGTAGCCACCTTTTACTTTTAAATTTACCTTCTCTTAAATCTCACACATTTTTTAACATTCATCGCAAAACGCCGGGAACCTCTGAAAAAGTTGACCACTGTCTTAACGGCTACAAGAACAAAAACCGTTTGGGTGGTTTCCCCTTCCGCTTGGTCCCTCACGAGCCGTCGTCCCCAACCCCCACCCAAACGGTTTACAACTTTTCTTGTTAATATCTGGTCTGATGTCTGTCTGACATGTCTACTGTTGCATGTGTGACGCTGCAGATTTATAGGCCTAATAATGTCCACTTGAGCTCGGGGTCAGATATCTCCCCGTCTCGCACTCTGCCAGCATTGATCAGTGTCCAGAACTAGACCAGGCGGGGCTGAAGGCAGAAAGTATCCATCGGTTGTTTAAAAAAACAACAACAAATTTTATTATTTCTTTAGTGAATATATTCTTGTGACTGCCATAACATAAATCACGGGTAAAGTTTGCTGGATATTGGGGGGAAGTTTTCATTAACCTACAGAGCAGGGGTGTATAAATTTTTGCAAAAAAATACGCTTGGGATTATAATAATAAACAATGGCATACATTGGGAATATACAGGCTGTGAAATCATATGATTGTTTTTTGTTTGTATTTTGTTTAAGCGTTTTTTCTCCCTTTGCTTGAGGCGAGGGGAGGGGGCACTAGTCTCGAATGTCTTAACCCGTCATTTTTTATAACAGAAATTGGATTTAAATAATTCAAGATACGCTATGAAAATATTTATTTTATACTAGGGCTAATGAAATTAACGATTAATTAATCGATTAATCGTTAACACTTTTTAATCGATTAAATTAATTTGATCGATTAAAATTCGATTACAATTTAAGAAAATATTTCTAATTTTTTTTTCTCTTCAATTTATTAATAATTTATATTTTTGTTACTTACATACTTTTCCCTCGTATTATTATTATTTATTTAGACGGGCATACGTAAACAAAAAGGTTTTTCTTACTTATTTCTTGCATAGCAGAACGAATTTGCTGTGTTACGTCACAGCATTTGGGGGCCATGGAGTTATCGCCACTTAACCAATTTCGCGAAATAATAATCGCAACTTAACGGGATCTATATATGCGATATTAACATTTAATAAATCGATTAATAGATTAATTTTTCCGATTAATCGAACAGCTTTAAAAAAAATCATTACCAGCCCTATTTTATACTAATATGTGTTTAAATAATAACTAGATCCGAAAATTTTAAGTAAACAAATTCTGATGACAAGAATGTTTTAAAATTTTAAAGTACACCCACGAAATATGCATTTCCTTTTTCTAGTGGGCAAAAAAAATAAACATAATTTTTTTCCATCGGACGTCACGGAATTTTTATTTTAGACATAACTTATTGGCTTTTTGTAATAAATAAATTGATAAACAATAAAATGTGCTGATTTTTGCCATCATTTGAAGTCGACGTATTTTTAATCAATAAATTTAATAACTTTGCCTAGTCCTGTAAATATAATGTAGTCGTTACGCTAAACATCCACTCTCTCCTACTAATCTGACAAACTTTCATTCTCTCCTACTAATCTCCAAACTTTCATTCTCTCCACTAATCTCACAAACATCCATTCTCTCCTACTAATCTGACAAAAACATCCATTCTCTCCCACTAATCTCACAAACATCCATCTCTCCTACTAATCTGACAAACTTTCATTCTCTCCTACTAATCTCACAAACGTCCATTCTCTCCTACTAATCTGAAAAAAACATCCATTCTCTCCCACTAATCTCACAAACATCCACTCTCTCCTACTAATCTGACAAACTTTCATTCTCTCCACTAATCTCCAAACATCCATTCTCTCCCTACTAATCTGAAACAAAAACATCCATTCTCTCCCACTAATCTCACAAACGTCCATTCTCTCTCACTAATCTCACAAACGTCCATTCTCTCCCACTAATCTCACAAACGTCCATTCTCTCTCACTAATCTCACAAACGTCCATTATTCTCTCCCACTAATCTCACAAACGTCCATTCTCTCCCACTAATCTGCCAAACATCCATTCTCTCCTACTAATCTGACAAAAACATCCATTCTCTCCCACTAATCTCACAAACGTCCATTCTCTCCCACTAATCTCACAATCGTCCATTCTCTCCCACTAATCTCACAAACGTCCATTCTCTCCCACTAATCTCACAAACGTCCATTCTCTCCCACTAATCTGCCAAACATCCATTCTCTCCTACTAATCTCACAAACGTCCATTCTCTCCCACTAATCTCACAAATCGTCCATTCTCTCCCTCTAATCTCACAAACGTCCATTCTCTCCCACTAATCTCACAATCGTCCATTCTCTCCCACTAATCTCTAGGACGATGACCACAGAAGCTCCAATGCAGCCACCCCGAACCCAGAGAGCAGCACAACAACACTGAAACCACAAGGCGACAGCAAAGACATCACCATGACACCTGCCACGGACAGCACAATGACAGCATTCAGTGGGCTGTCTAGTCATCACGTGGCCATCTCATCAACCGACTCCCACGGTGGCGATGACGTCACCACACACGTCAACGGTGTCGTCACTGGAGTGTCCGGTCGTGCGCAGCAACACATGGAGACGGGGGACACCGACAGCCGCACCGCTGACCTGTACGACAGGGGCGAAGACGAAGAAGATGATGACGACGATGACGAACCGCTTGTGGTGAACATCGTTTCCCCCGAGTGCTGTCGAAGACCCGATCCTAATCCGGCACCGAAACCGCCCTTGTCATTGCCACGCCTGGCGCTTTCATCCCCTGCACCTCAGATGGTTACGCCCCCGTCCCATTCGCCGCGATTGTCGCCAAACCAACGAACTATGACGTCACCTCCGCCGTCATTCTACATGGAAACGACGTCATCGCCGTGTCCGCCGAGGATGACGCCATCCTCGCCCTTGCCGTGCCACCGGAAGTTGTCGCCGACACCCAACCCACAGACCACCATGAGGGCCCCCAGCGTTTCCGAAGTCACGTTGACGTCAAAGCCATCCAATGTGTCGCCGCCACTGACCCATTCGCTGCAGGAGCCGCCCCCCAAGAAGTCAAGTTCTCCAGCATCCAAGTCAGCCAGTGAGTAGCACGGCCTACGTTCACGTGTTGTAATGTCTGTGTTTATACGTTGTCTGTTATAGTGTATGTCTGTGTTTATACGTTGTCTGTTATAGTGTATGTCTGTGTTTATACGTTGTCTGTTATAGTGTATGTCTGTGTTTATACGTGGTCTGTTATAGTGTATGTCTGTGTTTATACGTTGTCTGTTATAGTGTATGTCTGTGTTTATACGTTGTCTGTTATAGTGACTGTCACTTCTCATTGACATTGTATTAAAACCATGATTTGTTTCTTCAACCTCTTTCTCATTTTGACGATGGTACTGTACTTCTCTCTTGGATCAAACCATTCAGATGTTATTTTCCCATATGCTCCACCAACTGTTGTTGTCAGTGGTAGTGTAACCAGGAATATGTGTGCGTGTGTGCAGTAGCTTGTCCTGTCATGTATGGGTGTGTGGGATAATAGCCAGGCATGTGTGTGTGTGTGTGTCTGTGTGTGCTAGTATAACCAGGTGTGTGTGTGGTAGTATAACCAGGTGTGTGTGTGTGTGTGGTAGTACATGTATAACCAGGCGTGTGTGTGTGATAGACCATGTCTAACCAGGCGTGTGTGTTGTAGTATAACCAGGCGTGTGTGTGTGGTAGTAAATTTATAACCAGGCGTGTGTGTGGTAGTAAATGTGTGTGTGGTAGTATAAACCAGGCGGTGTGTGTGGTAGTGTATAAACCAGGCGTGTGTGTGTAGTTAACAGGCGTGTGTGTGTGGTAGTACATGTATAAACCAGGCGTGGGTGTGATGTGTGTGGGTAGTACATGTATAACCAGGCGTGTGTGTGTGGTAGTATAACCCAGGGTGGTGTTGTGCAGTTGGCTGTGTTGTAGTAATAACCAGGCGTGTGTGTGTGGTAGTAAATTTATAACCAGGCGTGTGTGTGGTAGTATAACCAGGCGTGTGTGTGTGGTAGTACATGTATAACCAGGCGTGTGTGTGTATAACCATGCGTGTGTGTGGTAGTACATGTATAACCAGGCGTGTGTGTGTGGTAGTACATTTATAACCAGGAGTGTGTGTGTGGTATTACATGTATAACCAGGCGTGTGTGTGTGGTAGTACATGTATAACCAGGCGTGTGTGTGGTAGTATAACCATGCGTGTGTGTGTGGTAGTACATGTATAACCAGGCGTGTGTGTGTGGTAGTACATGTATAACCAGGCGTGTGTGTGTGGTAGTATAACCAGGCGTATGTGTGTGGTAGTACATGTATAACCAGGCGTGTGTGTGTGGTAGTACATTTATAACCAGGAGTGTGTGTGTGGTAGTACATGTATAACCAGGCGTGTGTGTGTGGTAGTACATGTGTAACCAGGTGTGTGTGTGTGTGGTAGTACATTTATAACCAGGCGTGTGTGTGTGGTAGTACATGTATAACCAGGCGTGTGTGTGTGGTAGTACATGTATAACCAGGTGTGTGTGTGGTATTACATGTATGACCAGGTGTGTGTGTGTGTGGTACCATATGTCAAAATTAATATAACAATTAATACAACCTATCCGCTCACTTATCATTGAAGCTTTAATTTAAAACGTTTCGTGCCCTTACTTGGTCAACTACTTTTATTACCACGTTTTTTTTAAAAATATTAAATTGCTTTCGTGTCTGTCTGTCCGCAATTTTTCAAATTTGCCAGCGTAAAATTAAACCACTTTTGATGATCCTAGAGAGCTCAAAATTTTACCACAGATAGATCTTGGGTGACAATACATTGTATCAAAATTCGAAATCGATTGAATGTACCGTAATTAAATTAATGCATTTTAAAAGTTTATCTCTATATAAGCATCTGTATCAGTCTGCCGTTGTTAGATTTCACGTGCCGAGTTCACCCCGTGACCTCATCGCCGTGGTAATAAAACGTTGGGCGGGTGCTGATGAGGTGTTTGGTAAAATAAATAGAGGTAAAAAAAAGATTTTTAAAAACCACGTTTTTATTAGTGGAGTAAAAAGGATAAAATAATTTTAAAACTTATACGTTCAAGTACTTTCATTTAATATGACTAAAAACGTGGGGCGGGCGCATATGAGGTTTTACTATGCTGTTCACTCATTCTCTCACTTATAGATCTCCATTTAACTTTTATACCAAACACCCGCCCCACGTTTTTAGTCATATAAAATCAAAGTACTTGAACGTATAAGTTTTAAATTATTTTTCTTTCTTCTTAGTCCACTTATAAAAACGTGGTTTTAAAAAATCCTTTTTTACCTTTATTTATGTACACTTACTGTTTCTTGGTTTGTGCTTTACCACGCCGCCTTTATTTTGATTCTCAGAATAACGCTTGGACGGTTTTAGTTCAGTATTTACTCAATTACCAGTTGAGATCTACTTAAACAAATAGCCTTCCTAATTCCCAATGATTCCAAAACATTTTTGTACGCACCCCTCCCCTAAAAATCTAGCCGAGATTTCTGCAAATCCCAGGTAATCTATGGTTGGCCCTGGATTTGTCTGCTCGTGACCACGCAATACGGCCCACAATTATGTCGCGTTAACCACACCAGGCCCCGTGAGCCCTTCCACCTGGCACTGATAACACACTTTGGTCAACTAGCCATCGGTCACGCCTGCTCGCAGAGATCATAACATTGGCGGACTTGGATAATCGCCGTGGAGAGATTTCACGCTTGAGACATGTAATGTTGGTTCAAATTCTTGCTTGGGGCATTTTTAGCACTCGGCCCTTGGTTTGTTGTCCAAGGTTGGCTGTGTGGTCTTTTCAGCGTGGACCCTTCTTTTGTTGTCTAATGTTGGTTCAAATTCTTGCTTGGGGTCTTTTCAGCGTTGACCCTTCTTTTGTTGTCTAATGTTGGTTCAAATTCTTGCTTGGGGTCTTTTCAGCGTGGGCCCTTCTTTTGTTGTCTAATGTTGGTTCAAATTCTTGCTTGGGGTCTTTTCAGCGTGGGCCCTTCTTTTGTTGTCTAATGTTGGTTCAAATTCTTGCTTGGGGTCTTTTCAGCGTGGACCCTTCTTTTGTTGTCTAATGTTGGTTCAAATTCTTGCTTGGGGTCTTTTCAGCGTTGACCCTTCTTTTGTTGTCTAATGTTGGTTCAAATTCTTGCTTGGGGTCTTTTCAGCGTGGGCCCTTCTTTTGTTGTCTAATGTTGGTTCAAATTCTTGCTTGGGTCTTTTCAGCGTTGACCCTTCTTTTGTTGTCTAATGTTGGTTAAAATTCTTGCTTGGGCTATTTTTCAGCAGTGTTTGTTGTGCAATGTTACGTCTTAATATCTGGCCTCTGGCATTCAGGTGTACATGTTAATATCTAGCTTCGGACATTCAGGTGTACATGTTAATATCTGGCCTCTGACATTCAGGTGTACATGTTAATATCTAGCTTCGGACATTCAGGTGTACATGTTAATATCTGGCCTCTGACATTCAGGTGTACATGTTAATATCTAGCCTCTAACATTCAGGTGTACATGTTAATATCTAGCCTCTAACATTCAGGTGTACATGTTAATATCTAGCTTCGGACATTCAGGTGTACATGATAATATCTAGCCTCTAACATTCAGGTGTACATGTTAATATCTAGCCTCTAACATTCAGGTGTACATGTTAATATCTAGCTTCGGACATTCAGGTGTGCATGATAATATCTAGCCTCTAACATTCAGGTGTACATGTTAATATCTAGCTTCGGACATTCAGGTGTAAATGTTAATATCTATCTTCGGACATTCAGTTGTACATGTTAATATCTAGCTTCGGACATTCAGGTGTACATGTTAATATCTAGCCTCTAACATTCAGGTGTACATGTTAATATCTAGCTTCGGACATTCAGGTGTACATGTTAATATCTGGCCTCTGACATTCAGGTGTACATGTTAATATCTAGCCTCTAACATTCAGGTGTACATGTTTATATCTAGCTTCGGACATTCAGGTGTACATGTTAATATCTGGCCTCTGACATTCAGGTGTACATGTTAATATCTAGCCTCTAACATTCAGGTGTACATGTTAATATCTAGCTTCGGACATTCAGGTGTACATGTTAATATCTAGCTTCGGACATTCAGGTGTACATGTTAATATCTGGCCTCTGACATTCAGGTGTACATGTTAATATCTAGCCTCTAACATTCAGGTGTACATGTTAATATCTAGCCTCTAACATTCAGGTGTACATGTTAATATCTAGCTTCGGACATTCAGGTGTACATGATAATATCTAGCCTCTAACATTCAGGTGTACATGTTAATATCTAGCCTCTAACATTCAGGTGTACATGTTAATATCTAGCTTCGGACATTCAGGTGTGCATGATAATATCTAGCCTCTAACATTCAGTTGTACATGTTAATATCTAGCTTCGGACATTCAGGTGTAAATGTTAATATCTATCTTCGGACATTCAGTTGTACATGTTAATATCTAGCTTCGGACATTCAGGTGTACATGTTAATATCTAGCCTCTAACATTCAGGTGTACATGTTAATATCTAGCTTCGGACATTCAGGTGTACATGTTAATATCTGGCCTCTGACATTCAGGTGTACATGTTAATATCTAGCCTCTAACATTCAGGTGTACATGTTTATATCTAGCTTCGGACATTCAGGTGTACATGTTAATATCTGGCCTCTGACATTCAGGTGTACATGTTAATATCTAGCCTCTAACATTCAGGTGTACATGTTAATATCTAGCTTCGGACATTCAGGTGTACATGTTAATATCTAGCTTCGGACATTCAGGTGTACATGTTAATATCTAGCCTCTAACATTCAGGTGTACATGTTAATATCTAGCTTCGGACATTCAGGTGTACATGTTAATATCTAGCTTCGGACATTCAGGTGTACATGTTAATATGTAGCCTCTAACATTCAGGTGTACATGTTAATATCTAGCTTCGGACATTCAGGTGTACATGTTAATATCTAGCTTCGGACATTCAGGTGTACATGTTAATATCTAGCTTCGGACATTCAGGTGTACATGTTAAGTCCCCCTATTTGATTAGCGGAAATGTAATCAGAATTCCCGTGTGTAGATGTTTAAAGATATTATAAGACTCACCAGACCGACTCAACTGAATTCTGAACCGCTAGAAATTGACGCATGTGGACCTCATGCAACTGGGAGGTTACTCTGTTTTATTTAATAAAATAAAATCATTACTCTTCCCCGTAAGGCATTAAACTGAAGACGTGAAACAAATTCTCCCGGAAACAATGACAATGTCCAACGATTTCATTCTATTTTTACCTATATTTGAATACGCATTTTCTGTATGAGACCTACCTACTTAAAAACAAACAGAAATAATGTAATAACAAATTCAAAAAAAGAGATGCAGAAGATTCAATACTTTTGAATATTCAAAACTGACCAGACTAGCTTCGTTAAATTACTAAACTTAAAAATACGAATGGATAGAACAGCAAAGAAGTTACAACCGCCCCTGTAACACCCGCCCCTGTAACACCCGCCCCTATGCCACCCGCCCCTGTGCCATCCGCCTCTGTGCCACCAGCCCCTGTGCCATCCGCCTCTGTGCCACCCGCCCCTGTGCCATCCGCCTTTGTGCCATCCGCCCCTGTGCCATCCGCCCCTGTGCCATCCGCCCCTGTGCCATCCGCCCCTGTGTCATCCGCCTATGTGCCATCCGCCCCTGTGCCACCCGCCCCTGTGCCGCCAGCCCCTTTGCCAACCGCCCCTGTGCCATCCGCTCCTGTGCCACCCGAGCCGCCAAGCAGCTGTAAAACATGCAAATTTACGCGACTGCAATTAAACCAGGAGTGAATGCTGAGGAATGGAGTGCTGCGACGTGGTGATCCACCTCTAATTAAACATTCAAAGTGGTCAACAGCCTACCAGGGGGACAGGAATGATCCCACACTGAGTGGGGGGGGGGAGGGGTTGCAGGAAATTGGCGTGAAATCTCGATTTACCCTCATTTATTTTACAATTTAAAAAATATATCCTCGACCACTCTGTCACAGACCGTAAAGAGATAAACTGGTGAACGCTATCTCCTGGGTGATGTGGTACAGACCTATAGAGAACAATAACTGAGGTCTATCTCCTGGGTGATGTGGTACAGACCGATAGAGAACAATAACTGAGGTCTATCTCCCGGGTGATGTGGTACAGACCTATAGAGAACAATAACTGAGGTCTATCTCCTGGGTGATGTGGTACAGACCTATAGAGAACAATAACTGAGGTCTATCTCCTGGGTGATGTGGTACAGACCGATAGAGAACAATAACTGAGGTCTATCTCCTGGGTGATGTGGTACAGACCTATAGAGAACAATAACTGAGGTCTATCTCCTGGGTGATGTGGTACAGACCGATAGAGAACAATAACTGAGGTCTATCTCCTGGGTGATGTGGTACAGACCTATAGAGAACAATAACTGAGGTCTATCTCCTGGGTGATGTGGTACAGACCTATAGAGAACAATAACTGAGGTCTATCTCCTGGGGGGGTCGCTGGTTGATATTTTTCTTGAGGCTCGTAAACTAAATTAATGCTTAAAAAACATCAAATCTTTTTAGAGTCTATGTGAGTCAGTCAAGAGTCTTAAAAATATCTTCAAGTGATTCAATTCAAAGATCAATATATTTTCAAATGAGTCAATTCAAAGTTATCAAAATATCTTCAAGCTAGTCAATTGAGAGTCTTAAAAATATCTACAAGTGATTCAATTGAAACTCTTAATAATTTCTTACAATAACATTTCACCACACACAACAACTAATCCGGCATGTTTGACCAAACTGTCTCAAGTGTATGTAACATGTACCAGCTATTTTTCTCAAATATTCGCGTTAGAATTATACTTATACACCATTCCTTTACAAATTTTAATGTAGAACTATACTTATTTTCTTCTAAAATATTCAGTTTAGAATCTTCATATTTTAAAAGAAATATTAAGGTAGAGTTATACATTATTCAATTTTTAAACAAAAATTTGAATGTGGAATCATGCATATGATTTGAAAGTGTTAATATTGAATTATAATAACGTAATTTGAAAACAATTATTCAGTCTAGAGTTTTACATGTTTTTTAAACATATTTTAAAAAAAAATTAATGTAGAATAAAAATGTTTTCTTTCAACAAATTAAGGTAAATTATACATAATATCTTAACTAACTTCAATGCTGAGTTATACACATTTGGCTTTTTTAACGAATAATTCGCAAATTGCAACAATTTCTATATTCTTTAAAACTTCCGTTACAAAACAAACAAACAACTGACTGGCGCCTCCCCCCTCCCCTCCCCCAACAGTCTATCACCTTAAACCAAAAAGCATGGGTATTTAAAAGTGTCGTCTGCCTGGCCGTGCTACAGTGGTAATAACGTTTGATTGGTGCCCTTATTTACGAGTTAGGCTGTGTCAGCCAACTCGTGGGGGCTCAATCCGCGCCTTAGTGGGCTGGATTAGGTCGGGGCTTAACGCTTGTCTCTATGCAAATAAGGGTGGGCGGGTATGCAAATAAGGGTGGGCGGGTATGCAAATGAGCTGAGCGGCTCCGCTCTTTTAAAAGATTAGGCTTAATTCTCAACCCGGTGCCACGATTTTTTGTTTTGGTTTTTGCCTGGAAGATGTCTGGACAAGAGACGAGGAGATGGGGGAGGGCTGGGGGCAAACGGATGGGATTTGGAATAGGAGATAGAGACGTTTACAAGAAAAGACTTTGACATACAAGAGGATGAGCTGATATAGGGTTGTTAGTGAGGATGAGCTGATATAGGGTTGGTAGTGAGCATGAGCTGATATAGGGTTGGTAGTGAGGATGAGCTGATATAGGGTTGGTAGTGAGGATGAGCTGATATAGGGTTGGTAGTGAGGATGAGCTGATATAGGGTTGGTAGTGAGGATGAGCTGATATAGGGTTGGTAGTGAGGATGAGCTGATATAGGGTTGGTAGTGAGGATGAGCTGATATAGGGTTGGTAGTGAGGATGAGCTGATATAGGGTTGGTAGTGAGGATGAGCTGATATAGGGTTGGTAGTGAGGATGAGCTGATATAGGGTTGGTAGTGAGGATGAGCTGATATAGGGTTGGTAGTGAGGATGAGCTGATATAGGGTTGGTAGTGAGGATGAGCTGGTCTAAGGTTGGTAGTGAGGATGTGCTAGTCTAAGGGTTGGTAATGAGGATGTTCTGGTCTAAGGGTTGGTAGTGAGGATGTTCTGGTCTAAGGGTTGGTAGTGAAGATGTGTTGGTCTAAGGGTTGGTAATGAGGATGTTCTGGTCTAAGGGTTGGTAGTGAAGATGTGTTGGTCTAAGGGTTGGTAATGAGGATGTTCTGGTCTAAGGGTTGGTAGTGAGGATGTTCTGGTCTAAGGGTTGGTAGTGAAGATGTGTTGGTCTAAGGGTTGGTAATGAGGATGTTCTGGTCTAAGGGTTGGTAGTGAAGATGTGTTGGTCTAAGGGTTGGTAATGAGGATGTTCTGGTCTAAGGGTTGGTAGTGAGGATGTTCTGGTCTAAGGGTTGGTAGTGAGGATGTGCTGGTCTGAGGGTTGGTAGTGAGGATGTGCTAGTCTAAGGGTTGGTAGTGAGGATGTTCTGGTCTAAGGGTTGGTAGTGAAGATGTGTTGGTCTAAGGGTTGGTAGTGAGGATGTGTTGGTCTACGGTTGTTAGTGAAGATGTGCTGGTCTAAGGTTGGTAGTGAAGATAAGTTAAAAAAATTTGTAAACACAAAAGCCTCCCTGACTTTATCACTGTCAAACAAACTGAATAAAAATGTAAACATATCTTTACATTGTATGGCACAAATAAAAGTACACATACAAACTGTTTTTGGACTACTGGGTAACGGGAGTCAATACTAAACTGGAATAAGTTTCATTTGACAAACAAATAAAAACAATAGCATTATTAGGAGATTTGTCTCAGCATCCAGTAGTGACAAAAGTTCGTTGCAATGTAATATGTTCTTTGACTTTTTCTCTACACTTCCCCCTAGATGGCGCTTGTCCACGTCTTCACAGCAAATCCCATTCAGAAAAATCCCTACTCATCCTTACAATTTGTGTTAATTTCTTGTCTAACCACCCCACCCCTTCTTTCCCCACTATTGCCCTCTTCTGGCTCATGACAGGTGCACACACTAACACTGAACACCGATGCGCATTGCTATTGTGCACACCCATCAAAGATTTACGGGGCATGTTGCGCACAGACGCGCGCAGTCAAAGAGAGAGTCGGGCGCATGCTTTAAACTCCCGCATGCGCAGTGAGTTTCAAAAACATCTTCAGAGCAACACTGACACCAACATTGACACCAATACCAAGTTTTAAACACTCAAATCTTTATTTTTGATTTTTTAAAAGAATTTTAAACATGTTTTTTCTACATCATCAAACCTTAAGAAGAAAACAACACAACTAAGAACGACAGAGAAGGGGAGGGGTAGAGACAAGGAATTTTAAGCAGCCGACCTAAAATAGAAAGAATGAAGGATTAACGCGGCTGACAGATTGAATGCAAACTTAAAACTGTCTCGGTTAAAGCTAGAGACCCCGTGATCAATTCGGGCCCACAAATAAAATTGCCTGGATTAGTGGGGATTAGAGGCGAGAGTAAACGCAAAGCTTGTACATACACACACACACACGCACACACACGGACTGTCTTTAAACTGTCTACTTATTTCCGGCCCCCGATTTGCATATATTCTCTGGGAACTTGTTGGGGGGGGGTGGGTGGGAGGTGTGACCAGCGCCAAGATGGAGGACTGGAGTCCGATTCTTGAAACGTCTCTGGGAGCTCGATGTTGTAATATATAGAAGTAATGGGGTAAAACTGCAATCAGGCTTTTAAAATAGTAAATGTATAACATATAAACAGGGTATTTGTTAGCCCGACAGGCTAACTAATACCCTGTATATATGTTATACATTTACTAATATATAGAAGGTAATTTGTAGTACGAGATAACGGCAATGACACGCCGAAGGTGGCGCCAGATATGCCACCACTTCCATGGTGCACCCCTGACACGCCCATGTATACATATCGACATGTCTAGCCCCTTCTTTTACACCACAGATTTAATACATCAATACTTGAATTGTCTTTAAAATAATTTGTTACGCACCAAAGCGTGCGTGTAATATTTTTAACATCCTTATATCAAGCAGATGAAGGCATTTTGATCTAGTTTAAATATAGTAGTGTTAGTGGACTAAACACCACTTAACGTTTTTAATATTTAAAAAAAAACATTCGCCCTAGTGTGCCATATTTATTTAAATCAGATTTTATAAAACATCATACGTAAATCATTTTTATTATTTATGTTTCAAATAATTAAATAATTATATTTAAGTATATATGTATATTTCAATAACAACAACATCAGCAGCAACGTACGTCTAAAGACAGCAAATAGAAATGAGGGGAATAAGAAAGTGAGACATAATCCTTCCGCTAGACCTTGTAAATCCTTGGCAAAATTCAAAGCAGGCTGCCCGGAGCTCCGAACACGCTACAACATCAATAGTGAGGGGCCACCATTCTTTCGGCGGTTCTAAATTGAGATTTAAAATGTGTGCCCCAATCATTCTCCTGGATTAATTCACGTGGGGGATTAGGGCATGACCGGGCTGGGAGTCCGGTGGGGGGAGGGATGGAGGAGCGGGTAGGATGTGGTGTGTGTGTGTGTGTGTGTTTGTTTATCGGTCGGTCTGTCTGCCAAGGCTGGACCTAATCCCAGGCATTTTAAAGGCCCATTTGCCGAACCTCCTCATAGCACTGCGGTTCTGGACTGTCCTTTAGATTTCGGCTTAAGCTGCGCCGGGTAAAAGAGGAAGAAACAACTGAGGATATTGGAAGTCTAAGTAGGACTGGGGATATTGGGAATCTGGATAGAACAACTGGGGATTTTGGGAGTTTGGGTAGAACTAGGGGTATTTGGTATCTGGATGAACAACTAAGGATATTGGGTCTGGATCAAACAACTTGGGATATTGGGTCTGGATCAAACAACTTGGGATATTGGGTCTGGATCAAACAACTTGGGATATTGGGTCTGGATCAAACAACTTGGGATATTGGGTCTGGATAAAACAATTTGGGATAATGGGTCTGGATCAAACAACTTGGGATATTGGGTCTGGATCAAACAACTTGGGATATTGGGTCTGGATCAAACAACTTGGGATATTGGGTCTGGATCAAACAACTTGGGATATTGGGTCTGGATCAAACAACTTGGGATATTGGGTCTGGATCAAACAACTTGGGATATTGGGAGTCTGGATAGAAGAAATGGGGATTTTGGGAGTTTGGGTAGAACTAGGGGTATTTGGTATCTGGATGAACAACTAAGGATATTGGGTCTGGATCAAACAACTTGGGATATTGGGTCTGGATCAAACAACTTGGGATATTGGGTCTGGATCAAACAACTTGGGATATTGGGTCTGGATCAAACAACTTGGGATATTGGGTCTGGATAAAACAATTTGGGATAATGGGTCTGGATCAAACAACTTGGGATATTGGGTCTGGATCAAACAACTTGGGATATTGGGTCTGGATCAAACAACTTGGGATATTGGGTCTGGATCAAACAACTTGGGATATTGGGTCTGGATCAAACAACTTGGGATATTGGGTCTGGATCAAACAACTTGGGATATTGGGAGTCTGGATAGAAGAAATGGGGATATTGGGAGAATTGCTATAATAATTTAGGATAATGGGAGTCTGGGGATGGGGGACGGTATTGACAGTCTAAGTAGATCAACTGGGGATATTGGGAATATGGATAGAACAACTGGGGATATTTGGTATCTGGGTGAACAACTGGGGGTATAGGAAGGAACACTGTGTATTGTGGGGTGTTTGTCGAGTAAAACATTCTTTTTGTCCCGCCCCCCCCCAAAAAAAAACCCCACCATGTTACAATGCGTCCAACAAGCCTCCGGTACTACATTTTTAGATCCACAATGACATGGATTGTAATTGATCCCATTAGTATTTTCTTCCATAACGAAACTGTGTTAGTATCTGTTTTAGTATCTGCTCCCATCTATTAGGTTGAAACTGTGTTAGTATCTGTGTTAGTATCTGTGTTAGTATCTGTGTTGGTATCTGTGTTGGTATCTGTGTTGGTATCTGTGTTGGTATCTGTGTTGGTATCTGTGTTGGTATCTGTGTTGGTATCTGTGTTGGTATCTGTGTTAGTATCTGTGTTAGTATCTGTGTTAGTATCTGTATTAGTATCTGTGTTAGTATCTGTGTTAGTATTCGTTATGTGCATGGCACAGAGTCCGTCTCTTAGAGTGAGTTCAGCCAACAGGCTTTAAATTGTCGATTTCAGCTAGTTTTGTACTTCAAAATCTTTTTTCTTTTTTGTTTAAATGTTCAGTAACCCTCAACTATGTTTATTTTGTTTTATTTTATCTCTTGCTCTATAAACTCAACTAACTGTTTAGTGTGCAAACGTCAAAGCTAGTGAAAAACATAAGTATATGTAGCATGATTTCTCTAAATATTATTGCACATTTATCGGCAGATTTAAATAATATTTATGGCTTTGTGTGAAATATTAGATAAAAATCTTTTTGCTACAATCTATAACAAGTTATCAGTGGCGTAGCAACGGTTGGCATCGGGGCAGTTGCCAAGGGCCCAGCTCAAAAGGGCGCCACTAAATCTCTATTTTTTAAATTTGTATTTAAATAAATACAGTTGGACCTCTTCGTCTTCGTCGTACTCAAAAGTACCCGAACAAAAATCGACTTACAGAGTTTTTTATTTAGGGAAAATAGCGTAATATGCACCGATTAATCAAGGACAATGTAGATATTGAGAGGTGGGGGGAACAGCCAGACCGGCTAGTAGGCTTGACATTGACATGAAAGAGAGCCGGTGTCTGATGTTTCATATGAAAGGAGCCAACTTGCTTTGACATGCCGACACAAGCCCGTGAGAGGAAACACCTTCCCTCCCCTCCCCCACATTACTCCCTCGTCAGTGTGATGGGGGGAGTAAGATTATCCTTTTTAAAAAGAGTCACAGCATGCAGCAAAGGGACGCGAATTATATATAGTTACCACTCCTTTTTCTTGTCCTTGTCATTTTTTGTAATTGCAAGGGTCACTTAATCTCTCGTGGAATGCACTAAAATAAGAATTTACGTCCATTCACGTTGCTCTAAGGAACACGTGTTCTGAAATGTCAGTCCAGAATAATAACCCACACGCCTTGGAAAATTCGACTAATAGAGGTTGAAAGCCAAAAATCATGGAGTTAAGGAGATCTAAAATACTTTAGTCTGATGGAATTTTGCCGGGACCTAACGACTAAGTCGATAAGGAATTTCGACTTAGCCAGGCTAGACTATATTTAACTTTTATTCTCGACAACAAAAAAGTGAATAATTAATTATATTAAAATATATTTCCTTTAAACCATTATAATATTTTTTATTATGTTTATGACCTTTGCGGGGCTACTTATCACACAATCTTACTATCCCCATCCCACTGTCTAGGGAGTCAAGTGGAGGAGGGGAGAGAAGGTGTCTCATCTCACGGGCTTGTGTCGGTATGTCAAAGCAAGTTGACTCCTTCATGTGAAACATCAGACACCGGCTCTCTTTCCTGTCAAGCCTACTAGCCGCTATGGCTGTTCTCCCCCCCCCCTCAATATCAACATTGTCCTTGATTAATCTGCTCCTATTACACCAGTTTCCCTAACTCGAAAACTGAAAGAAATAAAGAGCAATTTATAATTTAAATAAAATCTTTTAAACACCAAATGATTGAACTATTGCAAAAAAAGAGAAAAAAATCACGATGACATGTTTTATTTAGATATTCTAAATGTTCTCGCTAAATGGGAATTGTAAGAATCGTACCCGAATATCGAACGAGCTCTGAAAACATTTCTTAAAATGCCAACCACAGTAGCCACTGCTGAAAGGAGTTTCAGTAAACTAAAAATTATCAAACATTACTGAGATCGACTTCAGATCAACAACGCACATCATATCTAGCTCTTCTTTCCATCGAAAGTGAACTTACCAGTTACATGTATATAAACTTCAATGAAATAATCACTAATTTTGCAAACATTAAAAAGCAAGAAAAGTTAAGCTTTGAACCTTTGATATAGGACATAGGAGTGGATCGGTGGAGTGTTACTTATATTTAATTTACTTTTAATTGTGAGTTTCTATCGTTATGTATGAGATAATGAGAATGACACATTGATACTATTGTTTTTATTTATAATACATGTTACTTCAAGTTTAGCTGTGTTCTTTATTAACGCAACAATATCCAGTTTTATACACCAATTTATTTGGTATTATTAGTAAATAATAAACAGCAATTTAGTATTGTTCCTGTCTTTTGCATTTTTTATATTCACATTGTATTACTTTCACTGTCAGACTACGTAATTATTGTCATAAATAAAATAAGAGAAATCCAAATATTTTTTTCTAAAATATGAAAAAATCGCAAAGCTGAAACTTGTCAATTTATCGAGGGCGCCAAAAATAAATTAGCCAAGGGCGCCAAAAACCTAGTTACGCCTCTGCAAGTTATTATTGGTAAATGAAAATGAGAAATGCTTTAGTTTATCTCCTTTAATAAGTCAATTTTATCTCCATTGAATATGCTTTCTTTCAGAATTCTTTTTAAAAAAATAATAATTTAAAATTAGTTTTGAGCTAGTATCATAAACCGGGTTCAGTTACTACCGAAGAAATTTACAATATTTTAGATCAACAGCAATTTTAACAACACCAACATGCCACTGTTTTAACGCGACTTGCACTGTTTTAACGCGACTGCACTGTTTTAACGCCGACTTGCCACTGTTTTAACGCCGACTGCCACGTTTTAACGCCGACTGCGACTGTTATAACGCCGACTTGCCACTGTTTTACGCTGACTTTAAACACGTTTTAACGCCGACTTGCCACTGTTTTAACGCCGACTTGCACTGTTTTAACGCCGACTTGCACTGTTTTAACGCTGACTTGCCACTGTTTTAACGCCGACTTGCCACTGTTTTAACGCCGACTTGCCACTGTTTTAACGCCGACTTGCCACTGTTTTAACGAGCCCAACCAGGCGACTCTCTACCAATGTTCCCTCTAAGATTAGTTGGTCTGTGTGCAAAGTAGAAAAGCTGGTGCGCAGAGTTGCACAGCATCATTTTTTTCTGCTGCGCCGGCGTTGGTCAGATAACTGCGCGGCCGCGCAGCCGCGCAGCTTAAAGGGAACATTGCGACTCTCTACTGTTGTCATTGCTACAGCCACGTACTTCATGTATCTGTCAGGATAAAAGAAGGAAGGAGGACCTTTCATTCATGGCATGGGTATGTCACTCTTCTCATCAGAACCTCTACCCTCTCCCACCCACCCTCCCACCAACAACTCTGT
This sequence comes from Ampullaceana balthica, assembly GCA_944989445.1. Lineage (NCBI taxonomy): Eukaryota > Metazoa > Mollusca > Gastropoda > Lymnaeidae > Ampullaceana > Ampullaceana balthica. The sequence goes on along the minus strand of CALYLW010000466.1, from coordinate 927,735 downwards.
TAGCTGAACCTCCAGTACCCTCCCCCACCCTCCCACCAACACCTCTGTTAGCTGAACCTCCAGTACCCCCCCACCCTCCCACCAACACCTCTGTTAGCAGAACCTCCAGTACCCTCCCCCACACACCCTCCCACCAACACCTCTGTTAGCTGAACCTCCAGTACCCTCCCTCCACCCACCCTCCCACCAACACCTCTGTTAGCTGAACCTTGAGTACCCTCCCCCACCCTCCCACCAACACCTCTGTTAGCTGAACCTCCAGTACCCCCCCCCCACCCATCCCACCAACACCTCTGTTAGCTGAACCTCCAGTACCCCCCCACCATCCCACCAACACCTCTGTTAGCTGAACCTTCAGTACCCTCCCCCACCCTCCCACCAATACCTCTGTTAGCTGAACCTCCAGTACCCCCCCCCACCAATTCCCACCAACACCTCTGTTAGCTGAACCTCCAGTACCCCCCAAACCCATCCCACCAACACCTCTGTTAGCTGAACCTCCAGTACCCTCCCCCCACCCTCCCACCAACACCTCTGTTAGCTGAACCTCCAGTACCCTTCCCCCCACCCTCCCACCAACACCTCTGTTAGCTGAACCTCCAGTACCCTTCACCCCACCCTCCCACCAACACCTCTGTTAGCTGAACCTCCAGTACCCTCCCCCACCCTCCCACCAACACCTCTGTTAGCTGAACCTCCAGTACCCTTCCCCCACCCTCCCACCAACACCTCTGTTAGCTGAACCTCCAGTACCCTTCCCCCACCATCCCACCAACACCTCTGTTAGCTGAACCTCCAGTACCCTACCCCCACCCTCCCACCAACACCTCTGTTAGCTGAACCTCCAGTACCCTTCCCCCACCATCCCACCAACACCTCTGTTAGCTCAACCTCCCCAGAGCCCGTCTCCGATAATCTCCCTTTTAACATTCAAATGACCAGGTCCCTGGGGATGCCCGTGTTTTAACACGACACTGGGACGAGTGGCACGGCTTAGGCAGATCCGTAATCTCTTCTGATTGGATTTGGACAATTTTGTCACATTTAGGTTACCCTCTCCCCTGTAAGCCTACTCTTCCAGCGCCCCACCGCCCTCCTTTTACGCGCGCGCCGACACAAACCCCATCGTGACCCCTGCACCACCACTTCCCCGATGATGTCAATGATAAAAATACGTCATTCTCAGGTTGACTAGTCGGTCTGTTCAACTTACGCTGGTTTAAAAAGACAAATTCCCGCCAACTGCAACAAATGAGATGCTTGAAATCTCCAAAGAGCGCCAATAATTATTATTTTTAATTTTGTTTTATGAAAATTCAAATATCAATGAGATAAATCAAATGTAAATAAATAATATTAGTTTAAAAACTACTTTTTAAAGTGAGAATTTTCAAGGGAGAGAAAAATTACATATGAAGGGAAATACACGAATGCATTTATTGAGAATTATATAGTAACTTTAAGTGTTTTTTTTTAAAATTGTGCCATAATCAAATGTAGAATACTATTTATAGAAACCTTGCCAACGTTAATGTTAGTTGTTAAACAAAGACTTGTGCTGGGATCGCACGTCAAACGCTTGTGCTGGGATCGCACGTCAAACGCTTGTGCTGGGATCGCACGTCAAACGCTTGTGCTGGGATCGCACGTCAAACGCTTGTGCTGGGATCGCACGTCAAACGAATATACAAATAAATACATAAATACGTTTGATATAAAGCATATTTCACTCCTAATTAATTGCTTCCTATATTTCTCTCTCTCCCTCTCCCCCCCCCTTCATACACACACATAACATCGCTCTAGTAAGTCTGACGCCCCTTTGCTTTATCCGACACCCCGATGATTTATCGGACTCCACTGTGATTGTAATAAAAACGACGAGCACAAATTGTTGGCCCGTTATTTCGTGTTGACAAAAATCCCCAGACTTCTCTCTGCTAACACGAAATCGGAAGCGATAAAAGAAGCGACCTCCGCATTTTTTAGATCTTCCGTTTGTTTTTTCTAAAGTCCCCCCAGCCCGCTGCCCCCCTGTCGCCTGTCCAACACAAGAAGAAACGTAACGAATGAAGCCGCGTGGATGATCCAGTTGTGATACAAATGATTGGTTTTATTTCCTTCATATTAAGCCACATCTTCACCGCGGGTATCACGTCACAGCGGCCTGTATTATCTCCCTTGTCCACAGTTATCCCCGCTATGGCCGGCTGGTGCATGTTTGGAACCGTTCGTGTTAATGTTTCACTGGGATTCATTGGGTGCTGGAGTTTTAAACAAAATGTTTATTTAAAAATAATTATAATAATTTTGTTATTATTATTTTTTTTTATAAGAGCATGTCTCGTTTTACAAATAGAAAGAACGTTTCCCATTGACACGAAATCTTTGGAAACTGATTTTACATTCTTTAACCATTGTAAAAAGTAGTTTGGACAAAAAAATTGTACGAGTACTATAATTTTGATTAGATTGTTTTTCTTTTTAAATCCTTTATATTTACTCGTGGTGTCTGGTTGCTTGCTTGCTTGATTGTCTGTCGCCAAAACTTTGGATCGATTTTTAACCCATTTCCCCGAAAGCTAGCGAGCTGAAATTTAGCAGGCAGTTTCGTGGTGATGATGAAAACTATGTTTCAAAATTTCAGATCGATCGCATGTACTGTATTTAAATTATTGAATTTTTAGATTATTTTATTTATTCCTATGTATCATGTTATTTGTTGGGATAGAGTGTCGCGGTGCGTATTATATTGAACAACCTTTCTGTCGCGCAATAAGGTGCGTATTTTATTGACAACACTTTTTATAAACATATTCCTGATTGGTGCGCATTATGTGAAACATGTTTTACGACACAACTGGAATTTTGTATTTTTGGATGGTCTTGCGCTGCGTATTATAATGAACATTCTTTTAGTTAGGGGCCGTCCATAAATGACGTCACGCACCTAGAAAGGGGGGGGGGAGGGGGTTCACACTTTTTTGACGATGTGTGACGAGGGGGAGGGAGGGGGTTGAACAAATGTGACGTCACATCAAAAGGGTAACTTTAAATAAAACTTCCACTGAAATTTTTGGTCGCTTACAATTTATTTAATGATTTTTTTAAAATTATTTTTTTAAAATCAGTGCTTCTCTATGTGCCGGTTGGTAGGCCATCAGACGCTGGTTGGCGTATGCTATAAAGACACGAAAATTAAATCTAATTATAATCCTTAAGTTTGAGAATCCACAAGATAACACTGCGTCGTTTGATGTTGACATCAAAGCATTTGTGATGTAACCGCAGCTCCGTTTGGTTCTCTCATGGCAGGAGTCGTAAAACTTTTTTGCCCGTTACCCCAAAATATACAAGTTTATGTATGCGCTACCCCCCCTGGCTCTAGGTCCTGCTCACATGACTCGGGGAATTGGGGGAGCGTCTTTACCCGAAAATGCTACTGGTGAGTTTTACAAGCATGACAAGTGTCTAAAAATGATTTGAATAGGATTATGTGTAGATATTTTAAGTAAAACGACACGGAATATCCTTTTTCTTTAAAAAAAGGGGGGGGGAGTTATTTGATAGAATTAAAAACGTTTTAAGTTTGATATAATTGCTCGATTGGTTTTTTGTCAAACGCCCCTGGCCATTCTAGTCTTCTAGATCAGTGCTTCTCAAAGTGGTGGTCCGCGGACCTGTGCCGGTCCGTGGGCCATCCACTGCCGGTCCGCAGATGTTCTCAAAAAAAGGACAGACAAAATTGTAAGTGCAGGGAAAATAGTGCACCGGTCCCTGGTGCGATTAAAAAAAATTCCTGCTGGTCCACAATACTAAAATGTTTGAGAAGCACTGTTCTAGATATAATGGTAAATGAGCCCATTTAAAACTAGTCAAGTATTCATTAAATTTATTGAATGCATCAAATTCTTGACATCGCAATTCGAGAGGAGAACAAAACAACTTTTCTTCGTAGCTCAGTTTTAAGGCATTAATTTTAAATATCACAGAAATGATACGTGATAAAGACAAGTCATGTGGATTAAGATTATTGTCACTCGTGTCAATATAAATGAAAGTAGGGTAGATTTAGGTGTCTTCATATAGTGCGTAGGTTAAAAATCTACATAATGTCTTTTTAAAAAAAAATGCATTTTCTGGAAGGAACCGGTTTAATAATAGGCATATGTGCCAAGCGTACACGTACACATGACGTATGTTAATATATCTAGCGGATTGTAGAGGATGTTATATGTCCCAAATGAGTCTGCATTACCCCCAAGAATTCCCTTTTTGACCCCAGTTAAGGTTATTTACCTCTGTTCGCCGACCTCTTTCTTACGTCAGTCAATTGATGGATTTAAAAAAAAATACATTTTAAAAATGTTATTTTTAAATACTTTTTTTTCTAAACAAAGACGTTAACCGTGATGATTAATAATCAATGTTTAATTTGTATGCATTAAAATAAAATATAATCTAAGGATGTTAACACAGTTTGTTTTCTGAAGGCCGGTTAAAGGTTTTTTAAAAATGCTTCACGCAGGTTACGATATAACAATGTAGATCTTCACTAAATAAATAATAAATACTTATTATTGTGACGTATTTTTAGAGGCGGGGGGGGGGTCTAAGTTTGTGTGACGTCGCGTGGCGAGGGGGGAGGGGGTCAAAAATCGGCAAAAATCGCGTGACGTCATTCATGGACGGCCCCTTAGTTCTAGTTCTAGTACATAAAGGATTTATAGTGAAAAACTTGTTTTTTTTAAATCCTTTATATTAACTCGTGGTGTCTGCGGCCGACCTTGCTTGCTTGCTTGCTTGTCGCCAAAACTTTTGATCGATTTTTAACCCACTTGCTCGCAAGATAGCGAGCTGAAATTTTGCAGGCAGTTTCGTACCGATGATAAAAACAATGTATCAAAATTTCAGATCGATCGCATGTACCGTAATTAAATTATTGATTTTTTAGATTATTTTATTTATTCCTATGTATCATGCTATTTTTTGAGATAGAGCGTCGCGGTGCGTATTATATTGAACAACCTTTCTGTCGCGCAATAAGGTGCGTATTTTACTGACAACACTTTTTATAAACCTATTCCTGATCGGTGCGCATTATATTAAACACGTTTTACGACACAACTGCAATTTTGTATTTTTGGATGGTCTTGCGCTGCGTGTTATAATGAACATTCTTTTAGTTACGTCTCATACGTAAAGGATTTATAGTCAAAAACTTGGTTTTTTTACGGGTTGTTTTTATTACGTTCTAAAAAATTAAATTTAATGTTTAGGGCGTCAATCATTAATAGTATAAAGAAAACACTATAAAGAGGTTCATAAATAAAATAAATGTTAACTACCAAATTTCCCCCAAATAAACAAATAAAAAATTATTAAGTATTTGAGCACACTCTATGAGCACACTCTATGAGCACCCTCCATGAGCACACTCCATGAGCACACTCAATGAGCACACTGCATGAGCACATTGCATGAGTGAGCGCACTCTATGAGCACCCTCCATGAGCACACTCCATGAGCACACTTCATGAGCACCCTCCATGAGCACACTGCATGAGCACACTCTATGAGCACCCTCCATGAGCACACTCAATGAGCACACTGCATGAGCACATTGCATGAGTGAGCACACTCTATGAGCACCCTCCATGAGCACCATCCATGAGCACACTCCATGAGCACCCTCCATGAGCAGACTGCATGAGCACAATCTATGAGCACACTGCATGAGCACACTGCATTAGCACACTCTATGAGCACCCTCCATGAGCACCCTCCATGAGCACACTCCATGAGCAGACTGCATGAGCACACTCTATGAGCACACTGCATGAGCACCCTCCATAAGCACACTCCATGAGCAGACTGCATGAGCACACTCTATGAGCACACTGCATGAGCACACTGCATTAGCACACTCTATGAGCACCCTCCATGAGCACATTCTATGGAGCACACTCTATGAGCACTCTCCGTGTGCACACTCCATGAGCACACTCTATGAGCACACTCTATGAGCACACTCTATGAGCACACTCTATGAGCACACTCTATGAGCACACTCCATGAGCACACTCTATGAGCACACTCTATGAGCACACTCTATGAGCACACTTCATGAGCACACTCCATGAGCACACTCCATGTTTTCCTATTGGTTCAGATTGAATCTGCTTTGATTCTCCTTGGCATGCGGTATGATTTTAACCATATTCGCTTAATTTTTCAACCTCATTGTTTGACGAATTTGGTATATACACTATACACGCTGAACGCCTCACATCTAAGAAGTGATTTCCTTAAAGAACCCAAACAACCCAGCCACTAGGCTAGCGCTACACCAAACCTAATGTTGACAACAAATTTTAAAAGTTGTCTACCGGCCCTACAAATTTAGAGAAATGTATCTACAGGCCCGGCAAATTTAAAGAAACGAATCCACCGGCCCGCCAAATTTATAGAAACTAATCCACCGGCCCTACAAATTTAGAGAAATGTATCTACAGGCCCGCCAAATTTATAGAAACTAATCTTTCGGCCCGCCAAATTTAAAGAAACTAATCCACCGGCCCGCCAAATTAAAGAAACTAATCCACCGGCCCGCCAAATTTAAAGAAACTAATCCCCTGGCCCACCAAACCTAAAATGTGGCAAAAAGTACGAGATTAGTTAAGCTCATATTTCTAATGCGTCTTGCTCCACATAATGCATTGCAGGAAACTTGCCGGGCTCTAGTCGCCCACTTGCCCATACAGCTACATCTCTCATGGATCACTGTTACTCCGGTCCGATCTCGTTCGCTGTATTCCCAGCCTCACTTTGTCGTAGTATTGCCAGCTAAGACTGTCGGATTAAAAATGGATTTGAACACGGGATAAGTGGCTAATCCATGAGACATTGATCTGAATATCATCTAGGTTGCTATGGCGATCATGTGACCCAAATCCTTCCCGATTAAACATAAATCCATCTGTCATATGTCACGCCCCCCCACCCCCACCCATTCAATCTACATCTACTTCCCTCCTAAATTTAGTGTCAACTTTCTAAGTCTGTATATGTTACATTCGTTATCACCGTGAAATTAATGTTTAAGTTTGATTGTTGTATCAGGGGAGTAGCTCGAGTATGACCGCCAGGTGCATACAGAAGTAACATAAATAAGTGCCGCCCTAGACAGACTCGGCCATCCTGATACACTTCTAGGTAAATGGATAATATAAAAACAGGGTATTAGTAGGCCTGACAGGACATAACACAACAGCGAACGTTTCGACAAAACTAATACCCTGTTTTTATATTATACATTTACCTATTTAAAAGCCTGATTGCAGTCTCACCCCTATTACTTTATTTTCTGATACACGTCTGCATGCAATGAATAAGTGAGACGGAGTTTTCTGATCGTCTTTCTTTATATCAACATCATCTAGAGTTATCAGTAGCGTTGATCTTTAGAGTTAATCTGCAGGGTTTATCTCTGTGTTTAATCTCTAGGGTTTATCGCTGGGTATAATCTCTAGAAACGATCTCTAGGTTCACGATTAAATATTTTCAATCCAATATAAGTGGTTTTAGTTATTGCGGTGAAATTGTTGCTTATAATTTTTTTTCGGTTTAAGGGCCGTTTTGGTTTTTAAACAGAGAAACTGTTTTTGCCGGTTCTAAAATCTTCAATTAAAAAACGCAATACTTCTTTTACTCGTCTAGCGCAGGGGTCTCCAAACTTTTCTGCCGGAGGGCCGCATTAACTGTCAAACATCAGTTTGGGGGCCGATTACACACAGTTTTCTGGTTAATACAGGTAAAAATAGTATATATTTTTTTGAGATCAAAAGGTCTCCAGGGGCCGAATGAGAGGGCCTCGCGGGCCGCATCTGGCCCGCGGGCCGTAGTTTCGAGACTCTAGACTCTAGAGTGATATCTGTTAAAACAGTTAAGCATTTTTATTATAGACCTACGTGTTATAAATAATTCAAAATGTTTAAACATAAGGCGCATATGGAAGAAGCCTCTGTATTGTAAAAGATAGAATTCGTTTCTATAGTTCTTCGTGTTATAAACAGTTCAGAATTCTGTTCCTTACTTCTAAGTGATATAAACAGTGAATAAATCTTTTATACAGCGCTACTTCTTATAAACAAATATGAAGTCGGCTACCATTATTCCCCCCCCCTTTCCACCGACTGTTCCCGACAGTACGATTAAAAAGAAAACACCGAACCAGCCATTACCAGGAGATTAACATACCAGCTTTGAACACGGATTATCCTTCTGGATTAAGATAATCCGTGGACCACAACCGCGTTGAGATTTTTTCAGGTGTGTTGTATTGGAGGGGGATGTGTGTTTGTATGTTTGTGTATGTGTGTGTGTGTAAATGTGGCGGGATGGGAGTGGAAAAACATTTTAAGAAAGGTCACAATTTGAAAATATATTTTCTCTTATGTGCGCTGTGACGTGTGTTGTGACATTTTCAATGATGTGTGCTGTATTGTGTGCTGTGTTGTCCTGTGGCCTGTGACGTGTGTTGTGACATCATTTGCAATGATGTATGCTGTTCCGTGTGTTGTGACATGTGCAATGACGTGTGCTGTGACGTGTGTTGTGACATGTGCAATGATGTGTGCTGTGACTTGTGTTGTGACATGTGCAGTGATGTGTGCTGTGACGTGTGTTGTTACTTTACTGACTCAGAAGGTACTCACGTTTACGTAACAACAAAAACTCTCATCGCTGTTATGAGGCCGACAACCCCCCCCCCACCCCCCTGGGCCACATTTCAAATCTATTTTATGTCTGATTGGCTTGTGGGGTCCCCCCCCACACACACACACCTTTCCGATCTCATAACCTCGTCTTCTGTGGAATTACATTAAATATCTGGCATTTAAGGTATGTTTTATTGGGGTACTTGGGGGGGGGGTTGTGGGGGTGCGGGAGGGGGATATTCAATGCATGTATACCATGAAAATCACGTATTCTAATTTCGCCCTAACCGGATCATAAAGATCAAGTTCCTCATTTCTACGTTAGGGTAAAGAAGACATGAGTGACGTCAAGGTTGTTGTATTTGACGGCAGGTTGGGTCGTGCTGATTTGGGGGGGGGGTGGGGGTGGAGAGGCAGCACTGCTCTGACAACTGTTAAATAATCTATCAGGCATTGCCCGCTGCAGGTCTGGGGGGCCCTTTAAACAGGCGGCAATCTGATCTGTCGGGTCGTCTGCTTCCTATCGCCGCTCAGCGATGTCGTCTGACTGCAGGCAACAATGGCCAGGAGTCTCGGGTGAAAACAACAAGGTAAAGGATAGATTTGTGGTTGAACAAAAAATGTTAGGAAAATCCTCTCCAACAATGGAGCAATGGAGTCGTACAATGTCGTGACGACATGGAGTGGGTCGGCTTACGAGCGTGCATGGGGGTGGAGGGGAGGGGTGGGGGTTGGTGGAACTCTTGGTGTCGTTTTCATTTCGTTTTATTGGAGCGCTTCTCAAACAGTGAGGTTTGGGGGCGGAGGAGTCATAATGAGAAGACAATTTAGTTATGTGAGGTTAAAAAAAATATTAAATTTAAAAAGAAAAAAAAAGATGCAAATGGCACAAGTAGGGATGTGACGGAGCTGATGAAAATCCGCATCCGTTGGATTCGGATTTGGCAAATATAAATCCGTCGGATTCGAATGCGGATGCGGCATTGGTCAACACTTGGCTAAAAGGGGGTATACCAAGGTGTCAGTCCCGTGCCCCCCATAACAACGAGGATTTTTAGCATTTCTTTTTGCATGAACAGCAGCATAATCATAAACTATTACAAAGCACATTGTTAACGGTTTTTTAATTTTAGTTACGATTTCTACGGCCGTGTTTGATCTGAAAACGGGGAAATTTTCAATTTCGAATCCGATGGAAGTTTTTTTTAAAAAATCCGTCGGATTCGAATTTGCTCAAAAAACGTCGAAGTTCGAATTCGAACTTCGTCACATCCCTAGGCACAAGACCTACAGAGAGACTAAAAAGTAGGACTGTTATAATGTCAATATATTTAACATTGAAAGTTTTGCCAAATATATTTTTACTGATTGTTAAAAATAAATTTACGCTTCATTAGAGAGCGTTTTTTAGCATACCAGACTCAGTAGAAATTTGTTACCGCATAAGCGGTAAACGTTAGTTTGCACGTCAGGCTCAATAGACGTTGGTTAGCTAATCAGACTCCGTAGAACTTTGTTCCACATCAGGCGGAAATATTAAACATTAACCATTTGTAAGGTTGTGTAGCGGCCAGACATTCCTTGTTTTGTTTTGAGAACCCTCCTTTTAAATGTTAAAGTTTAAAGACACGCCCCTCCCTCCCCTGTGCAGAATTCACCTGGTCCCAGCCATGGTAATTTATGGTCGGTGTCGGTAGGTGTGAATTAGATAGGGCCGCATACATTAATCCGGGATTGGCTGACTCGGGGATTTCGTCTTAGAGGTTTTAATTAATCTCTGGTCTGTAACCGATTGATGGGGCTTGGGGGCCGTCATGGGGATAGCTACCTGGTAGTTATCACCTCATTGGTGTGTCAGACAGGCATCGTTGTTGGTGTAGCGCTGGCACAACCAGGTACTCTAGTGGCACAACCAGGTACTTTAGTGGCACAACCAGGTACTCTAGTGGCACAACCAGGTACTCTAGTGGCACAACCAGGTACTTTAGTGGCACAACTAGGTACTTTAGTGTCACAACTAGGTACTTTAGTGGCACAACTATGTACTTTAGTGGCACAACTAGGTACTTTAGTGGCACAACTAGGTACTTTAGTGGCACAACTAGGTACTTTAGTGGCACAACTAGGTACTTTAGTGGCACAACCAGGTACTTTAGTGGCACAACCAGGTACTTTAGTGGCACAACCAGGTACTTTAGTGGCACAACTAGGTACTTTAGTGGCACAACCAGGTACTTTAGTGGCACAACCAGGTACTTTAGTGGCACAACTAGGTACTTTAGTGGCACAACTAGGTACTTTAGTGGCACAACCAGGTACTTTAGTGGCACAACTAGGTACTTTAGTGGCACAACTAGGTACTTTAGTGGCACAACCAGGTACTTTAGTGGCACAACCAGGTATTGTGGTGGCACTATCCGGGTCACAACCAGGTATAGAGGTGGCACAACCAGGTATTGTGTTGGCACAACCAGGGCCGTCTTAACGCATAGGCCCGTTTGGCATTTGCCCGGGGGCCCACGAGCATAGGGGCCCCATGGGAAAATGTTTATTTATGTATAGTATGTATATTTATTATTTTTATTCCTGCGACGGAGGTACCCAACACTATTTTTTGCCCGGGGGCCCAAAATGGTCTAAAGACGGCTCTGGGCACAACCAGGTATCGTCGTGGCACAACCAGGTATCGTGGTGGCACAACCAGGTATCGTGGTGGCACAACCAGGTATCGAAGTGGCACAACCAGGTATCGTGGTGGCACAACCAGGTATCGTGGTGACACAACCAGGTATCGTGGTAGTACAACCAGGTATCGTGGTGGCACAACCAGGTATCGGTGTGGCACAACCAGGTATCGTGGTGGTACAACCAGGTATCGTGGTATTACAACCAGGTATCGTGGTGGCACAACCAGGTATCGTGGTGGCACAACCAGATATCGTTGTAATATAACAAGGTATCGTAATACAGCAAGGTCTCGTTGTCATACAACCAGGTATCATAGTGATGCAACCAGGTATTGTGTTAATACAACCAGATATCGCAGATGGAAAACCAGGTATCGTTCTGCGACAAACAGGTCTAGTTGTCACTCTAGACCAGGGGTCTCCAAACTTTTCAGCCGGAGGGCCGGATTAACTGTCAAACAGTAGTTTGGGGGCCGACTACACACTAGAGGTCTAAATAAGAAAGAATAAAAACATAGATGTTGTTTTTAATTGTATCCAGCGATTCATCCATTGCAATTGAAAAATGGCGAAACTGGTTTTGCATTTTTCGCTAATTGAGTCACAATGTTTTCACCCAAGTCTGCAACACGGCGAGCAATGGTATTTGCACCAATAGCTACATTTTTAAATTCTTTGGACTTTTCTAGGTAAAGTTCCTCAGCTACCTCCTACAAACATTCCTTCACTACTTCACCATCTGTAAATGGTTTGCCACTTTTAGCCAGGACATAGGCAACTTTATACTTGGCCTTAGTTAAGGATTCATTTTCAGTTGAAGATTTACTGGAAATTGTCCTCTGAAATGTGAGTTCATTTTTTAATTTTGAAAATTTTTCAGCACGGGCTTTACCCTTCAGCTGCGCATATTTCTCCCGATGTTTGCTTTCATGATGACGGCGCAGGTTGTATTCTTTCATCACAGCCACGGTTTCATTGCAAATCACACACAATGCTTTCTCGTCGGATTTGATGAAGAAGTATTTCAAACTCCAATCATCTTGAAACTGCCGACACTCATTGTCTTTTCCTCTTCTCGGCCATTTTCGGGTTCTAAAAATAAAAGTGAATTCAACATGAATAAATAGTGAAACTGTAAGTATCTTGCACACAATATCGCTCAAAAATGAACACTGGTAAATAATTATCACTAATTAATATAGAGTGCAACACATTTCACAATTTTGACCAATATACATACTGTATAACACCAACAATTTGACAACGTTTATTACGTTCCTTAGCCTTAGTCACATATACATATGCATACATACTATTGCCTATGTCTAATGGCAAGTCACATTGAGTTCACATCTCTAATAGCTTTGGCCACACAGTTAAACTTTATAACACTAGGCCAGCAAAAAATATCAATCATTATCCATGCCATGAAAGAATGTAAATTATAATAGCAAAGAAGAGAAAGAAAAATTATATATTAAGCAAATAACATATATATGGGCAGTAGGTTTAGTAAGTAAGTTTATTACAAGTGTAATAACCATTATCCTTAGTTTTCATAACGAAACTGAAACTTACATTCGAGGGACAACTGTATGCCGTAGCAACACTTTTTTTTTAAATTGAAAAAACATCACCCACCTTTTAATTTTCCTTTGTTCACACGTAGCGCTGTTTGACTAGCGGTCATGCGCGCCTCGATATCACTCTCTTTAGTTATGAAATCATAGAAAGTAGAAACTCTTATTTTGTAAGAGAAGCTTTAGTAGACTTCCGGAAACGGCGGTGTTTGCTCTCGCTAGTGTTATTCGCAAATTTTTATTATAAAATGCAGATAAAAATATTATATTTTTTTAATTATTAAAAGGTCTCCAGGGGCCGGATCAGAGGGCCCCGCGGGCCGTAGTTTGGAGACCCCTGCTCTAGACTCTAGAAAATCTGTGTCGTTAAAATCTATATATTGGCTAGGCTTTAGTGAAGGTAATGGCTATAATTTTAAAAGATAGATAGAAAGTGAGTGAGAGAGAGAGAGAGAGAGAGAGAGAGAGAGAGAGATGGGAGAGGAGTGGATAGAGTGCAAGCGCATATGTGTAAAAATCAAATATATCCGCATACTGGGCTACATATATGACGCTTCATAAAGTTTCTTTGTGTCACAGCAATGGTCCCTGTAGTGTCACAGCAGTGGTCCCTGTAGCGTCACAGCAATGGCCCCTGTAGTGTTCCATATCGGACATCACCCCTGTAATGTTCCATATCGGACATCACCCCTGTAGTGTTCCATATCGGACATCACCCCTGTAGTGTTCCATATCGCACATCACCCCTGTAGTGTTCCATATCGGACATCACCCCTGTACTGTTCCATATCGGACATCACCCCTGTAGTGTTCCATATCGGACATCACCCCTGTAGTGTTCCATATCGCACATCACCCCTGTAGTGTTCCATATCGCACATCACCCCTGTAGTGTTCCATATCGGACATCACCCCTGTAGTGTTCCATATCGGACATCACTCCTGTAGTGTTCCATATCGGACATCACCCCTGTAGTGTTCCATATCGGACATCACCCCTGTAGTGTTCCATATCGGACATCACCCCTGTAGTGTTCCATATCGCACATCACTCCTGTAGTGTTCCATATCGGACATCACCCCTGTAGTGTTCCATATCGGACATCACCCCTGTAGTGTTCCATATCGGACATCACCCCTGTAGTGTTCCATATCGGACATCACCCTTCTCCCATTCTGCTACAACGTCCATCCAATAGTTCCAGTCCTTACATGTCAATTAGGTGACCACCTTTGGTCAGCTTTTGTATGACAGTATCAAATACACCACTGCCCCAATTAATCCTAATACACCACAGCCCCACTTAATCCAAATACACCACAGCCCCACTTAATCCTAATACACCACAGCCCCACTAAATCCTAATTCGACACCGTCTCACTTGATCCTAATACACCAACGCTCCAATTCATCCAAATTCACCACCGTCCCACTTGATCGAACTCAGCCCTAACCACATCACCCCCTCCTTCCTAGTTGGGGCACCGCTCCCCCCCCCTTTCCATGACGCCAGCAGACTCCATCGGGTTCTTTTGAAGCTCTAGAGTTAAGCCCCCTTGTCTTATCTGCCTAAGCAAGGCGCAGCGTTTCGTATGATCCCTCAACCCAGCTTCGCGTAATCCGTCGGGCAAAGGGAGAGGATTAGACTGGATTACTGCCTGGATTACCCCGCTGCCATGACGATGGCAAAACACTCTTCTATCTTATCTCCCTTGGGGGGAAGGAATCTTTCATTTCTGCAGCACAATGGCGCAGAATGGCTGGCAACTGTTTGGGAAGACATAGAGGCGGATGTCAAGGATGTCCACTATATTTGGAGTGGGCCGCTTAGTTAGTCCATTGTTGGAACAAGCTCTTGGACATGACTCGTTCTTGTGTATGACTTGCTCGTTACATCATTTTGTTGGATTAATTTAATAAAAAAGAAAACAATGAATACACCCCCCCCCTTTTTAATTTTTTTTTCATTTTAGTGTGTATGTGTGTATGAGTGGTAGGAGGTGGGTATAGTTATGGTTAAGAGATGGCAAAGATTGTAACGGCGAGCTAAGTTCTTAGACGACATTGTATTTTTAATTCTACGTGTATTGCCTTTTACAATTTTCGTGTGTGATTATTTCAAAACGAATACTAAGTGATGTATCTCACTGAGACTGTCGAAATTAGAATTAAAAGATTATGGTTAGACACCCTTACTTCTTTTTTTTTGTGTAGCGCCGCCCATGGCACAAGTATCCGCACAATGTAAATATGCTCGCCATCGATTCCACCGGAAAACTTGAAGTGCGCATGTCACGGATCATTGTCGCGCTCTGACAAGGGCTAACAACTCTGGCTGATCTTGATACATGCCTTGCGATTTGTCTACTCCTTGGATATGAAAGGTGGGTTGCCGTTCCTGTGAGATGATGGTCCCAAATGGTATGAATAGATACAGATGACGGACTCGATCTATTACTTATGTATGAAATGTCTTGTGTGGGGGATCGCAGATGTGTGAATTAGAAACCCATCCTCACACTTGGAACTGCTTAACCGCAGAACGATTTGAATCAACATCCTCACTGAGACAGGTGTAACGAAATCTTGATTTAACTTGTTACATGTTTGACAACATACAATACAATTAATATAAAAAAGGGGTTACGCAGACTTTTTCAGAACGCTTGATCCTGGTGATCGCAGACAAAATCCCATCTTGTGCAAGGATGGTGCAAGCAGTATCTCATGACTGACTGCGGCTGTAAGTGCAAGGATGGTGCAAGCGGTATCATATTACTGACTGTGGTCTATAAGAGCAAGGATGGTGCAAGCAGTATTATATTACTGAGTGTGGCTATAAGAGCAAGGATGATGCAATCAGTATCTCTCGACTGACTGCGGCTGTAAGGGCAAGGGTGGTGCAAGCAGTATCTCTTGACTGACTGCGGCTGTATGTGCAAGGATCTGATGGGCAGTATGTAATGACGGATTGGACTGTTTCGGAGGCTAAAGAAAGTAAGACAAGGTCTACATTAGCTATGAGTCAGAGAGCTTTTCCACGTTCCCTAGATTTTCATCAGTGGTGAGTTACCGTCCTTGTCCGAATTTGGGAGTTACCGTCCTTGACAGAATTTGGGAGTTACTGTCCTTGTCAGAAATGGGGAGTTGCCGTCCTTGTCAGAAGTGGGGAGGTACCGTCCTTGTAAAAAGTGATGAGTTACCGCCCTTGTCCGAATTTAGCAGTTACCGTCCTTTTCAGAATTTTGGAGTTACCGCCCCTGTAAAAAGTAGGAGTTAACGTCCCTGTAAAAAGTAAGGAGTTAACGTCCCTGTAAAAAGTAAGGAGTTAACGTCCCTGTAAAAAGTAAGGAGTTAACGTCCCTGTAAAAAGTGGGAAATCTCTAAAAAAAAAGATGAAGCAGGTTGAGATCATAGAAGTAAAAGTTTGGAATCAAATTACACATAAAGTATGGACGTTTTTCATTGACATCTCTCGGAGGCGAATAAATAGAGTTTTGAGATATTATCTCAAACGAAACCGGTAAGGGAAGTATACCTACATCTTGTGGAATAACAAAATAATCAGAATCAATTTCAGTCTTCAGTCAAAAAGAAGAATTTTTTTTTAAAATAAACAAAATGTCCCCTATCAGCCTAACACCAAAAATGCCAATTGTAAAAAGAGTGAGAGAACACAACCTTAAAGGGCCTCGTCTCTCTGCACCCATCAACTGGCTCAGTCTTCTAAGTCATGTCCCTCTCTGAATTGATTCCCTCTTCAAAACGCCTCGCTCACCGGATTAGCCAGACCGTCGGCGAGAGCGTGACGTCGGAGGTTGGACGTGAGTAAACAAGGGGAATCCCTCATCTGCTGCCGCCCTCGATAAGTCCTCGTCCTTTGGAGTCGCGCGGATTAAGGGTAAACCGAAACTGGCCGTAAGACGGGGGAGGGGTGGGGTGCGGTTTGTGTGTGTGGGGGGGAGTGAACAAAAAAAACGGAAGACAATTAATGACCATAGGCCATTAATCCTTGTGATGTGCTGTCCGGCATTCTGGGACGTTCTTATTATTCCAGTTGACTTGAGTTGAAGATAAAAGTCAGAGAGACAAGAGTCAGGGGGAGAGAAAGAAAGAGCGTGTGTGTGTGTGTGTGTGTGTGTGTGTGTGTGTGTGTGTGTGTGTGTGTGTGTGTGTGTGTGTGTGTGAGAGAGAGAGAGAGAGAGAGAGAGACAGACAGAAAAGGGAGAGAGAGACAGAGTAAAAGACCGAGAAGAGATTGAATGAGAAACGAAAAGGAGAAAGATAGGGAAAATGGGTATATATAATATAGTTATAATATAGAAAATTAAAGAAAAATATACCCAAGATCTGGAGATTTAACAAATAGGCTTATAAATAAGATAAGCTGATATCATCTATTCCAGCTATTAGCAGACGACAATTGGATTGCAAAGAGACACCCCAGCCCTCACCCGAAAAAAAACAACGGTCGGTGGCCACTCATATCCCCCCCACGTGACGTAACAAGCCACAATTATCGTCTTAGCTCTTGTTCTCTCGCCACCCCACGTGACGTAACAAGCCACAATTATCGTCTTAGCTCTTGTTCTCTCGCCACCCCACGTGACGTAACAAGCCACAATTATCGTCCTAGCTCTTGTTCTCTCGCCACCCCACGTGACGTAACAAGCCACAATTATCGTCTTAGCTCTTGTTCTCTCGCCACCCCACGTGACGTAACAAGCCACAATTATCGTCCTAGCTCTTGTTCTCTCGCCACCCCACGTGACGTAACAAGCCACAATTATCGTCTTAGCTCTTGTTCTCTCGCCACCCCACGTGACGTAACAAGCCACAATTATCGTCTTAGCTCTTGTTCTCTCGCCACCCCACGTGACGTAACAAGTCACAATTATCGTCTTAGCTCTTGTTCAACTTGCTGCCGTTGCTTCACCTCCCCTATGCCCGCTACCTCCACACGGCTTAACTCCCCTGATGACCGTCATTATCTGTCGTGTCCCCATCACCTGACCAGTCCGCTGGTCATGTTTCTGCCGAACAAGGTAATAAGATTTCAACTCCCGCGTGAGGATGCTCACGCCCGTTCGTCCTCAGACCCCTAACTACAATTTTCGTTATAAAACAAAAAAACTGAGTCTATCGGCTGTCTGATGTTAAATGTTGAGGTGTAAATATTGCGACACGATCTTGGTATTGAACGAACAAATGTATAAATAAATTATTTGAAAATACAACAAAGTCCATCAAAACGATTAAAAAGTGGGAATCCTCGAATGACATAGGAATATCCAATTCCTTTTTTTATTTTTTAAAAAAAATCATTTAACACTTTATTCGAAGTTTGATGATGTAGATTTTCCTTCTCCTTCTTCCTATTATTATTATTTCGTTACATTTGTTGTTGTCTCTCGCTCCTCACCCAGTTTTATCTCCCTTGTCTCGGACTAATCTAAACGCGTCCATACTTGACAGTTCACACCAACCATCACTATACAAGTTCACAGCAACCATCAAGAGACAAGTTCACAGCAACCATCAATAGACAAGTTCATTTGGACAGAACTGGACACACTCACTGGTAAAAAAATATCTCTGGACTTGGTAACAACTGGATGCAAAAAGGGCCTACCCGGACACCTCCCCCCCCCTTTTTCGCACCTTGGACTGCCATCGACCCCCCTGACCACAGCTCAGGGCAGACAGATGATAGATTAGTGCCGGGATCAGCTTAAATTCTTTTCATTGCCCCAACTGGTCCTGGGGAACTCAATCAGAGGCAGGGGACGGGGGGAGAGGTGGGCGCCCAAAAGGCATTTCATCATAATCGCCGCGCGGAGACCAGTCCTGAGTGGCCGGCCTTCTGGAGTCTGGACAGTGTCTTGTCGGGGGAGGGGGGAGATAATCCAGTACTTATTGACACGCACCAGGTTGAAGTAGGCTGATGACTCAGACTCAGTTGTATAACAGTTGTCTTAAGAATTTATATACATGTATTTATAAAGAAGATATATCGTTTATAATAAAGACACCGTGTAAAAGAAAATACCATTTATGATGAATAAGATATCGAATATAAAAAGACACCAAGTAAAAAGCTGATTCAAATTATAATAAAGACGTACCCGTACCGTTTAAAGGTACCGTTTATATTTGCGATACCAAAAATAATTTAACAAAACATTCACACTTTAAGATTCTTGAATGTGTCGGCATGTATGATTGGGTTTGATTGTCAAGTTTAGGATTGTTCATGATTGTTTCATGTATGACTTTGTATAATTGTATGATTTAGGATAAGCTGTTATTGTTTGTTGTTTGCTTTGCTTGATTGTATTATTTAAAATTAGTTATGATTGTGTATTACTATCTTTGAGCATGTGAGAAATTCTTGACTTCCTTACTTCAAATATTGTGTATCAAAATATTTCTCGGGTAGCGATTCCTTTTTATATAATCCATGTGTCTCGCGACCCCCGATAAAATTGAACATTTTTAATAAGGTTCTTAAAAAACACGAAACGAGATTTCTTATATACTGGTAATTGTATATTAAATTTGGAATAATTAATTTAATGCGGTGGGGTGAAATTGCATGATCTTAACCAGTATCAAAAGTCACAGTTGAGATTTTGATAACGCCGACCTCATATCATTCTCAACATTTAATTAATTGATTTATTTTGTTTTTAAACGAAGAGGAGTTGAAAAACCACTCTCACCGGGTTTCAAATTTGTATACACAAATGGAACTGAAACTCGAAAGGCAAACATCATCCATTTTGGTATGAATGGTACATACCCCACCAGAATGGTGAGCAATTTTGGTATGAATGGTACACACCCCACCAGAATGGTGAGCAATTTTGGTATGAATGGTACATACCCCACCAGAATGGTGAGCAATTTTGGTATGAATGGTACATACCCCACCAGAATGGTGAGCAAATTTGGTATGAATGGTACATACCCCACCAGAATGGTGAGCAATTTTGGTATGAATGGTACATACCCCACCAGAATGGTGAGCAATTTTGGTATGAATGGTACATACCCCACCAGAATGGTGAGCACTTTTGGTATGAATGGTACATACCCCACCAGAATGGTGAGCAAATTTTCACTAAACAAGTTACGTGCTGAGGAATCATTCCGCAGACCAAAGAATTCATCTTCCCTACATTTCAACTTCAAGACGCCATTGAAAATAAAATAATATTATGTTGACTATTTTTTTTAGTTTACTCTATAAGTTTTCGACCCCTCAGAAAACCCGACGAGGCACCGTTGGGGGGTCGATCCCATAGGTTGGGAACCCGTGGATTAAACCTACAATAAAAGTACGATACAAAAACCCAGCCCAGTTATAAAAAATAAAAGGATACATTTTCACGGACTCCAAATTAGAGACATAGAATTTGAATCTAAATTATAACAAATTATCTTTAGTAAGTCTGGTAAAATAACTGAACTAATGGATGTAATAGGATGTCTTTCTTACACCTATCACCTTACATCCTGGTGTCTTTTCTTACACCCATCACCTAACATCCTGGTGTCTTTTCTTACATCCATCACCTAACATCCTGGTGTCTTGTTTTACATCCATCACCTAACATCCTGGTGTCTTGTTTTACATCCATCGCCTAACATCCTGGTGTCTTTTCTTACATCCATCACCTAACATCCTGGTGTCTTTTCTTACATCCATCACCTAACATCCTGGTGTCTTTTCTTACATCCATCACCTAACATCCCGGTGTCTTGTTTTACATCCATCGCCTAACATCCTGGTGTCTTGTTTTACATCCATCGCCTAACATCCTGGTGTCTTTTCTTACATCCATCACCTAACATCCTGGTGTCTTTTCTTACATCCATCACCTAACATCCTGATGTCTTTTCTTACATCCATCACCTAACATCCCGGTGTCTTGTTTTACATCCATCGCCTAACATTCTGGTGTCTTTTCTTACATCCATCACCTAACATCCTGGTGTCTTTTCTTACATTCATCACCTAACATCCTGGTGTCTTTTCTTACATCCGTCACCTAACATCCTGGTGTCTTTTCTTACATCCGTCACCTTACATCCGGATTAAGCTGTGGTCCGATGTCTTGTGGTCTTACACTCATCACCTTACATCCTTGGAATATTGTGGTCCGATGTCTTGTGGTCTTAGAGCCATCACTTTACATCCGGGTATACCCTGGTGGTCCAAAGCTATCCCATTCCTTGTCGTACAGAATAGGACTGCGATAAAGCTTGTCGGCAAACACAAAACACGCGAACAATTTCGATGTATTTTGAAAATAAAAACTTTGATCTATTTAGAAGCACATTTCCTTCATTTATAAGCAACAAAATATTTGATTTAAGATCAAGGTCCCCGCAGAATCAAGTGATGACAAACAAAGTCAGATAACTCCTGGGGGCTTCCCTTTGGGTCAACGCTCAACAGTAAATTTCTTATCGTCCCAGAAACTGCGCCCGCTCACAAGCAGATTTCGCTTTTTATCTCACACGTTATTTGGATGGTTTGAAGTTATCCGTTTGATGCCTTTGTGATGTTAATACAACGGTATTACCGTCTACACTCACGCGATAACCCGACCAGTTCCTCGAGAGCTTTCCCCCCGTCTAAATGCGTTCATAATCTATACAAGTTGGCTGCTGTATCTCGGTGCTAAATTCTTCACAGACATAACTCTAACTTGCTAATCGACCGGTAGCCGATTGTATCTTAGCCTGAAATTACAGGAAATATTTTTTTTTCGGGGGGACAGATATTGCGAATGAGCTTCGTTACGTCGCGGGGCGCGGGTATTAAACGGCACCCCCACCTTATTATTTCCTTTAATCGTTAATATCTTCCATGTAATGGTAGCATGCAAGCATCACCGTAACGGCAGCGAGATAGGCCTCTGTTGTCTGATAGTGATCCCTAGACCTCATGGCGTCTCAAGATGCTAAGCGTAATTTGTCCAAACATAAAAAGAGTTGGGAATAAACCGAGCGTCGGAGTCGAAGCTCATCTTTTTTTTTCTTTGGAGTAAGAATTCCGGAGTAAGAAGTAAGCAATAAAAGGTCCGAAGTAATAAATTCGGAGTAGTAGGTACTGATTAGATTAAGAGAGAGTCGTAATAGGAGTTCTAGGTTAAGAGTTCTGGAGTTAGATGTATGGAGTAAGAGGACAGGAGTTAGATGTCTGGAGTAAGAGTACAAGAGTTAGATGTCTGGAGTAAGAGGACATGAGTTAGATGTCTGGAGTAAGAGGACATGAGTTAGATGTCTGGAGTAAGAGTTCTGGAGTTAGATGTATGGAGTAAGAGGACATGAGTTAGATGTCTGGAGTAAGAGTACAAGAGTTAGATGTCTGGAGTAAGAGGACATGAGTTAGATGTCTGGAGTAAGAGTACAAGAGTTAGATGTCT
This sequence comes from Ampullaceana balthica, assembly GCA_944989445.1. Classification (NCBI taxonomy): domain Eukaryota; kingdom Metazoa; phylum Mollusca; class Gastropoda; family Lymnaeidae; genus Ampullaceana; species Ampullaceana balthica. Next base: position 905,310 of record CALYLW010000466.1, on the reverse strand, counting down.
GGAGTAAGAGTACACGAGTTAGATGTCTAAAGTAAGAGTACAGGATTAGAAAATCATAAATAAAACAAAAACAGAGTGCGCGTGAACATGTTGATAAGTGTTGTATTTTGTTTGGTCAAACTGTCACTGAGTAGTTCACGTGGTCAAACTGTCACTGAGTTTAGTTCACTGTTGGTCAATCTATCACCGAGTTTAGTTCACTGTTGGTCAAACTGTCACTGAGTTTAGTTCACTGTTGGTCAATCTATCACCGAGTTTAGTTCACTGTTGGTCAAACTATCACTGAGTTTAGTTCACTGTTGGTCAATCTATCACCGAGTTTAGTTCACTGTTGGTCAAACTATCACCGAGTTTAGTTCACTGTTGGTCAAACTGTCACTGAGTTTAGTTCACTGTTGGTCAATCTATCACCGAGTTTAGTTCACTGTTGGTCAAACTATCACTGAGTTTAGTTCACTGTTGGTCAAACTATCACTGAGTTTAGTTCACTGTTGGTCAAACTGTCACTGAGTTTAGTTCACTGTTGGTCAATCTATCACCGAGTTTAGTTCACTGTTGGTCAAACTATCACCGAGTTTAGTTCACTGTTGGTCAAACTATCACCGAGTTTAGTTCACTGTTGGTCAAACTATCACCGAGTTTAGTTCACTGTTGGTCAAACTGTCACTGAGTTTAGTTCACTGTTGGTCAAACTATCACCGAGTTTAGTTCACTGTTGGTCAAACTATCACCGAGTTTAGTTCACTGTTGGTCAAACTATCACCGAGTTTAGTTCACTGTTGGTCAAACTGTCACTGAGTTTAGTTCACTGTTGGTCAATCTATCACCGAGTTTAGTTCACTGTTGGTCAAACTATCACCGAGTTTAGTTCACTGTTGGTCAAACTATCACCGAGTTTAGTTCACTGTTGGTCAAACTGTCACTGAGTTTAGTTCACTGTTGGTCAATCTATCACCGAGTTTAGTTCACTGTTGGTCAAACTATCACCGAGTTTAGTTCACTGTTGGTCAAACTGTCACTGAGTTTAGTTCACTGTTGGTCAAACTATCACCGAGTTTAGTTCACTGTTGGTCAAACTATCACCGAGTTTAGTTCACTGTTGGTCAAACTATCACCGAGTTTAGTTCACTGTTGGTCAAACTATCACCGAGTTTAGTTCACTGCATTTTGATAGTTGTTTAAAATGAAGTTTAATTTGACATGGAATTTTTGTAAAAGAGGTTTACGTCACAACAACAGGTAGGGGGGTATCAACGACAGGACGGGTGCAGTAGTTTAAGACAAGGTGTAGGGTAAAGATGGGTGGGTTAGTGCTTGACGTCGTCACTCTCTTACAGCACGCCGTAGGGGGCTGAGATTAAAGCAAATTAATTTCTCTGATCTTTGATTCCAGGCTTATCGTTCCCTGTTTGTATGATGACCAAAATGTTACAGATTTCTGAACTTTTGCTGGGGAGATCGGCTAATGGGTTGTGGGGGGGGGGTCTGGGGTTAGGGGAGATCGGCTAATGGGTTGTGGGGGGAAGGTATCTGGGGTTAGGGGAGATCGGCTATGGGTTGTGGGTGAGGGTATCTGGGGTTAGGGGAGATCGGCTATGGGTTGTGGGTGAGGGTATCTGGGGTTAGGGGAGATCGGCTAATGGGTTGTGTGGGGGGGGTATCTTGGGCTAGTGGGAGATCGGCTAATGGGTTGTGTTGGGGGGTATCTGGGGCTAGGGGAGATCGGCTAATGGACGTTTCAATGTATAATGAGCTTTAAGCATTGAAACAATTTTAAGGAATCGGCTACAAAGCTTATGCTGTTCTTATAAAAGGATGTGTTGTGTTTGTGTCTAAGTCTTGGCTGTTCTCAGAACTTGGTGTGTTGTGTTTGTGTCTAAGTCTTGGCTGTTCTCAGAACTTGGTGTGTTGTGTTTGTGTCTAAGTCTTGGCTGTTCTCAGAACTTGGTGTGTTGTGTTTGTGTCTAAGTCTTGGCTGTTCTCAGAACTTGGTGTGTTGTGTTTGTGTCTAAGTCTTGACTGTTCTCAGAACTTGGTGTGTTGTGTTTGTGTCTAAGTCTTGGCTGTTCTCAGAACTTGGTGTGTTGTGTTTGTGTCTAAGTCTTGGCTGTTCTCAGAACTTGGTGTGTTGTGTTTCAGTGATAGTTTGACTAAACAAAATACAATACTCATCAGCATGACCACGTGATCTCTTTATTTTATTTATGGCTTTCGAGGATACGCAAAAGTATGGAACAAAATATGTGAACTCTTACTCTTGTCATCTAACTGCTGACCTCTCACTCCAGACATCGAGGTACATGACATACTGTACATTTATGTTATACTTAGTAGTGCTGGTACAACTTTCTGCTTGGTACGTGGCATATTGTACCTTATTAATTGTTAGTAGCGCTATTTCTCATAAAACATAACAATGGTTGATTTCGTCTCTTGCACGCCTGGTAAGGTCATCGAGTGCTTTGTCATTCTACGCTGGGGATTAGATGACACACCGCAACCCGCCCCCTCCACGCCCAAACACTTAGACAACCCCAAGATGTGTTCAACTCAACTCCCACCCTCATCCCCACCCCATACCAGCCGTCAGGTTCTTCATTCCAGACCGGAGTCGTATCCCGCTGTGACGTGGCGGAGATAACTCTAGGGCCGTGCTCGACATCACCGGTTTAACTGCCCCTGCTCTCCTTGAAGCTGAAAAATTGTGTTGATAAAAGTCTTGTGTGAGCAGTTTCACTTGAAGCGCCACCCAGCGGGGCGCTCACGGGGCGTCTGCGCCCAGTTCAATACGAGATGCAGGGGCGTCGCCTTTGGTGGCACGGCTCTGAATCTCCGCGATGAAACAGTTTCCGTCTACTTTGTGACGGCCCGGGGGATGGGTTTAGTCTTTAAACTTCACAAGTTTATTGTGGATCGGTCTGTGTATTTCCGCCAAACTTCTTAAGGTGCTAGAGTCGTTTCAACATTTGAAAAGACTTATCTGTTTACGACATCAGCCTTCTTTACGACATCAGCCTTCTTTACGGCTTCGGCTTCAGCCTACTTTACGACAACGGTGTCTTTAGCTTTAAATAAATATTCATATCTTTGCTTTCGGGAGTTAAATATTTTGTGTCTTTTTGTAAAAGGAAAATAAACAAATTGCTTCCAGTTCTTATTTGGTGAATCTTTCTCCCCCACTCTCGTTTTTATTCATTCTTTTCCTCGTATACGTGTTAACAAATAGACAAGTCCTCACAGTATTGACCCGGAAGTGTTTATAATCTCCAACTGTTATCGCCATCCGTCCGTCAGTGACAGTCGTGGGCAGTAGAATCAAGTTTTTTAGTGGTCATAGTTTCTGTCTTCAACCGACATCTACGTAATATAGACAGATCAAATCCACATCCATGGAATATAGACAGATCAAATCCACATCCATGGAATATAGACAGATCAAGTACACATTCATGGAATATAGACAGATCAAGTACACATTCATGGAATATAGACATACTAGCGTACACCCGTCAAAAATGACGGAAGTTTTCAGCTGAAATCTATTTATTTTATTAAAAAAAGAATATTTTTTTAGAGCGCCTACTTTCTGAAATGTACACAAAGTATTTTATAACTAGTTTGTGCTGCGGCGCCCCCTTTTTTATGGGCGCCTACGGCGCCCACCTTTTTCAAAAGCCCAACTAACTTGTCCTTGTATGATAGATACGTAATATTACACTACCTTAAATGTTCACAAAGTAATTTTAAATTGAGGTTGTAGGGCACCTAAGGCGCCCACTTTTTTTTTGTTGGTCAAAAGCCCAAGTAACTTATCCTTGTATGATAAATACGAAATATTCCTGAAAATTAAACAAATTATTTATATAATAATTTTTACAGTGCTAATCACCACACGATTTTTAACTAATTTTAGAAAGCAGCGCACCAAAAAATAACTATTTGAGTCAATCAGCACTGCTTAGAAAACAAAATTTTAATAATTAAATATTAAAAAAATCTTTTTTTAAAAAGGACACGCTTTTAACATAATAACTACTTTTAGTTATGTCTCATATATAAGGGATTTATAGTCAAAAACTTTGTTTTTACAGCTTTTTTTAAAAACTTATAATAAAAACTCTTTAAAATTCACGACTGAAGCCCACACATCTTTTTTACCACTATTTTTTTTATACCAAACACCACATAAGCGCCCGCCCAACGTTTTATACCACGGTGTTGTGTTCGCGTGGTGAACTCATGGATGTTTTTTGATTTTATAATTAACCATAATCAAATCCTCTTTTTACATTGATCCCTTTTCCAAAATTAAAATATGAGCAAAAACAATGACGTCATATAATATTTTTTTACAGCGCATATTTAATTTGCACACCTTTTGATGCTTCGGTGCAGTAAATTGGTTTTCCCTGCTTTCTAAAATTAGTTGCGTCAGGACTGACTGACACTGACAGACACTACTTGCGTGACAATTGCAAATTATATTGTTTAATTGAATCAACATGCGTAGAATGTAGATGCATTTAATAAAAAAATATAGTTAATTTATATATATTAAATAAGGCGTCTGTATTTTTACATATTTCGAGAAGCTTTGGTGGACATTTTCCCGCTTCTGTAAACCGTTCATAATAACTTGTACGCCTAAGCCTGACGGATTACCCGTACCACTAATTGTCCGTCTGTCCTGTTGGTGGACAGAAGCGGGCCTGACAAAATGTCGACCTGGACAATTGGTGCCTGGTAGCAGGGAATCAGTGGTCATTGGAACTCGGGAGAAGGAGGGTCAGCGGTTCTGGTCTTCTAGACATTTGGGTACACGGTGTTTGACGGGACGTTCAAGATGAAACTGAGCTAATGTTGTGTTGTGTGCACGTCACTGAGCTGTTGTTGTGTTGTGTGCACGTCACTGAGCTGTTGTTGTGTTGTGTGCACGTCACTGAGTTGTTGTTGTGTTGTGTGCACGTCACCGAGCTGTTGTTGGGTTGTGTGCACGTCACTGAGCTGTTGTTGTGTTGTGTGCACGTCACTGAGCTGTTGTTGTGTTGTGTGCACGTCACTGAGCTGTTGTGTTGTGTGCACGTCACTGAGCTGTTGTTGTGTTGTGTGCACGTCACTGTGCTGTTGTTGTGTTGTGTGCACGTCACTGGTCTGTTGTTGTGTTGTGTGCACGTCACTGAGCTGTTGTTGTGTTGTGTGCACGTCTCTGAGCTGTTGTTGTGTTGTGTGCACGTCACTGAGCTGTTGTTGTGTTGTGTGCACGTCACTGAGCTGTTGTTGTGTTGTGTGCACGTCACTGAGCTGTTGTTGTGTTGTGCGCACGTCACTGAGCTGTTGTGTTGTGTGCACGACACTGAGCTGTTGTTGTGTGGTGTGCACGTCACTTCCGTCCTTGCAGCAAGTTAACGTTGCCGAGTGAATCTTTGGCTCGGGGTACACTGTGAGCACCGGAGTGTACTCAAGTCACGTGTCATTGAGCTACAGTCTAAGAATCACTGTAGTCACCCCCACCTGTTCCCCCTCCCCCAACTCCCCCCTCAACCACCAGTGACTTCCAAGCTGACTTTACTGACGGACCAACTCCTGTCGTTCTCCCACAAAAGCTGTTTGTCCGGCCATCTGTTACAGGTTTCTTATCCCCGGCTGTTAGCAGAGGAAGACGTTACGACTGGTGACAGTGCACCCCTTCCCGCCCCCCGTGCCGCCACAGTTATCACTGCTCACACAAAAACTTATGGATTTAATGTCTTTGGGAAGAATAATAATTATAATAATAAGCAAACCTTTGAATTATGGAGGATTAACTCGGGGGGCAGCCTGTGTGTTCATCTGTGTGTGTGCTAGTGTATGTGTGTACATATGTGTATGTTTGTGTGTGTGTCTGTGTGTGTACATGTGTGTGTAAGTGTACCTGTGTGTTCCAGAGACCCCTGTGCATACTGCTCTTTCGCCTTGAGACGTTTTTTTGTATTGAGTACTGCATACATTGACAGAACTGATGTATCCGAGGTATATTACGTAGTTGGCGAGATTAGGTCATCAGACACATTCAGCAGTAAACATTGACTTTTAACCCATGATCCCTTTGAATAACAATTTCAACATTGTATTAGCTAAATGGTAATTATCCCTTTAAAACACAAATGTTTCATGATCCCCGTAAATAGCAGACTTTGCATGATACATTTGTCTTTTTTTAGTTTGAAGGTGACCTCCAAGAGAAAATCAAGCAAACGCATATAATTGTGCTCGTGATGTTTAAAAAAATATGATTAGCTTTATAGTCACGCAAACCCTAACCCTAACTTTAACCCTGACCCTAACTTTAACCCTAGCCCCAACTTTAACCCTAACCCTAACTTTAACCCTAACCATAACTTTAACCCTAAGTTTAACCCTAACCATAACTTTAACATTAACTTTAACGCTAGCTCTAATTTTAAACCTAACTTTAACCCTAACCCTAACTTTAACCCTATCCATAACTTTAACCCTAGCTCAAACTTTAACCCTAACCATAACTTTAACTCTAGCTCTAACTTTAACCCTAACCATAACTTTAACTCTAGCTCTAACTTTAACCCTAACCATAACTTTAACTCTAGCTCTAACTTTAACCCTAACCATAACTTTAACCCTAACTTTAACCCTAGCTCTAACTTTAACCCTAACTTTAACCCTAACCCTAACTTTAACCTTAACCATAACTATAAACTTAACACTTCTTTAACACTAACCATAAATCTAACTTTAACCCTAACCGTAACCATGTTAGTCAAAACTGTGACGTATTGGGCTGCATAAGACTTTCAGGATTCCTTTAGTTCTCTTGTGTCACGGCGACCTTCAGACAAATATCCACAATTAAATTCACAGTAAAATAGGAGCTCGACGCTATTCATGCCTATTAGGCGTAGCCTCGTTCTCGTAATCCCTCGTTGTGTAAGCGTCACCTCCTACGTGATACACACATATGATACTCTATCTTAAGACGTGATACACACATATGTTAGATACTCTATCTTAAGTAGTGAGCTACTCAATCAATTCTATAAAAACAAAATTTAAAAAAGCTCAATATAATATCGACACTCCACTGTTTCGTATCTCAGTCTTACATCAATCTTCTTGCTCCAATCACTCTCAGATAAAAGGACAGATCTCTTACTTTCTCAGACCCCATCTCACATTGGCCGCTATCCACAGATCTCTTACTCTCTCAGACCCTATCTTACATTTGCTTCTATCCTCAGATCTCTTACTCTCTCAGACCCCATCTCACATTTGCTTCTATCCACAGATCTCTTACTCTCTCAGACCCCATCTCACATTGGCCGCTATCCACATATCTCTTACTCTCTCAGACCCTATCTCACATTGGCCGCTATCCACATATCTCTTACTCTCTCAGACCCTATCTCACATTGGCCGCTATCCACAGATCTCTTACTCTCTCAGGCCCCACCTCAGATTGGCTGCTATCCACAGATCTCTTACTCTCTCAGACCCCATCTCACATTGGCTGCTATCCACAGATCTCTTACTCTCTCAGACCCCATCTCACATTGGCTGCTATCCTCATATCTCTTACTCTCTCAGACCCCATCTCACATTGGCTGCTATCCACAGATCTCTTACTCTCTCAGACCCCATCTCACATTGGCTGCTATCCACAGATCTCTTACTCTCTCAGACCCCATCTCACATTGGCTGCTATCTACAGATTTCTTACTCTCTCAGACCCCATCTCACATTGGCTGCTACCCACCCAAACCAGACAATAAATAATACTATCTGTGGAATAAACACAGCTACTCAAGTTGACAGATTTAATTTTTGACAAACATAGGACATAATCAGACAGATATTATTAAGGCAGGCATAATGTTTTGTCAGACAGACTTAAGTTTATATAAGATTTACATGATTTTAAATCAGACACACATGATGTAAAGTCAGACAGGCATGTTTCTTAAGCCAAACAGACATGCAATTTCAGAAAGACATACAATATTTGTATACAGTTTGTCATGGATGAATATCACATGTTCAAATTCGCCAGTGTACCAATTGAATGACACAGGGAAAAGCCTGCTGGGTTATTGGCCTTGTATGTGTAAGACATCGGAGATCGATGACTTATCCAAATCCTTTAGTGTTGACTTAATGCTTAAGTTACCGCACCGAGCCCAGCTGTGCCCATCTTAACACCTTACTACATCCAGGGTCGTAAAACTGCCTGGCCTGTTGCATTGTCTGTCTGATCGGGTTATCGTATCGGTCCTTTCTTGTACCGCATCATCATCATGATTAACCCGATCAATAATGCGGTATTTTTAAAGTTAGTTTTTGTGGAGAGCGTGGGGGGGGGGAGGGTGTGCTTTTCATATGTGTGTGCACCTAGGCCTGCCTATAAGTGGGGGGTAGGGCAGGTGTGGACAGGTTAAGGGAGATTAGGGCTAGGTGTGGACATGTTAGGGGAGATTAGGGCTAGGTGTGGACAGGTTAGGGGACATTAGGGCTAGGTGTGGACAGGTTAGGGGAGTTTAGGGCTAGGTGTGGACAGGTTAGGGGAGTTTAGGGCTAGGTGTGGACAGGTTAGGGGAGTTTAGGGCTAGGTGTGGACAGGTTAGGGGAGTTTAGGGCTAGGTGTGGACAGGTTGGGGGAGTTTAGGGCTAGGTGTGTACAGGTTAGGGGAGTTTAGGGCTAGGTGTGGACAGGTTAGGGGAGTTTAGGGCTAAGTGTGAACAGGCTAGGGGAGTTTAGGGCTAGGTGGGGACAGGTTAGGGGAGTTTAGGGCTAGGTATGGACAGGTTAGGGGAGATTATGGCTAGGTGTGAACAGGTTAGGAGAGACTAGGGCTAGGTGTGGACAGGTTAGGGGAGACTAGGGCTAGGTGTGGACAGGTTAGGGGAGACTAGGGCTAGGTGTGGACAGGTTAGGGGAGTTTAGGGCTAGGTGTGGACAGGTGAGGGGAGACTAGGGCTAGGTGTGGACAGGTTAGGGGAGTTTAGGGCTAGGTGTGGACAGGTTAGGGGAGATTAGGGCTAGGTGTGGACAGGTTAAGGGATATTAGGGCTAGATGTGGACATATTAAGGGAGATTAGGGTTAGATGTGGACAAGTTATTAATTGTAACAGTTGTTCAGGTACATCCCACAGCCTGTATTGGTACATGAAAGTGAGACGGGATTTATTTGAACTCTCATTGTTTTGTGTCTATGGGCAAGGACCAAGAAAAAACACAAAAAGGTGAGGGTGATTGTGGTGGTGCTGGTGTTTGTGTGTGTGTGGGGGGGTCGATCTATTACAGAAAGGGACCCAACAATCGTAAGTTATGTGAATCCTTAACTTATTTTATTTGTTAGTAAATTTTGATTGCTTGCTGTCCCCCACCCCACTCCCCCAATTGAAATTGTTTCGTTATTTCAAAGTTGGTTAAATGTTCCATTACTAAAATGTAGTGAGAAATAGAAGTCAGGAAGAGAGACAACCAAGGTAAATAAAACAAGTCTATTGAGTTACTTCTCTTTCAGTTTTAGTTATAGAGAAGTGAAAATTAATATTTACCTTTGTGATGTGGTTCCAATTTTTCGGATGTGGCTCCAATGTTTCGGATGTGGTTCAACATAAATGAACTTATCAATATACTGTTAGTTGTTCTCATGATTCCCGATATCTGTACTATACCATCTTGTATGAAAAGCAGGCCGCCCCATCTATACACTTCTTCCCAATATACACACCTATATCGCATCTACACACAGTTGTCCCCATCTACACACAGTTGTCCGCCATCTACACTCAGTTATCCCCATCTACACAAAGTTGTCCCCATCTACACACAGTTGTCCCCATCTACACACAGTTGTCTCCATCTACACACAGTTGTCTCCATCTACACACATTTGTCCCCATCTACACACAGTTGTCCCCATCTACACAGTTGTCCCCATCTACACACAGTTGTCCCCATCTACACACAGCTGTCCCCATCTACACACCTGTCCCCATCTACACACCTGTCCCCATCTACACACCTGTCCCCATCTACACACAGTTGTCCCCATCTACACATCTGTCCGCCATCTACACACACCTGTCCCCATCTACACACCTGTCACCCATCTACACACAGTTATCCACCATCTACACACCTGCCACCCATCTACACACCTGTCACCCATCTACACACCTGCCACCCATCTACACACCTGTCACCCATCTACACACCTGTCACCCATCTACACACCTGTCACCCATCTACACACCTGTCCGCAATCTACATACCTGTCACCCATATACACACCTGTCCGCCATCTACACACCTATCCGCCATCTACACACCTGTCACCCATCTACACACCTGTCACCCATCTACACACTTGTCCGCCATCTACACACCTGTCCGCCATCTACACACCTGTCCGCCATCTACACATCTGTCCGCCATCTACACATCTGTCCGCCATCTACACACCTGTCACCAACTGATTGAAACAATTTTTAAGATAATTGGGTTTAGGATGTAGAAACTGTTGACTCATTGACACTGAAGAGCCGCACGAGATTGGGATTAGTAAAAGGCTAATCCCGTCAAGAATGATCTACTTGGTCAAATCGACCTTCAAACAAATAACCGGGGGAGGGGATATGAGGGGAAAGAGACATACTCCATCCGCGAGTCACTCATTTCGTGACTCTAAAATAAAAGCCTGATCCCTGTTGTGGCCGATGCACTGTCGAGTGACTTGTGATTCTACAAATTCGACATGATCAGCTCGCCTCTGTCGTCTGACATAAAACACGGTATCATTTTCTCCTCAGAAGCCCGGCCTGTGATCTGAAGGAGACATGGCGACTGCGTGATTTACTGAGATCATGTGACACGGAAGGGCAAGGGTGATAGCTCTTAATGATTGGATTAAAAAAAGGGCATCCATTTGTGATATTTTTTAAAAAAAGGTTCTAATAGGATTAGCTGCAGGTAACTCTGGTCTCTAGACAGATTGGGACGTCTGTAGGTCGGTTTGAGAGCCTCGCGCGTGTAACCGTGGGTCGAGAAGATGGTAGTCAAGCGTTAGTCTGCCAGGGACATAAGCTATGTTCACATAGTCATTGATACGATATGATGGTAGTCAAGCGTTAGTCTGTCAGGGACATAAGCTATGTTCACATAGTCAATGATACGATATGATGATAGTCAAGCGCTAGTCTGTCAGGGACATAAGCTATGTTCACATAGTCAATGATACGATATGATGGTAGTCAAGCGCTAGTCTGTCAGGGACATAAGCTGATGGTCACATAGTCAATGATACGATATGATGGTAGTCAAGCGTTAGTCTGTCAGGGACATAAGCTATGTTCACATAGTCAATGATACGATACGATGGTAGTCAAGCGCTAGTCTGTCAGGGACATAAGCTATGTTCACATAGTCAATGATACGATATGATGGTAGTCAAGCGTTAGTCTGCCAGGGACATAAGCTGTGTTCACATAGTCAATGATAGGATATGATGGTAGTCATGCGTTAGTCTGTCAGGGACATAAGCTATGTTCACATAGTCAATGATACGATATGATGGTTGTCAAGCGTTAGTCTGTCAGGGGAAATGAGCTATGTTTAGATAGTCATTGATACGAAATGATGGTAGTGGTAGTCAAGCGCTAGTCTGTCAGGGGGCGTGAGCTAAGTTCAAATAGTTATTGAGACAATATCTTTAAGGTTTGTATTTGTCAGATCGAAAAATCAATAATTAATATTAATTTAAGCCTACATTTTCGTAAAACAGTTTCGTTTAGCGTGTATATAGAAGTGTAAATACGTGATCAAAACTTAAGGTATAGTGGAGTTGAAAACAAATTAACAAAGATCTGTTGAGATAGTTGAAAACAAATTAACAAAGATCTGTTGAGATAGTTGAAAACAAATTAACAAAGATCTGTTGAGATAGTTGAAAACAAATTAACAAAGATCTGTTGAGATAGTTGAAAACAAATTAACAAAGATCTGTTGAGATAGTTGAAAACAAATTAACAAAGATCTGTTGAGATAGATGAAAACAAATTAACAAAGATCTGTTGAGATAGTTGAAAACAAATTAACAAAGATCTGTTGAGATAGTTGTAAACAAATTAACAAAGATCTGTTGAGATAGTTGAAAACAAAAACCTGGGTATTGTATTAATAGCTAAATGATTTTGGTCCAACTGAATACACTGAACATTTCTATTTGTTGTATTATGTCATGTAATGACAACTAGACGCCCCGCGGCGTAGCATACGCCTTAGACTTGTTCATGGAGAGTGCAAAGAAAGTGGAGAAAGAACGGACACCAACTACAGTACGAAGAAATCAAAACAACGCGAGTGAACGTCGGTTGGGGGGGGGGCTGCCAACTCATTGTATGTTTCGAGACATTTGCAGGCGAAATTCGGTACACCCCTAACTTCTATGAAGTCAGCTAGAAAACGATAATCGGTTTAAAATCGGAGTTACATAATCGATAATCGGTTTTCCAATTTACTTAGTGCTGCTTTTTGTGTCTATACTCTCACTCCCCCCCCCAACCGTTCTTTGCACTGTCTATGACGAGCAAGTCTGCGGCGTATGCTACGCCGCGGGTCTCTCCAGACCAGAGTTCCTTCTTTTCATTCACTCACAGTCGTTTGCCCAAACCCACCCCATTTTGACAACTGTGTCTTTCAGGAAGTCTTCACTCGTCACTAAATCATTAGCGGCGTATGCTACGCTGTGGATCAGCTAGTGTTGGCAATAAAGGGGTAAAAGAACGGGCACAAACAGACATTTTAAATTTTTTTTAAAAACAAACACAATGTTTCCGCTGGGGCTTGAACCCAGGACCTTCCCCGTACAATGCAAGTGAAACGCAAGGACCATTGTTGGTCTCGATACATTGGTCGACTCCAGTGAGGGTCATTCGTCATGCTCGGTTGCATATACTTGCGTCGTGGTGTCTCGCATGGTCCCACGAAGAGAATTATATATATAGATTGATAGATGCTTCTTGATATTGATCAAAATACATTTTTAGAATACATTATTTAGTTTTATATTGATGAACGACATGCTGCACCAACAAAAACGTGATACCAAATGTTTTAACACAACACAATATATCAAATGTCTTAGCACATATACTCAATATTCCTATTCCCCCGCACTCCAACATCCTAGTGATAAATATTCCCCAGTACTCCACCATCCCAATTCCCTGTATTCTGCATTCTTTTCCTCAGCTTGGTCCGGGCACCACATGCCTCGCCGAAAAATTTGGTACTCCTGGCGCCCTGGGCACCGCATGTCTCGCCGCAGCAATAGGTGCTACTGGTGCCCTGGGCACCGCATGTCTCGCCGCAGCAATAAGTGCTACTGGCGCCCCGGGCACCACATGTCTCGCCGCAACATTCGGTGCTATTGGCGCCCAGGGCACCACATGTCTCGCAGCAAAATTTGGTGCTACTGGCGCCCCGGGCACGACATGCCTTGCTGTAATAATTGGTGCTACTGGCGCCCCGGGCACCGCATGCCATCTCCCGTTTAGACGGCGCGTGCCCAGCCACCGCCAAGTACCGTCCCTGATCTCCGAGAGGACTTCTTAAAGGCTCAATTTAAAAACTGAAACAAAGAAGTTACAAGCGGGGCGGGAAGAAGACCTACAACAGTCACCGGATTGGAAGTCGTGAGTGGAGACCGGAGGTGGTGGGGGGGGGGAGGCAAGAGTCCTCTCGCTGACTTAGTCCAGGGTTTTAAGCTTAAGTCCTAAGCTTCGCGTGCCCTGTCTCGCAAACCGATGCGATTACGTTCCCGTATTGATCTGACGGGGGCCCTCCTGATCTGATGGGGCCCCCCTGATCAGCCCCTTCCGTTCATCGTCGTAAGCCTATTTCACCTGACATGAGGATCAGGCAGTTACTAAGCTGTTCTGGCATGCCCTTATTTTCTCATCCTTATTCGTTTTGGTCCAGGATTATTATTGGAGGTTTTTTTATATCTGCTTTTTGGGGGATGTCGTCTTACACACCGCCCCACCCACCCCCTTGTCTTAGTCTGGCTTTAGCGTTGTCAGACAGACTTCTCTTTTGACTTACCTCATGATAGGTTTATCTATATCAGACTTCTCTTTTGACTTATCTCATCATAGGCTTATATATATAATGAACTCAGTACATCTTACAACAAAGAACACCCTGTCAGCACACACAACCCTGTCAGCACACACAACCCTGTCAGCACACACAACCCTGTCAGCACACACAACCCTGTCAGCGCACACAACCCTGTCAGCGCACACAACCCTGTCAGCACACACAACCCTGTCAGCACACGCAACCCTGTCAGCACACACAACCCTGTCAGCGCACACAACCCTGTCAGCGCACACAACCCTGTCAGCACACACAACCCTGTCAGCACACGCAACCCTGTCAGCACACACAACCCTGTCAGCACACACAACCCTGTCAGCACACACAACCCTGTCAGCGCACACCCCCGAGACCAAACAGCCCCATAGCTCACCAACTCCTACCAACCTGCCCCCGGAACTAAGCCCCATCTCTCAGTCACGCCGTGCCCACCGTCAAGTCAGACTTTTTTAAGGGCCAGACTTGAGCGCTGTCTGTCTACACACAGACTTAAGAATAATACTTGCTTAATTACGACCCCGATGATTGGCCGTCACAGACTTACTGTCCGTCCTAGGGAACTTTGGCCTGGTCTCAGTGCGCATGTCACGTAGGTGGACTTCATGTCAACTGATGTCAGGTCGGTAATATCACTGAAGAGAGACTGCGTGTCATTGAACAGAGACTGCGTATCATTGAATATAGATTGCGTGTCATTGAACAGCAACAGCGTGTCATTGAACAGAGACTGCGTGCCATTGAACAGCGACAGCGTGTTACTGAACAGCGACAGCGTGTCATTGAATATAAACAGTGTGTCATTGAACAGAGACTGCGTGTCATCTAACAGTGGAAGTTAGAATGTCAGAATGTCACTGATGTGGGCAGGCCTAATGGACCAACTTATTGTTTTAGTCAAATAAAATCAGTGCTACCAAATCATTTCCTGCCAGGCTGACAGTCACAAAAACATGTGTCATATTAACGACGCGGGTTGGCGTTTTGTCTTGTCTATAGTACTCTATAGTATAGAAATGTCGTATTGCAGTCTATAGTATAGAAATGACGTATTGCAGCCCATAATATAGAAACGACCGTATTTCAGTCCATAATATAGAATGTATTGCAGTCCATAATATAGAATGTATTGCAGTCCATAATATAGAATGTATTGCAGTCCATAATATAGAATGTATTGCAGTCCATAATATAGAATGTATTGCAGTCCATAGTATGGAAATCGCGTATTGCAGTCCATATTATAGAAATGTCGTATTGCTGTCTATAGTATAGAAATGTCGTATTGCAGCCAGTGTGCAAGTTAACTGCATGTGACGTATAACGTAGAAATCTTGGTAACTCAAACTGAACTCAGGATAGAGCCGCCCAATAAACGCCAACCTCAGATTTGCATGTGAGCAGACGGTAGGTCCGGAGAGCGTGACTTTGTCAGACCATCACAGACTTTGCCGTGGTACCAGTTGAAATCGATTACCGCCCGAGTAATCGTGGGGGGGGGTGAGTGGCAATGATGACGATAATGCCTACGATCCCCACGATGATGAAGTATCGAAGGTAAGCGTATTATAGCTAGACTTAAGTAGCTAGAGGGATTGTGGGATATAAAAAAAAACCTGGCATAGCGCTGATATGGAGCCACTTGAAAACATATAACTAGGCGAGAGACCGGGGGGGGGGATTCCTGATCTGATCCGTCTTATTCTTGTGATTCTCTCGTCTAAACCAATCTGACTGTGTGTGTGTGTTGCAATGTACGGATTTCATTGGTGGGTGGGAGAAAGGGTGGAGTCGTCTGCAGAAATGCTGAGTGCCTTGATGGAGTGTGTGTGGGATGGTGGATGGACAGTGAGGTTAGTGGACAGTGAGATGGGTGGACAGTGAGATGGGTGGACAGTGAGATGGGTGGACAGTGAGATGGGTGGACAGTGAGGTGGGTGGACAGTGAGGTGGGTGGACAGTGAGATGGGTGGACAGTGAGACGGGTGGACAGTGAGACGGGTGGACAGTGAGGTGGGTGGACAGTGAGGTGGGTGGACAGTGAGATGGGTGGACAGTGAGGTGGGTGGACAGTGAGGTGGGTGGACAGTGAGGTGGGTGGACAGTGAGGTGGGTGGACGGTGAGGTGGGTGGACAGTGAGGTGGGTGGACAGTGAGGTGGGTGGACAGTGAGGTGGGTGGACGGTGAGGTGGGTGGACAGTGAGATGGGTGGACAGTGAGGTTGGTGGACATTGAGGTGGGTGGACAGAGAGATGGGTGGACAGTGAGGTTGGTGGACAGTGAGATGGGTGGACAGTGAGATGGGTGGACAAAATGTGAAGTTGACCGAATGAGAGTTAAGTGTAATACTAGCACTAGTCGTCATTTAGTTTGTTATAAGATGATTTAGGGTAGCTGAAAGTTAATAGTCGTGGGCAGATTGGGGGACTAGCAGGTAACAGTTTTTTTTTCGCTTAAACGTTAGAATTAGTCCATTTAAAAGGGTTTCGATTAGTATAATTAATATTATTATTAACAAACAGTATTTAATGGTATTATTAATGTTCATCGGCATCCTTCAGTCTGGAGAGACGATGGGTTTGTTTGAATTGCCTCGTGTGGCTGTTCAGTCCTATCCTTGGCTGGCAGTCTTTTCCACAGCTTTTGCACACGAGTTCTGTGCTTCCCAATCTTTTTGCGTTTCTCCTAGTTCTTCTGTCTGAAGCCTCCTCCATCATTCGCTCTTCGGCTACTATGACGCCCTCTTCGACAACTGTGCGCCACGTAGATCTGTCTTCTGCTTTGCATTCCCAGTCACTTGTGGTAATCCTGGATGCTTTCATGCATGTCTCCTTGGCAGACATCTTTAAATCGAAGAAGTGGGCGAACTGTCTTCTATAATTATTACTATTGTATGGCATCTGTCCGTCTACGAAAGACGATAGATTTATCTTTATTATTTGCAGCTCTTGGTGTGGCTGATGAGACCAATCCTTGAGTGGCAGTCTCTTCTGCATGTCACACACACAAATGCAGTGGGGCAGTGTTGTCTGGCCTTCCTCCTCGCTCTTTTTCCCAACTGCTTCTGCCCTAGTTTGCTCCTCTGCTCTTAGTGATCCTTCTTTCACTAAAGCCCGCCACGTGGACCTATCCTCTGCCAGGTTTTCCCAGTTTTGTATATCAATGTTGGCTACTTTCATGTCTCTCCTGCATATGTCCATGTATCTGAGACATGGCCGACCAACCGACCTTTTCCCTGTCGCCAGCTCGCTGTATAGCACATCCTATGGGTATGCGACCATTTGCATCTCTTGACGTGTCCAAGCCAACGGAGGCGTCTTTGGCTTAATATGGCTGCAATACTACTCATGCTTGCTTGAGCCAGGACCTCTGTGTTGGGGACTTTCTCTTGCCATTTGATGTCTAGGATGCGGCGCAGGCATCTGAGGTGGAAAGCTATTGAGCCTTCTTTCATGCGTGGTATAGGTGGTCCAAGACTCGCATCCATAGAGGAGTGTGCTCAGTACGCAGGCCTGGTATACCTGCAGCTTAGTCCTTGCTGTGAGTTTGGCATTGGACCAGACTCTATGGTACAGTCTAGCCATAACAATTGCTGCCTTCCCTATCCTACCACTTATCTCATCTTCCAATGAGAGGGTGCTCGAGATGTTTGATCCCAGATAAGTAAAACAGTCAACAACATCCAGGTTGCAGTCGTCAATGGTGATAGTCGGGAGTCGGGAGCGAGTCAGCATCCTGTGCCATAACGTTGGTTTTCTTTATGCTTATGGTCAGGCCAAACTCTTTGCAGGCAGCGGAGAAACTGGATACAAGGCTCTGTAGTCCGTCTGCTGTGTGGGATATTAAGGTGGCATCGTCTGCAAATAAGAGCTCACGCAGCAAAATCTTCCTTATTTTGGTCTTGGCTCTAAGTCGGTGAATATTGAAAAATCTCCCGTCAGCTCTGGGAAATTATTACTATTAAAGCACAATTAAATATACATGTTTATGTGAAACAAACCAAAGATTATCTCTAAATAAAGTTCAAAAGTCATGTGGTAAAATTAGTAATTATTACAAATAATTAAACATTCATGACAAAATTGAGAGTCTAAAATTCTAAAAACAAAATATAGTCGCTTAACTCCCTTCATCTATAATGTTTTTCTTCCTGGATATTTATTAAAATTTTTAACGGAATTTCCCATGGGATAAATTGCGTTTATATATTTGAAATGTCTGTCGAGTTTGCACATGCAATTCCTCCTGAACCATACCAGATAGAGGGTTCGGGTCTTTTGCAAATATGCTAAGGAGGTCCCAAGGATGTGCAACGGTAAAAAAGTACCGAAAAGATTTACTGGATTTCCTGGAATATCCAAAAAAATATCAGTATTTTGTAAATTTCTTGCCAACCATAACATTTATCGGGTTGAAAGAAACGCCAAACAATTGGTAATAATTAAATAATATTTAGAACAATGTTGGAGAAGCAATTTTTGAAAAATATCTTTTCGTTCGAATCCTGTAATTTTATAAGAAATTTTTGAAAGCAATTGTTTCGTTTAGTTTCAAAATTATTGATTTGAAATAACTTTTAATATAATCTTGAATGATTTTACTTAAATACACAAAATCGGAATTCTTTTCGGAAATTGCGTTTAAATACTCATTCGAGTTTTTATTACTTGTTTATATTTATACCAATATTATTTTTATGGGAATTTGTGATGGAGTGAAGCGAAACAAAACTAAACCGTTTAGAGTTTTGACGCTGTACAAGCAGATGAACGTCATCAGATTTGGTCGATTCTGATGACAAGTTTTGAGTAGAATAAAAAGGCTTTAAAGAGGAACTTGAGGGGCTGCAGCTGTGTTTAGTTGTGTCTACTGCGTTTCAATCTTTATCTCTTTTTTTTAAAAAACTTCTCACGTGCATGTGTGTTGGTGCTACGGACGCCTCGGGCGGCATTGATTTGGTTTTTATTTGGAGAGAGGATTCTCTGGCCTATTGCACAGTTTTTGCTCGTGGAAAGGAGGTGGCAACAATATCGTCATTAACCCTGACTACGCCCCTGAAACAAAGTATATCGACATATGGTAACAAAGTCTGCTTTTCCTCTTAAATCAATACGCGATGATACATAGATGATTGAAGAAATCTCTCCACCGTGGATGCTATCATCGATTCAACTGTTTTCCTACTTCCGTCCGTGCCAGGCGTCTCCACTCATTCCACCTGAGAATGTTCCAAGAAGCCACGAGTTATCCCACCCTCACCAGATTTCCACCTGATTACCGCACGTCCACGGGATTGTCGTCTGCCAACCGCAGCCAAGCGAAGCTCTTGTACCAAGCAAATCTCTCAGTTGTCTACCTTGCACCCCCCCCCTTGGGTGAGGTGTGTGGGTGGGGAGAGCTCCCTGGCCCCTGTCGTAATAGGATTAGCCAGGAAAGTGGGTCGGTCCGCCTGCTCATTTTGAGTTGCCAGATAATCTCCCCTTGAGTGTAGCGGCTAATGAGGCGTAGGACATGAGCCCCGGGATCGTGAGCCCATTACGGCGTATCTACGTCCTGCCTTTGCCATCAAACTAATCATGCTTAGGCTAAATTCACGGAGATTTACCTCCCTTCCAATAACTTGACGGGCAAAAAAAAAGTTTTAAAGTTGTCATTGAAATATTGTGTCAGATGTGTAGTAATATTGAAATTTTGAATCAGTTATGTAGTAATATTGAAATCTTGTGTCAATTATTTAGTAATGTTGAAATATTGTGTCAATATTGAAATATTATGTCAGTTATGTAGTAAGTTTGTTAGACATCCACACACCAATACCCATAACCAAAGTGTTTCTCAACATGACCTTGACATTTGAACACCGTGAAATGAAAATTAGAACTTATAAATGCCTAAAATTTGAACATGAAATTTGGAGCTAATATATACTTGAAATTAGAACACCATGATATGAAGATTTGAGCTGATCTATACCTGATCTTTGATCACAATAAAACCCACAGATGACGATAAGGTCTTGTCTGGTTAGTAGGGTCGGTCATGAACAAAATGTTTTGTTTATCCCGGATAGTTTCCTCATCATGGCCAAACAGGGATAGTTTCCTCATCCTGGCCAAACAGGGACAGTTTCCTCATCGTGGCCAAACAGGGATAGTTTCCTCATCATGGCCAAACAGGGTTAGTTTCCTCATCCTGGCCAAACAGGGATAGTTTCCTCATCATGGCCAAACAGGGTTAGTTTCCTCATCCTGGCCAAACAGGGATAGTTTCCTCATCATGGCCAAACAGGGTTAGTTTCCTCATCATGGCCAAACAGGGATAGTTTCCTCATCCTGGCCAAACAGGGATAGTTTCCTCATCGTGGCCAAACAGGGATAGTTTCCTCATCCTGGCCAAACAGGGATAATTACCTCATCCTGGCCAAACAGGGATAATTACCTCATCCCGGCCAAACAGGGACAGTTACCTCATCCCGGCCAAACAGGGATTGTTTCCTCATCCCGGCCAAACAGGGATAGTTTCCTCATCCCGGCCAAACAGGGATAACTACCTCATCCCAGCTAAACAGGGATAGTTACCTCATCCCGGCCAAACAGGGATAGTTTCCTCATCCCAGCCAAACAGGGATAATTACCTCATCCCGGCCAAACAGGGATAATTACCTCATCCCAGCCAAACAGGGATAGTTTCCTCATCCCGGCCAAACAGGGATAGTTTCCTCATCCCGGCCAAACAGGGATAGTTTCCTCATCCCGGCCAAACAGGGATAATTACCTCATCCCGGCCAAACAGGGATAGTTACCTCATCCCGGCCAAACAGGGATAGTTTCCTCATCCCAGCCAAACAGGGATAATTACCTCATCCCGGCCAAACAGGGATAATTACCTCATCCCAGCCAAACAGGGATAGTTTCCTCATCCCGGCCAAACAGGGATAATTACCTCATCCCGGCCAAACAGGGATAATTACCTCATCCCGGCCAAACAGGGATAATTACCTCATCCCGGCCAAACAGGGATAGTTTCCTCATCATGGCCAAACAGGGATAATTACCTCATCCTGGCCAAACAGGGATAATTACATCATCCTGGCCAAACAGGGATAATTACATCATCCTGGCCAAACCGGGATAATTACCTCATCCTGGCCAAACAGGGATAGTTACCTCATCCCGACCAAACAGGGATAATTACCTCATCCTGGCCAAACAGGGATAATTACCTCATCCCAGCCAAACAGGGATAGTTACCTCATCCCGACCAAACAGGGATAATTACCTTATCCCGGCCAAACAGGGATAGTTACCTCATCCCGGCCAAACAGGGATAATTACCTCATCCCGGCCAAACAGGGATAATTACCTCATCCTGGCCAAACAGGGATAATTACCTCATCCCAGCCAAACAGGGATAGTTACCTCATCCCAGCCAAACAGGGATAGTTACCTCATCCCGGCCAAACAGGGATAATTACCTCATCCTGGCCAAACAGGGATAATTACCTCATCCCAGCCAAACAGGGATAGTTACCTCATCCCGGCCAAACAGGGATAATTACCTCATCCCGGCCAAACAGGGATAGTTACCTCATCCCGACCAAACAGGGATAATTACCTCATCCTGACCAAACAGGGATAATTACCTCATCCCGGCCAAACAGGGATAGTTACCTCATCCCGACCAAACAGGGATAATTACCTCATCCTGGCCAAACAGGGATAATTACCTCATCCCAGCCAAACAGGGATAGTTACCTCATCCCGACCAAACAGGGATAATTACCTCATCCTGGCCAAACAGGGATAATTACCTCATCCCAGCGAAACAGGGATAGTTTCCTTATCCCGGCCAAACAGGGATAATTACCTCATCCTGGCCAAACAGGGATAATTACCTCATCCCAGCCAAACAGGGATAGTTTCCTTATCCTGGGATGAAATGAATTTCATTTTTTGTTTTTTTAACAAACAAATGAATTCTTATACATGTAATTTGTTTTAATTGCTATGTTTATTATTCAATTAGTGTATGATGTATGTGAAGGTTAGATAAGAATTTGGTGACAGTTGCTTCATCCTGTACACTACAGTGTAGTTGTAGCCATGGTTAAGTTGCATATAATATGAGGTTTAAACATAATGAATATAACAAACAACCTTTAGAGAGAAAACAACAACCGTATGAGTTTTGTGTTATTCATTTTTGTTATTGTAGTTTCCAATGAATCCTGTATTTAAAAGCTAATGTTTCTTACCACATCTAACAGAGGTTTGTCTCAAACAACTTGTAACAGAGGTTTGTCTCAAACAACTTCTAATAGAGGTTTGTCTCAAACAACTTGTAACAGAGGTTTGTCTCAAACAACTTCTAATAGAGGTTTGTCTCAAACAACTTCTAACAGAGGTTTGTCTCAAACAACTGTTACTAAGGATTTGTTAATATTTTTTTTTAAAGAAGAACATTCCTTTATTTGGAGATAGTCATTCCTGGGTATGTAGATGGATATTCTTGTGGATGTAGATGGATATTCTTGTGGATGTAGGTATATATTCTTGTGGATGTAGATGGATATTCTTGTGGATGTAGATGGATATTCTTGTGGATGTAGATGGATATTCTTGTGGATGTAGATGGATATTCTTGTGGATGTAGATGGATATTCTTGTGGATGTAGATGGATATTCTTGTGGATGTAGATGGATATTCTTGTGGATGGAGACCATGGACCCTTTGTTGTCTTTTTTGTTATTACTTTAAATTTTACAATATTACCAAATAATTATTAACCAAATAAAATTTAAGTAGAGAAATTTACCGCTGCAGGATATAGATCTAATATATAACAAATTATTTGAATAAAAATTGTTTATTTAGGTCTGTTTAAGCTTTTAGTGAGCTTTTCATTGTGTGGGGTAAATTAATTATTAATATAAAAATAGTGAAGACTTTTAAAAAATAAAAATAAACTACGAAAACACGATTACCAATCACCACTACATTTTTTCTCTTACTTATTGCATGTAGCCATGTTTTTTTCAACCACGTGACCGTCTTTTTAAAATTAAAAACCTCAAACCACATTTCCAAGTGTACTCTCTCAGGTTATGTAGTCTAGAATTTAAAAAAAAACACAACAAAACAAAAATAACCCCTTTTAACCGACTGTTAGCATAAACTGGATTAACCCTCCAAAATCCCTTTGAATTATAAAAAGAAAACTTCAACAAATAAAAATTCAAGCAGCCAAATTAATCGCGCGAGGCTGCTTGTGATTGCGGTTATTAATTTTAGAGATTATCCGTCCGTAAACGCTCTCAACCAAACAAGAGAGAGAAACACCCCTCAGTGCGCATGCTCGTTTTCGTTTGACCGAACAGGGAAAGATAACAAGATTCTCGCGTGAATTTGCTCAACGATTTATTGGTTCTTAGAAATAAAGGTGAGATTTATTTTTTAAAAAAAGTATGAAAATAATTTAAATGGAACTAATTGTTTTAATTTTTTTTAATGGATTTTTAAGGTTGAACTTTTTCATTCCTTTTTAATTCTGGGACAGTGATCCTCAGTCTGTAGTCTGTGGAAGTCTATGAGTACTCAAATAAATATTAAACGAAAAAGGATCACTAATACGTATTCGATAAATTGAGATCGCATTAAAACAGAAGATCATGATGCACATAACAAGACTTTGAGAGCTGACCTTCCATAACTAGGAGTAATAATAATGTGAAACTAATTGGAGTATGCATTGTCTTTCCATCCAGAAAAATGCCAGCTGTTAGGAGTAACAAAGAAACAGAAACACATACATGCAAACTATTTCATTCATTGAAAAACAACTAGTCCAAACTAAAGATGCACAATACTTTGGATTAATAATAAATGAAAAATTATCATGGAATCCCCATGACAATGAAGTAATTAAAAATATAACAAAACCTGAGATAAACTTTTACAGATATAATAATAAATTACAACTAAAATGGTACCTTACTTTGGTGATACCTGTACTAAGTATGCATCTTCTTTATGGGACATATCCACAAAAGAACATTGATAAACTAATACAAATTTTTTTTAAAAGCCTGCCATATTCATTACGGCAGAATATTCAAAATTGATATGAGTAAACACCATTTGTTAAATCATTAAACGAAAAATACTAAAGGATAGCAGAAGTAAGAGCTAATTCGTAATGATACATAAGGCAATTCTACCTTGGAAATACAATACAACGATAATCTAATACAACCCTCAGATAGATATAGGGATCAAAACACTTTTCTTATTCCATGTGCAAGAACAAACACATTCAAATTCTATTGCTTCCCGTCTGTAATTCGGACCTGGAAATGGTGAAATCAGGTTAACTTTCACTTTAACTTCATATAAAACTTTAATAAAAATGCAAGACTAGACATAAATCATTGATAAGCGTAAGACGCAATAATCGTTAAGGATAGTGTTGGTTGTATATTTGCCTAGTACCCGGTAGTCAGTTATCAAAATCATTCAGAATTACAATTACATATCTATCTATTATTTTTTAGAGGGAGGGATAGGGTCGCACTAAGGTGTTTATGATAGCTTAGCCTCGCAGTGATCAATTTAATTTGCGCCACAAATCTTATTAGGTGATTATTAAGGTAACAAGCTCTAAGCCCAGTCGAGATTTTCCATGCCATGGCACTCAAGCAGACGATGCCCACTTCTATCCTATAATGCCGAAGCTTGTGGAAAAGGGATGGGGTGGGAAAAATCTATTTGATCCGATCAGATGATACGTGGTTTAAGGGGAAAAAAACAACTCTTCGACCCAATAACAGTGTCTGCCTCTCTTTATTAGCTGGTAATTTGTGAATAATGCTCCGCGAAGTAATCACTTGAGATAATGCTGCAGATAAATACAGATTTTGACGGCCATGGTCGGCTGTCGATTCTGATTGGTTGATTCCGTATCAATGTAATCCGGGTTTTGATTAAAGTGCGACAATATTGATTGCGTCATCGGCAGAGGGATTTTCGTTTGTGCCCATTATCTTGCGTAAATACCTCAGTGGAATAATGATTGGCAATTAAATTTAAAATAGTACAATAAAAAATAAAACCCTTGTGGTTTGCAAGTGCATGTATGTTTGTTCATGTTTGAACGATTGAGTGAAGACGCTATAATTGGTAGCAGGTTTAAGAGTGAGCTGCCTGCTATTGATGTGGCTTCATGGCTAGTTGGATTTCATCGTGCAATATTTAACAGTTTGGAGGAATTTTTTTATTTAAGAAATCGTATTACAATTTTAAAGATGTCCCTTAACACTTTAACAATACCTTCTATGAAATTTGTACAAATTTCTTTCAGATTCATTCATTTTGGTTTTTAAATTTGTGAAACTTCATTTTGACATTTTTTAAAACAGTTTGTTACCATGTTTAACGCGTCACATATTAAAAATGTTAACATTTCTGTTCATTTGACAAAGTAGACTGCTAGGCTGCATGTGATCATGTTGGCTGTGCTTCTGTGCCCTAAACGTGTTTAGTGTAGTACCATATAGTAGGAATATGGGGAGAACGCATCATGGACTTGCTCTAGCTTCATATCTGAGTCCCCGTATGATTTGGGTTCCAATATGGTCTGGTTTCCAATTTTGGGCTGGGCCTCAATCTGAAGTTAGCTCCAATCGAGGCTGGCTTCCTGGTTGGAATGGTTTTCAAACGTGAAAAGTTTCAGTTTCATTCTTGGTTGCAGAGGCGTCGCAAGGGTTGGTGTCACCCAGTGCGGGAACTCATGTTGTCACTCCCTCAGCACTTACTTACATGATCGACCTCTTGTGAGTCTGTCAGTGTCAAATAACGGGAACATACATAATTTTACACTTAGGTGTCACCCCTTGTGATGGTGTTACTCGGTGCGGTCCGCACTCTCTAGTGACGCCTCTGCTTGGCTGCATCGTATCTGTATTAAATATCCCTTTGTGGTTTCGTAGAGTTCCATAAATGCTGGTCACGAAAGTAAAACATAAATTATAGTGTTAAATATCAGTCGAAATCTATTATTTCAAAGACTCTAAAGACAAACTTTGTTTATCTTTAGGCTCAAGGTCATTGCCGATACACTGCGTCATTGAGCAAGCTGAATTGGAAAAAGATGTTTCCATGGATACACAGACCGGCGTTATTCTCGACACCTATGCCATTCTCCCAGGAGCGACACTCTTCTCTGAGATTATCACCGCCTCTCTTGTCAAACTTGGTTATTCAACATGGGAGGCTACTGGCGCGAAAGGTAGAGCTAAGTACTTGAGTAGTGAAGAAACTGATTACTTTACTTGAACAAAATAAATCATTGAGTCATTGGTATTGATATATCATTATTTAAATATAAATTTTGAAATAAAATGAGTTGCCAATTTTCCCATGCTTAACCAATGGCCCTTCTGAAATCATAAGGAAAATTTTGTACTTTTCCTTCTGGCAGGATAATGACATTAAAAGTATAAAATTAGTTGTTTTTAAAAAAAATCTATTATTATTTTTTTTTACTCTAAGGTATAGAGCACTTAGTGAACTCAAGTTTTGTATACCCAATCACAGAATTAAATGACATAATTTAGTGAACTCAAGTTTTGTATGCCCAATCACAGAATTAAATGACATAATTTAGTGAACTCAAGTTTTGTATAGTCAATCACAGAATTAAATGACAGAATTTAGTGAACTCAAGTTTTGTATAGTCAATCACAGAATTAAATAACA
The DNA here is from genome assembly GCA_944989445.1 of Ampullaceana balthica. Classification (NCBI taxonomy): domain Eukaryota; kingdom Metazoa; phylum Mollusca; class Gastropoda; family Lymnaeidae; genus Ampullaceana; species Ampullaceana balthica. The sequence goes on along the minus strand of CALYLW010000466.1, from coordinate 878,383 downwards.
GATATTTCTGTAAAAATGTCCTCTAGTCACTTGGTAAAAGATTGTTACAGTTGGCAGTCATGGACTCACTTGGGCCAATGTTGTTTTATAGGTGGTCTTCAGCTGAAGAACTGGAAGACATTGTCCTTCTCAGCTGTCACTGACCATACAGAAGCTACAGTGGAGGAGATTCTGGGTGAGATAACCAGTGTTGCCACACTCAGAATCACGCTGTTGAGGTAAAACATGCTCAAAGAATAAAACGATACAACAAATTAATCAATGGATTGTATGAACAGATGGATCAGTGGTGAATACGGTAGGGAATCTGGACCAATAGAGGGGTCAGAGATGGGACATGGGAGGAGTTCTATATTAATGTAGAGGTCAAGGGGGGTGGGACATGGGAGGAGTTCTATATTAATATAGAGATGGGGGTGGGACATGGGAGGAGTTCTATATTAATATAGAGATGGGGGTGGGACATGGGAGGAGTTCTATATTAATATAGAGATGGGGGGTGGGACATGGGAGGAGTTCTATATTAATATAGAGATGGGGGGTGGGACATGGGAGGAGTTCTATATTAATATAGAGATGGGGGTTGGGACATGGGAGGAGTTCTATATTAATATAGAGATGGGGGGTGGGACATGGGAGGAGTTCTATATTAATATAGAGATCGGGGGTGGGACATGGGAGGAGTTCTATATTAATATAGAGATGGGGGGTGGGACATGGGAGGAGTTCTATATTAATATAGAGATGTGGGTGGGACATGGGAGGTGGGACATGGGAGGAGTTCTATATTAATATAGAGATGGGGGTGGGACATGGGAGGAGTTCTATATTAATATAGAGATCAGGGGGTGGGACATGGGAGGAGTTCTATATTAATATAGAGATCGGGGGTGGGACATGGGAGGAGTTCTATATTAATATAGAGATGGGGGAGTGGGACATGGGAGGAGTTCTATATTAATATAGAGATCGGGGGTGGGACATGGGAGGAGTTCTATATTAATATAGAGATGGGGGTTGGGACATGGGAGGAGTTCTATATTAATATAGAGATGGGGGGTGGGACATGGGAGGAGTTCTATATTAATATAGAGATGGGGGTGGGACATGGGAGGTGGGACATGGGAGGTGGGACATGGGAGGAGTTCTATATTAATATAGAGATCGGGGGTGGGACATGGGAGGAGTTCTATATTAATATAGAGATGGGGGGTGGGACATGGGAGAAGTTCTATATTAATATAGAGATGGGGGTGGGACATGGGAGCTGGGTCATAGGAGGAGTTCTATATTAATATAGAGATGGGGGGTGGGACATGGGAGGTGGGACATGGGAGTAGTTCTATATTAATATAGAGATGGGGGTGGGACATGGGAGGAGTTCTATATTAATATAGAGATGGGGGGTGGGACATGGGAGGAGTTCTATTTTAATATAGAGATGGGGTGGGACATGGGAGGAGTTCTATATTAATATAGAGATGGGGGTGGGACATGGGAGGAGTTCTATATTAATATAGAGATGGGGGGTGGGACATTGGAGGAGTTCTATATTAATATAGAGATGGGGGTGGGACATGGGAGGAGTTCTATATTAATATAGAGATGGGGGTGGGACTTGGGAGGAGTTCTATATTAATATAGAGATGGAGGGTGGGACATGGGAGGAGTTCTATATTAATATAGAGATGGGGGGTGGGACATGGGAGGAGTTCCATATTAATATAGAGATCGGGGGTGGGACATGGGAGGAGTTCTATATTAATATAGAGATGGGGGGTTGGACATGGGAGGAGTTCTATATTAATATAGAGATCGGGGGTGGGACATGGGAGGAGTTCTATATTAATATAGAGATCGGGGGTGGGACATGGGAGGAGTTCTTTTTTAATATAGAGATGGGGGTGGGACATGGGAGGAGTTCTATATTAATATAGAGATCGAGGGTGGGACATGGGAGGAGTTCTATATTAATATAGAGATGGGGGTGGGACATGGGAGGAGTTCTATATTAATATAGAGATGGGGGTGGGACATGGGAGGAGTTCTATATTAATATAGAGATCGGGGGTGGGACATGGGAGGAGTTCTATATTAATATAGAGATGGGGGTGGGACATGGGAGGAGTTCTATATTAATATAGAGATCGGGGGTGGGACATGGGAGGAGTTCTATATTAATATAGAGATGGGGGTGGGACATGGGAGGAGTTCTATATTAATATAGAGATGGGGGGTGGGACATGGGAGGAGTTCTATATTAATATAGAGATGGGGGTGGGACATGGGAGGTGGGACATGGGAGGAGTTCTATATTAATATAGAGATGGGGGTGGGACATGGGAGGAGTTCTATATTAATATAGAGATGGGGGGTGGGACATGGGAGGAGTTCTATATTAATATAGAGATGGGGGTGGGACATGGGAGGAGTTCTATATTAATATAGAGATGGGGGGTGGGACATGGGAGGAGTTCTATATTAATATAGAGATGGGGGTGGGACATGGGAGGAGTTCTATATTAATATAGAGATGGGGGGTGGGACATGGGAGGAGTTCTATATTAATATAGAGATGGGGGTGGGACATGGGAGGAGTTCTATATTAATATAGAGATGGGGGTGGGACATGGGAGGTGGGACATGGGAGGAGTTCTATATTAATATAGAGATGGGGGTGGGACATGGGAGGAGTTCTATATTAATATAGAGATGGGGGTGGGACATGGGAGGAGTTCTATATTAATATAGAGATGGGGGTGGGACATGGGAGGAGTTCTATATTAATATAGAGATGGGGGTGGGACATGGGAGGAGTTCTATATTAATATAGAGATGGGGGGTGGGACATGGGAGGAGTTCTATATTAATATAGAGATGGGGGGTGGGACATGGGAGGAGTTCTATATTAATATAGAGATGGGGGTGGGACATGGGAGGAGTTCTATATTAATATAGAGATGGGGGTGGGACATGGGAGGAGTTCTATATTAATATAGAGATGGGGGGTGGGACATGGGAGGAGTTCTATATTAATATAGAGATGGGGGTGGGACATGGGAGGAGTTCTATATTAATATAGAGATGGGGGTGGGACATGGGAGGAGTTCTATATTAATATAGAGATGGGGGTGGGACATGGGAGGAGTTCTATATTAATATAGAGATGGGGGGTGGGACATGGGAGGAGTTCTATATTAATATAGAGATCGGGGGTGGGACATGGGAGGAGTTCTATATTAATATAGAGATCGGGGGTGGGACATGGGAGGAGTTCTATATTAATATAGAGATGGGGGTGGGACATGGGAGGAGTTCTATATTAATATAGAGATGGGGGTGGGACATGGGAGGAGTTCTATATTAATATAGAGATGGGGGTGGGACATGGGAGGAGTTCTATATTAATATAGAGATGGGGGGTGGGACATGGGAGGAGTTCTATATTAATATAGAGATGGGGGTGGGACATGGGAGGAGTTCTATATTAATATAGAGATGGGGGTGGGACATGGGAGGAGTTCTATATTAATATAGAGATGGGGGGGCATGGGAGGTGGGACATGGGAGGAGTTCTATATTAATATAGAGATGGGGGGTGGGACATGGGAGGAGTTCTATATTAATATAGAGATGGGGGTGGGACATGGGAGGAGTTCTATATTAATATAGAGATGGGGGTGGGACATGGGAGGAGTTCTATATTAATATAGAGATGGGGGGTGGGACATGGGAGGAGTTCTATATTAATATAGAGATGGGGTGGGACATGGGAGGTGGGACATGGGAGGAGTTCTATATTAATATAGAGATGGGAGGTGGGACATGGGAGGAGTTCTATATTAATATAGAGATGGGGGTGGGACATGGGAGTGGGACATGGGAGTAGTTCTATATTAATATAGAGATGGGGGGTGGGACATGGGAGGAGTTCTATATTAATATAGAGATGGGGGTGGGACATGGGAGGAGTTCTATATTAATATAGAGATGGGGGTGGGACATGGGAGGAGTTCTATATTAATATAGAGATGGGGGGTGGGACATGGGAGGAGTTCTATATTAATATAGAGATGGGGGGTGGGACATGGGAGGAGTTCTATATTAATATAGAGATGGGGGTGGGACATGGGAGGAGTTCTATATTAATATAGAGATGGGGGTGGGACAGGGAGGTGGGGCATGGGAGGAGTTCTATATTAATATAGAGATGGGGGTGGGACATGGGAGGAGTTCTATATTAATATAGAGATCGGGGGTGGGACATGGGAGGAGTTCTATATTAATATAGAGATCGGGGGTGGGACATGGGAGGAGTTCTATATTAATATAGAGATGGGGGTGGGACATGGGAGGAGTTCTATATTAATATAGAGATCGGGGGTGGGACATGGGAGGAGTTCTATATTAATATAGAGATGGGGGTTGGGACATGGGAGGAGTTCTATATTAATATAGAGATGGGGGTGGGACATGGGAGGAGTTCTATATTAATATAGAGATGGGGGTGGGACATGGGAGGAGTTCTATATTAATATAGAGATGGGGGTGGGACATGGGAGGAGTTCTATATTAATATAGAGATGGGGGTGGGACATGGGAGGAGTTCTATATTAATATAGAGATGGGGGTGGGACATGGGAGGAGTTCTATATTAATATAGAGATGGGGGTGGGACATGGGAGGAGTTCTATATTAATATAGAGATGGGGGGTGGGACATGGGAGGAGTTCTATATTAATATAGAGATGGGGGTGGGACATGGGAGGAGTTCTATATTAATATAGAGATGGGGGTGGGACATGGGAGGAGTTCTATATTAATATAGAGATGGGGGTGGGACATGGGAGGAGTTCTATATTAATATAGAGATGGGGGGTGGGACATGGGAGGAGTTCTATATTAATATAGAGATCGGGGGTGGGACATGGGAGGAGTTCTATATTAATATAGAGATGGGGGGTGGGACATGGGAGGAGTTCTATATTAATATAGAGATGGGGGTGGGACATGGGAGGAGTTCTATATTAATATAGAGATGGGGGTGGGACATGGGAGGAGTTCTATATTAATATAGAGATGGGGGGTGGGACATGGGAGGAGTTCTATATTAATATAGAGATCGGGGGTGGGACATGGGAGGAGTTCTATATTAATATAGAGATGGGGGTGGGACATGGGAGGAGTTCTATATTAATATAGAGATGGGGGTGGGACATGGGAGGAGTTCTATATTAATATAGAGATGGGGGTGGGACATGGGAGGAGTTCTATATTAATATAGAGATCGGGGGTGGGACATGGGAGGAGTTCTATATTAATATAGAGATGGGGGGTGGGACATGGGAGGAGTTCTATATTAATATAGAGATCAGGGGGTGGGACATGGGAGGAGTTCTATATTAATATAGAGATCAGGGGGTGGGACATGGGAGGAGTTCTATATTAATATAGAGATCAGGGGGTGGGACATGGGAGGAGTTCTATATTAATATAGAGATCGGGGATGGGACATAGGGAGGAGTTCTATATTAATATAGAGATCAGGGATGGGACATGGGAGGAGTTCTATATTAATATAGAGATGGGTGGTGCGACATGGGAGGAGTTCTATATTAATATAGAGATCAGGGATGGGACATGGGAGGAGTTCTATATTAATATAGAGATGGGGATGGGACATGGGAGGAGTTCTATATTAATATAGAGATCAGGGGATGGGACATGGGAGGAGTTCTATATTAATATAGAGATGGGGGGTGGGACATGGGAGGAGTTCTATATTAATATAGAGATGGGGGGTGGGACATGGGAGGAGTTCTATATTAATATAGAGATCGAGGAGTTTTATATTAATAGAAGGGCCAGGGATCAGAGAGAGAGTGCACGTGATATCAATAGTTTAGTGCACAAGATATCAATAGTTTAGTGCACATGATATCAATAGTTTAGTGCACGTGATATCAATAGTTTAGTGCAGGTGATATCAATAGTTTAGTGCACGTGATATCAATAGTTTATTTGTATCTAATCTATACACTGTTTGAACTCTGACCATCAGGGCCAAGATTAGTTCCAGCAGTGATGATGTTAAAGAGAAACTTCTCCAACTTCTCTTAACAAAGTCCAAAGATTTCCTTCTCCAAGCCGGCTGCCCTATTGAGCAGGTAAACACAACATTTTGGTTTTTACTTTTTAAAAGAAAATTTTTTGTTTAGTGGCCTTTTAGAAAAGTTTTAAATAAATATAAAATGTTGTATAAAATAATGTGAATGACAGATGAATTTATATCAGAAGAATGAAGAGAAGCTGTAACTTGACATAAAGATGTGTTGTTCCCATCTCACAAAATGTCTGAGCTAAATTGGTATGCGTATCATTGTAAAGATTTGTTTTCTTGAACCGTTTCAGTCTCTGCTTGAGGCCATCTCAACAGGGGACACTACTCAGTGCATCTCAGATCACGTCTGCTCATCATTCAACGACTGGTACACACAACAAAAGGGTAACAACTCAGCTTTATCTGTGATGTCGGCACATTCCATACCGAGCGTCATGTCGGGTAAGCCAACCCCTCCAGCTCCATCCAACTCTACGACCCCCAAGGGGAGGTCAATAAAGAAGGAGCCTAAATGCGACTCCCCATCAATGATGGCGTCACTGCAAACCCCATCAGTTTCTGTCTCATCAACTGCGACAAAGTCCCCCACAATCATCTTGAATTCCCCGACAACAAGCGACCAGCTGATCATCAAAACAGAAAATGTTTCATGTTGTCCTCCTGACCTGGCAGACGTTGGCCACACCCTTCAGTTTTCAGGGAGGGGCGATGCCATCAGCCCACAATGCAACAAGTCCTTGACGGACAAATCCATGGACAGGAACACACTGAGAGCGGAGCTGTACAAGATGTCAAGGTCACCCAGTGAAGGCAACATTCCATCGACCTTACAGAGCCACCAATCCAACCCCTACCTGGGCTTGATGCCAGGCAAAACTAGAATAAGAACATCGTTTGACCCAGAACATGAGATTCCAAGGCTGCAGAAATGGTTCACAGACAATCAGCACCCGACCAGAGAACAAATGATGAGGTTCATGCAAGAGCTCAATGGGCTCGAGTCTAGAAAAGGGAGAAGACCTCTTGATCTCACAAACATTATTTACTGGTTTAAAAATGCAAGGGCTGCCCAAAGAAGGGCAACAAAAGCTCTCGATGATTCGTTTGAAAATGAAGAAAATGTGGACATGAACTCGGCAGGGTCAGGTAACTCTGTCACTGACTGTGTTCCCCCGTATCTCCCAAATAAAAATGCAGTGTACATGATCCCCTTTCATCCCTATCCACACCTCATGTCTGGATCACGGGGGGGACGGTAGCGGGATCTCAACTGGTGCAGGTGTGGATGAACCTTATGACTTATCCATAACCAAACGTCCATCTGATATATCAAAACTAGCCAATGGAAAGGAAGACACGGCCAATAAACATGGACTGTCTCACTCTGAGTCTCCGTCACCTACAAAGTCATCATCAACATCATCAGAAAGTGAAAGCCGAAGTGAGAGCAACAAGAAGAAAAAAACCTACTGCACGCAAAGATTCCCGGCACTTTTAGACGTGGCATCAAAAATGCATCAAGAAATCCCAGCCAGGAACAATGACCTATATCATGGAAACGGGAATCAAAATGGCGGGAGGACATCCCCATGCAGATCTGGGTCAAGTGATATGGAACATTCCAGCAAACGTGATGACATTGGCGACAGTTTTTCTAACCTTGTCACACCCATCATCAATGGCACATCTGCGGCTGAACACTTTTTATCCAACTTGAAAATAAAGCATGAAAATGGGGAGCAACCTTCAAGGGGAGATAACTGCAACTCCAGGGGAAACTACCGACATCCCAGCCATAACTCCAGAGACTCTGGCCTGGAGCTGGGTCAGGTCAAGAAGGAACATGACCCGATGGACTGCAGTGATGACGACAACTCGGTCGACAGCTACAACTCAGAAGAGGAGCTGAAAATAAGGATGAAACAAAATGCTGCGGTTGTGGATTATGCTTCGGCCATGCATAATAATGTGTCCCGCCTGACAGCCGCAAACATGGCCGCGCTGTCACTGGCCCAGATGGGCCAGTCCCTGCACATTCCCCAGCTGCCGCCATCTCTAGCCATGGCCTATTATCCCATGGATCCAAGGTTCTACTCCCAGCCGAGTGTCCAACATTCCCTCTCTTCGTCACCTCCCAGCTCGCTGGCCACAGCCCACCCCTCCCACTTGTCTCAGCTGGCACTTCGGCAGACACAAGACCCGAACCTGGACTCGAGGAGCCCCCTGTCTTCACCCTCCTCCATGCAGCAGTCCATCAACCAGATGAATCACCACCCCCACCACCCCCACCACCACCACCAAAACCAACCACACCACCAGCGCCAGTCTCCTCAGGAACATCACCATGGCCACCACTCCGAGCCACGCAAGCGCCGGACGAGGGTCTTTATTGACCCCCTGACAGAGATTCCTAAGCTGGAGAAATGGTTCACAGAGGACACCCATCCGTCTGCCTTCATGATAGACAAGTACTGTGAGGAGCTCAACAAATGTGAGTACAGGCACAAGTTCCCCAAGCTTGAGCCCAAAAATGTACAGCTCTGGTTCAAGAACCACAGGGCCAAAGTCAAACGGATGAAAGTATCCTATGACGGACAGGGAGACCCGGATGGCCATTTGGGCCTAGATGATGATATGGACGACTGATGATGACTCAGCAACTTGCTATCTCAGGGTTACAAGTCTCCCCCCCCCCTCCCCACTTCAATCTAACATTCACTTATAATGTTTATAATGACGGCAATAAATGGGTTGACAAGACTTTACACGCGCTTAGTATTAATTAGTGTTATTCTTTGTAAAACTATTATTATTAAATAAAATTTTAATATGTGCTCTTTTTTTCGGGCAGGTGGGGTCTCTAGTTAAATCATAATAATAAAATATATAAATTATAGAATTCAAATTAAGTGCTTCCGTTATGTCATAATAAAATTAAATGTACATTTTAATGAAAAATAGCTTCATGACAATAAATGGAAAAGACCAAGTGTAATTTTTACTTTTTTAAAATATTAAATTCTATCTTTCAAAATCTAATAAATAAATGCAACCACAATTTTATAATTTATTTATCTATAAATCTTACCATTAATAGAAAATAATAATATTAGCCTTCGCAATCAATAAATATTTAAATATATTAATTCATACATTTCAAAGTCCTTGTATCAACAATATAAATTACAAAACAGTTATATACGCCTTGTCCTAATAAGCCGTAATTTTTTTTAATTACCAACTTTTATAAATCTAATTCAGATAAGTGAGGCAGTTGGAATGTGTAAATCACAAGAAGTAAAATGGCTACCTTTTTTTTTCTTAAAATTTATTTTTAATAGAAAAGTGCAATAATTTTAATCTTGGTGTCACAGTCAAACAAGTCCAACCAAAGTTTCCTCAATACTTATTAAGGAAGACAGATTTTTGTTGGATCACAAGTTACGAAAAATTGGAGGAGTTCTCTCCTATAATTTTTTTTTAAATTAGGTAACGCCCCACTTTTCATATTTAATTTGAGTTGCTTTTCATGTAATAAAATAATAATAGTCATTGCACATTATGTTAGAATTGTGTTTCAATAAAGTACATTTTCTTGAACTTGTTTTGTTCTGCTCTAGTCTTAGCATAATGAATATATATGCATACTTTTTTTTGTTTTTTTTAAAAAGAAATAGGCATTCTTTAAAACATTGATTCTATTCTTGTTTTTTTTTCTAAAATTTTCTTTTAATGAATATTTGTTACATGATTTGGTTGATAATTGTAAAAAGTGTTATTTAATTTAGTTATTCATTTGTTATTGCAACTTAATTGTGATTTTTAAATTGATTTTTCTTATTTAATTTGTATTTGGGAATAACTTTGTACCATATTTATGTATTGACTTGATAGAAGCAGCACTATGGATCCATTCAATGTTATAATGGTTAGCTCAGTGTTGTTGGTGTTGTATTGTTTTAAAATTTTTTAAAGTTATTGTTATAGATTGGTCCATCAATTGTTTAACAACGCAATCAAAATGTATGAAACTTTCTTTTTTAATTATTGAAAATGATGTTACACATTTTAACAAATTGATGTTGTCTAAATTTGATGAGCATTTGCATATAATATTGATCCCATGACTGAAACATTGATAAAGTTGCAGTAGGAATTTCTTTTTACATATACATTTTGATTATAGAGTTGTTTTTACGGCAATTTCATAAAATTAAGAGAAATCCAGTCTTCAATGCGGGTTCCATTCATCATGCATTTAATAAATGTAAATCATTTTTTGTAAAGAATGTATAATATTGCAATTTTGGGGCATAATAGTTGTATTTATTGTCATTTAACTTACAGTTTCAGCTTTAAAAAATATCCCATTTCCTTCATATCATATCATGCATCATACTATACCATTTCATGCATCATACTATACCATTTAATGCATCTTATCATCTCATGCATGATACCATCTTATGCATCATACTACACCATTTCATGCATCTTATCATCTCATGCATCATACCATCTTATGCATCATATGATACCTTTCATGCATCTTATAATTTCATGCATCATACCATCTTATGCATCATACTATACCATCTTTTGCATCATACTATACCATTTCATGCATCTGATTATCTCATGCATCATACTATACCATTTCATGCATCTGATTATCTCATGCATTACAGCACTCCATATATACATACATACATACATACATACATACATACATACATACCATACAGCACTCCATCTATACCACCCCCACAACCATCCCATGCATCTTTTTTTTTAAAAATCCTTGGAATTTCATTTCTAGTTGTTTATACATTTTAAATCCATGGAGTCAACACTTATTGTAAAACTTTAAAGTCCTTGAAAGTGTTTGTGTGAGTCAACACATTGTAGTTCTTTTAGTTATTACATTGATGAAACCACCAAAAGTCATTAGGAATTTTCGGAACAAAAATGAGATCAAACATGTACTAGACAAATTAAATGATTAATATTCACAAAAATTACAAGATTACGAAAATCACTCATAAAATGAAAATATGCATCATCATGAGTTCAGAATAGCAAGTTTTGAAATGATATTCTTGCATACATCAACTTAGGAATAAGTCCTAGTTTTATGGTTCGGTATCTCTGAATAATTTACTTTGGTATAAATCCAAGGAACATCAGAAAAGAAACTTTTCATGTGTAAAATAATAGTCCTAGAAAATGTTGGGTGTGGTTAGGGCTGGGCATATAAACATGTAGACCTGTACAATAAACTAACATCAAAATGCAATTTTCAACATCTTACATTTTGAATACCTTGTAAATCTGTAACTCATATTTTTTTAAGAGCATTTAGTATTTTGTGATTGTCTGAATTCTTGTGTCAATAGATAGTACATTTTTCACTTACATCCATTGGCAATATCTTCAAACATTACATTCAATTATTCTCAGTGACTGTTTTATGTTAAGATCCCCAGACTCTGCTATTGATATTAGAGTGCTGACTTACTATTGCTTTTCTTCAATGAGATTCTTTCACTTTGCTTAGCATAATTAACTAGTATTAAAAGTACAGTAAGAATGTCATTCTGGATTTATGTTAGCTTTTTCCTGTGCATCTTTATAACATTTTTTGGGTTGTGTAAAATATACAATTTTACTGGCCAATTTGCTTCTCATTAATTAGGGGTTTTATTACCTACATATTCTTTATTGTGTTCTTGGAATTGCCTAGTTATTCATTATTAAAACATTAGTAAGCACTGACATGGCTGTTAGTTGTCTTAAAATCTGGAGGCATGCTACATAAATGTTCTAATGCATTAAATAGACAAAAATAACCAATTTATCTGTCTTAAAATTTTTTTTTAATCTTTCACTTAATAAAATAATAGAATTGACATCACATTGCAAGAACTTTCCCTTAGAGAAATCTGTTGTGTTAATTTTTCTTGATTCAGTTGTTAAATTATGCCAAGTAAAGGCTCTTATCTGATATTTATATTTTTGGACTAGTGCGCCTATTATTTTCTACTATGCAAAAAATATAAATCTTTTACCTATTTCATACACAAATCATACATAAAGGTTTGTGACTTTAACACAAAAGACGGTCTGTATTATTTATTCAGAATTTTTAAAAGAAATTTATACATTAAAAATATTTTTTTTATAATTTCATATCAAATAATTAAATTGGATAATTTTTTTCCCTTCAATTTTAAACATATAATGCAGGCATGGGTTAAGTGTGCTAAGTTTTATTATTTGCAATTTGAAATTTAAAAAACAAAGGAAATAAAGAAAATTGTAGCTGGAGTCTATAAAGTGGGTTGAATGTAAAATAACACAGCTTTATGTTTTTCTTTATTTTAAAAACATTTGTCCTTGTTTTGATTTTATTTGCACATCATGATTCATCGTCATTAACTATTATTAATTATTAAGGAATAATGAATTATCCATTCTAGTCTATTTCAATTATGTAATGTTTAGAAAGGACTAAAAATCAAAACTTTCTTTGGAAGTTTATTTGTATTTCTTTTTTTTAAATAGAAATATGAATCATAAATAATCATTATAATTTTTATAATTTAGTGCGATTCAATTATCTGAAACACAAAATTAATTTTTGTTGGGTACATTTCGATTACTATCTTTCCTTAAATAGTTGGTAATTGTGTCAAAATAATTGCATACAAATTTATTTTTTTAATGTTCTAGTATTTTAAGGAAGTATCTTATTTCTTGCTTTTATTTTCACAATTTTTTTCAGCAACTAATTTTGGGAAAAATGAAATACTCACTTTGAAAAACAAAGGCAATTTGAAGAACATTTTAATGTTTTCTTTTAAAATAATTTTTTTCTTAAAGGAGTGCTAAAAGAATAAGCAAGAATTAACAAAAAGCAATTTTTATTCCAGTTTAGAAAACAAGAATGTTATTTTAATTTTAAAGTTCTTATATTTTCATTCGTTCCATTATTGAAAATCCGCATTCATCAAAATAACAGTATTTATTCTGTGTAAATTTGTATCAATCTGTGTTATTTGAAACAACTGTCAAGTTTGGTTTAAGTCTTTGGTTAAATTACAATTATGTAACCTCCTTGTTCTTTCTGTTTAAACAAGCAATAAACATTGACATCACTTTGTAATAAAGTTTCAGTTCAAACTATATCTAAATTCAGTCCTGGATTCTTGAATCATTGTTGCTTTCTTTAGCTGCTCAAGCAGCTAATATTTTAAAATATGTATCTGAAATTAAGCAGTACTATTACATGAGTTATCTTGAATGTATCTTTTAATCATAATGCATTTAATCAAAATAACCTATTTCAAATTTACAATATTTATACATGTTCTGTTTTTTTTTAAAAATACACACATATTTTGGTGCTTGAGAACCACACTGTAGTAACATTTTGTTTTTCAGTGCACCAATGCCCCCCTCCCCCATTTAGACATGTGTTGTTAGCAAACCATGTGAACACCCTTAGCCCAGTATTTGTTATAACTCCATGTTGTCTCTAGTCTATTGTACACATCTAACTGTACTGCAACTGAAAAACCCACTCACCTCAGACGAAATGCAATAATTATATTAAAAGATTTAAATAATTTTTACTTTGTTGCTTTTTGTTTTGTCATCTACTGGCATTACTGTTAATATTTATGTATTTATAAAATTTACAGAGTAATACATATAATGTATTATCAGACATAAATAAATAACTAGAAAAATAATGTTTTAGTAATTGACTTGAACAGAATTACCACTGGGTTAAGAAAATATATTTGTGATTGCTATATTAGTATTGTCTAGCCTAAAGTAACTAGTTAACTACAACTAATTCTTGCTTGTTTTATATCAGTGTGGCCTTGACGCTAAACCCACATCCAACTTGTGGCTGGTAATGTGAAAGAGACAATAAAAGTAGAAAGCACTCAACTATCATTACTTCTAAAAAAAATTATTTTGACTGGCTTCGTTCAGAATAGATAACATTAAGAAGCCGAGAACTTTTGGCAAAATACTGGAACTTAATGACAAGTGTACAAACTGTGACTTGATAGTGTCACAGACAGCAGCATCAATCAGAATATAGAGAATAAAATTACTTAAAGATGTTGATTTTTAGCTGTCTTATTAAAATTTATTTTATAACAAGGTGGGTCTTTCACTCTTAGTCTTCCCACAATACTTTTAAAAATTTGCTCTAACAGTCACCCCAATGGTCACCTCAGAATGGGACATATTGTTTAGTCAGAAAAGATTAAATAACTTTACATTAAAAACGACAGACTACAATTTAACCCCTACAAATTCATACTGTATACAGGTTCTTACTAGGTCAAAAGATGTCTAAAAGTTTTTCTTTGTTATTACATGCATGCAACACCTTTATAGTCCAATATTTTCAACTCTGTGATGAAAATAGTGAGGCAAAAGAAAGAAAAAAACAACAACAAAAAAACATTGAATATAAATCATTTTCTTTATTTATTCAAATAAATTCAAATTTTTGTTATAACAAGAAAAAAAAAGCAAAACATTGAAATAATAATTTAAATGTAATGCCATAATGAGGTTATGCTGGTAATATTAAATAAGCCTGTTAAAAATAAACAGAAGTTCTATTAAGGTTAACACCAGATACAATTGGAAATGCACAATTTCTTTGAATGTATGTTTATTCAACTACAATAAAGTAGTCATATAATATATTTGTCAGTGTCAATACTTTCATAAATTTGTAGTTCCAACCAAAATTTTCTTGTTAAAGGTTCAAGTTGGGCAAACAAAGTGACAAAGACAAAACTGATAATATCTTAAAGGCAGCTTGTAGGCCATCATATTTTGCAGCACTCAGGAGTGTGGGTTTAGTCATTGTTCAACTTATAACACCTTTAGAAATGGATAACGGTTCCCACAACTTAATCAAATTGAATATTTTTTACTAGGGATTAACAAAATAGATTCAAATACAATAAAAAGGACAAAAAAACATAACAAACAAATTAACAAACAAAGGAATACTGCCAGTGTGTGTAACATACTTAACCTGAAAACACAAGACATTTCCCTGACTGTGGTTCACCAAATAAACTCGACAGCAAAATAACATTTTTTAAATGTGGAATGTACAACTAAACAATCTACATAACCAACTTCATAGTTTTTAAAATGTTGCAGCGACTATTGCCGAGTTTGATATAATATAAATATGATTGTATTGTGATTAAAAAGCTGTAGAAGTATTTCACATGTTATGGATATTTATTCAATGTCAATTGAAACAAATGTTAATTTTCTTTTCTTAGGGATGAACAAACAAGACCAGATGTCATCACAGTGTATCAGTAAGATCCTATGGTATAAAAGAGAATACAAAAGATGTAACAAAAGTACCAATCACAAAAAATGTGCAGTTTGATTCCATTATGTGCGCAATAAAAAAAAACTCAAAATGTTTGACAATTATAAGAATTATAAGAACTTTAAAAATCACTCAAATAAATATGTTCTTTTGAAAATTCTGATAAAAATAAGAAAAATATAAACAGAACAAATAGCAGACAAAAAAATCATAACTGAATTTTCCAACATAAAATTTTATAGTAATGACATTTTGATCATGTTTCAAGAGATTAAAATATAATTGTACTTGTACCATTTAATAAACAACTTCAAACTAGTCTGAGTGTAACGTTACATTACATTCTGTATCAAAACTGGGTCTTCATTTCTTTATAAAATAACTAACAATATTATGATCATTCTAAAATAAAAAGCCCAAAACAAACCAAAAAATTAGTTTTAAATGACTGGCAAAAATACTTACTTAAAAACTCTATTAACTATGTATATCATGATTTAAAACCACAAAAATTCTCAGATTTATTTAAAAGATTTTGTTTCTGTTTTTCATAATAAAATACTAACGTTTTAAAGACAGTTTACCGTTAAAGAAACAAAAAACAAACCAGATAACCATACCGAAGCAATGAATCTTTTCTTATGCTCTGAGAACCAACAAATCCATAGAAAGTAACTAATTTACTAACACTGGCTCGCGAAGTATGCAGAGAGCCTGACATCAAAATCTCTTTCACCTAACCACCACTTGTGTTAGCACCACAGCTCAATGAATTCACGCACAAAAATTATACTAATTCATGAGCCAAACTAAGAGAAAATAAAATAACTGATTTTTTAAAATATATTAAAATCACACACTTTTCAATGATTTGACACACACACAAGAATAAAATCAACCAAAAAAACAAACTTTGGGTAATATGCTTATGTGGACAAGTTAGGGTTAACTGGCCCCATTAAACACCACCAGTCAACTGTTTTCTACCTTTAATAAATACAACTACTTTAGTTCACCAAGAAATATTCTATAACATGGCAAATAGACTATGCACACAAAAAAATTATTATATTCATCATATTCAGATGATTAGCTCTATTATTTTAGGATGAAAAACTATAGCTATATTCTTCTGACTGCAGAGTAAGAACTAACACTTTCTTTTTTACATGTTCACACTTACATTTGCCACTAATGCATTCTTTCACATGCTACAACACACAAGTGAGTTATTCTGTTTTTCTGTGTCTATCCAATGCTCCACTGAGAACCTTTTTCCTTTGTCCAAACATGTGAAGATAAAGTTGAGGGAACACTGCAGATGGATTTACACAAAAATTGTAAACATAATTTGTTCCCACTTTTGTTTAAAACATGGTTTAAATACCATTTGATTGGAAACTTTTGTATTAACAAATCTTTAACCAAAAAAGTACAGGTCATAAAAATTGAACTATTAAGCAGTGTTAAAAATATACAAAAGCCTTTTGTGTATGCAGGAAAGAACATAAATGAATTTAAAGTTGGGGTGTACCGGATTTCGGCTCCAGCTCATCTGGAATACGGCAGGTATTCACTTCATAAATCTGGTTGTCAGTAGAGTCCTAATATATATAATATAATGGCTCCGGCATATCCAGAATTCAGCCATTTTTACAAATCCGGCTCGGGCCAGATTTCACTTCATAAATCCGGCAAAATCCGGATTAAAAAAATTTGAATCTGGTACAGTCCTAATTCAAGTAAGATTTAGTGATTTCATTATTTTTTGCATAAATAGAAGTGATTTTATATTATCCTAACTCAATCAGAACTTAGGAAAGTTAAACTCACCTGGAACATAAGATACAACAATAAAACACAGGTAGTAGTAGTAGTTGAAAGAGATGTTCCATTGGTTGGGTAGCTCAAAGCTGTACAGCTGGGACTCCTTCACCACAGGCAATGCTGAGAAAATTGTCATCAACTCTCCCTGATGACAGACAATCAAACCAACATTTTAAGATGTGGATTGAACTTTCATGGGTCTTATCTTTTAAAGGTATCCATACAGAAAAACAATGTATCCACTTACCGTCACCCCAATGGGATAAAGTATTATAAAAAATGTGTATCTGAAACAATAGAAAAAAATAGCTTAGCATTCATCTTAATTGAAGTCTTTATCTTATATATAATAGAAAAGTTGACATTTGTAGATAAGCCAATCATCACCCAGATTCAAACAGCCATTTGGCATGTTCCATTGTGAATAGTGAATCTAGAGGCATTTACGATAGATTAGTTAAGGTGGAAGTCATGAAGTACTCGGTAGTTAAAGAAGGAATTGGTGTACATAGCAAAATAACTAATGAATTGTTCATTTAAGAATATAGAAGTCACATACCTATAAAATTATGGATTAGCATTGATGCTACCTGTTTTATAACAAAAACCTTGAGGAAAGTAAGTACCAAACCTATCCACATATGAGTTTTCAACACATTACCTGCACCACACCAAAGCATGAGGTACTGGGCCAGGCAGAAGACTGAAGAAGTAGAAAGTGTAGCGGATAATCTCTGTGACAGTCCATGCAAACAGCCACAGTGCTACTTGAATGCCATATTGTGCCTAAAAATAAATAAAAAAGAAACAGGAAATATATTTTTCTTCTACAACATATGCACAAAAGGGTAAACACGTATTATTAGATAAATGGATTTCTTTAATTTTAGGATCTTGACCAAAGCATAAGTATCTTATGCTTCACTATCACTTACAGCATGCTGATTAGGAATCCAATCTTAATCAGTTTTAATGATCATGGTTATGTGTGTTCACAATTCTTGTGATTTCTTAAAGCAGGTCTGTTCAGTCCTATCCCCATTCCATACCCACAATGGTACAAGTCAACTTCTAAGCTTTTGCCCCAGATACAATATGTTAACACTAGAACCAAGGAACAACTTTTGGATGTTTTTTCAAAATGATTGTTTTTTAAAAAAATGTAATTTTTAGATACACTAGACCTGTCGAAAGGGGGTGGCCTCTACGGGGCTCGGCGGATGAGTAAGGTCGTGGGGCACGGGCCTAAACCGCGACTCGGCGACCTGAAACCAACAACTCCCGGCAGGCAATGCCAAAGTCCGATATGTTAGGTGTTAGGTGCTAGTCACATATGATTACAGTCGCTGTACGGATCTTAGACAAAGCATCTTAAATGCATTGTCGATGATGAAAACCAAAGTACCCGTTGAGGGTCGGGTAAATCTGAAGCGACCGTTTTGTCCCCCTCAATTTTACTAGCAACGCCATTGAGCGGTGCCGGTTTAGGGCCAGGAGCGCCAGTACGGATTAGCAAAAGGTACCGCGAAGAACGCAGCGGACGCCAGCTCTGAGGAAACCTTCCAGTGGGGGTTGCACCCTAGGTAGGTCTTTGATGATCCCCCGCATAGCGGCGATCCTAACCATTGAGACTGGTATGCTTTGCCGGGGTGGCGCCGAAGTGGTAGCGGGTCGTAGTAAGGCAATTCCACCCCTCCTTGTGAGGTCAACTTAGTGGGAGGCATTTTCACTTTCTGTCCTGGATGCCCAGGTGGCCGCTTCAGAAGCGACCGCTCCGGGGTTCCAGGAAGACCCATGAAGAGCACTAGGCTTGGGGCTTCTGATTTTCTTTCACATGCAGGATACACTAGACCAATGTTCCCTTTAAGCTGCGCGGTCCGCGCAGATATCTGACCGACGCCGCGCAGCAGTTATGAATTACCACGCAGCAAATATTGAAAAAAAAATTGCTTAAAAAAATTAATGGTGCGCAACTTTGCACACGAGTTTTTTCACTTTGAACACGGACCAATGAACCTTAGAGGGAACATTGGTGATGGCGAACCTTTTTGGAGCCTCGTGCCCAAAATTTAACCAAAGTTCACTTATTTTTAGCAAACTGCCAACACTCCAGTTAAACATGAAAATGGGGTTTTGAGTTAGCAGCAAAACAACACACACTTAAGACTTAAAGAGAAAAAACTAGAAGAGAGTTTTCATTGATAAAAAAACCATTTTATTACTGGAAATTGGTTGAATTTGCTAAATTAATGGAATTTTTAATGTAAACATACTTATAATTCGTCGAACATCGGCTCATACTTTGTTAATTTGAGCACAACACATGAAACACTCAGGTTATCTGTCAGTCTGCCTTTTGTTTCACTTTTAAATAATTTGATATAATTCAAAGCTGAAAACAGTTCTTCACACATATAAAAGATGTTCCAAACAAAGTAAGAATAGCACCCCCAAATGTTTTCATTGATTTAAATTTGTTTAGCAGAGAATTCCACGCTTTAAATCTTGAAGTGTAAAAAGCAATGACAAAATCAATGTTCCCTCTACGGTTCGTTAGTGCGGGTGCAAAATAACCAACTCGTTTCCAAAGTTGCAAAGCATCCATTTTTTGTGCAAAATTTTACACCCACAAACATATATCCTTATAAAAATTTGCTGCATTCCAGAACCTCTGCAAGGCGTTGATCAGTTATCTGCCCGGCCACACAGCTTAAAGGAAACATTGAGCACAACGTTGTCTTGTGTCTTTTTTGGCTTAAAGTACTCTATTCAATAACTTTATTTCTACCCAGCCTGATTGCAGTCTCACCCATTTTCGTCATGTTTTGATATTAGTATTAATAGTGCATGATGATGAGATTGCACTGCACATGCAATCAGCAATCTTTTACAAAAATTGACACTAGCATTTAATCCACGAGGACTTGATTTATCAGAGCCCAATTGATATTATAATTGATAATGGTTGGTATACATACATACATACATAGCTTGAAACATTAATTATGACTTTCGTAGCAAACAGCACATTTTACTCACTGCTGGGACACTCCACACAACACCCCAAAGTAGGAATACCCGAGAGTAAACTTGAAATGCTGTCAGAATCCAGTTGGACCGTACCAACCCAATCTTACTGTGCACTATCTGAAAAAAAGGTTCAATACCATCATCAAAGCATTAATTAAAACACAAATAAAAGTAATGTATTATACTTGTTCAAATATTTACAGGAAATGCACTCTATCAACATTTAAAACTCTAATAAAAATGCAAGGACTAGACATAAACCATGGATAATTGTAAAACGCAATAATCGGTATATAAGGAGCGTCTGTAACAGACAAGATAGATATTTTTAAAAACCTTTTATAAAATAAAACATTCCCAATACATACCAATCTTTATGGTGTTGCTCTATTGTATGGATTTTAGACACTTTGAAGGGTTAAAATCAATAAAAGTTTTTTGTAGGATTTTAAAAAAGTTTCAGGTATTTGTTTTCATTTCCCCCAAGTGTTGACACAATTAACAGACAATAGAAAGCTAAAATCCTATTGGTTAGTTTAAATGAACTTTGGCTTAAAGATGAGATTAGTAGCCTAAATAAATTTAGATTACTATCCACAGATAAGTCAAGATCATTTATTAATAATATTACAGAGTAGGACTACTACCTGTAGTAAATAAGTAGTAAATAAATCAGTTTGTGTTATTCCTAGAATACTTTACAATAACTTTTTATATTCACATTGCAACTATAAATGGTAAATAAAATATTTGAAGGTGAATTTATCCCTGCATTACACTGTAAAACACAGACATAAAAGAATGGTAATAGTCTTGACAGGATAAAATAACTGTATTTCCCTCTATTAAAAAAACAGGAACCTGTTCACTGCAACTAGCATAATTAACTGACAAACATGTTTAAGTACTTTCTGTCAAATACACAAAGTACATTTAAAATAATTGCTAGCAAACAATGCTCATATGAAGAAAAAAGGACTTGGCCAAAATTGCATGCTTTTATGACATTGATAACTAAAAGGGGTCGGCCGGATATCTGGGTTTCCGGCACTATTCGGATTTGCCAAATACTTATTTGACAAGTTCACTTATCAAATTTCTCAACTGTCTGTAAACTTCCTGGACATTACTGTAACTCTCCAGAAAAACTGCCTCCTCACTTCAGCCTACTTCAAACCTACAGAAAGCCACTGTTACCTACTCTCTCCCTCTTCTCATCCAAAATCCTGTAAGGACTCTATTCCCTTTTCTGAACTTCTCCGTAAAATGTGCCAATCTCGTGAGGACCTTTGGGAAAAGGTGTTGGAAATGGTGGAGTTTTTTAGACAAAGGTCTTACCCTGAAGCTATACTACAATCTGCCCTTCACTCGTGCGGACCCTGAGACTAACAATATATTCTCCGACTCACCCCTCATTGTATTTGTATTCAGGAGGGACAAAATCCGCGAGACCTGCTTGTTCATAGTCGCCTTTTCTATTCCACCCTCCCATCTTGGTACTAAATCATGCAGCCGTCGTCGTTGCAAGACATGTCCTTTTGTTACCCAGATGGACCAGATTGTCTTCCCCAAGGGGATATTTAAGATTAGGAATGGCTTTCTTTGCACCAGCCGTAATGTGGTCTACACCAATGTGTGTAAGCGCTGCACTTTGAAATACATAGGTGAGACAGAGAGGTTACTCTCTTGACGTATCACACAGCATGTACGTGTGATTACAAAAGACAAACAGTGTCCTGTCCCCCAACACTTCAATTGACGTGACCATATGGGCATCAATGACCTTTCTGTCACCTCCATGGTCTTTTTCACAAACACACTTGGCAGGGTCAGTCCGGAGAACAGACTAATCCAAGAGTATGGGATTTGCACCACATGGGATGAATGTTGTGTTTGCGCTGACAACTTAAATGATTTGCCACACCCACTCTCTCCTTTCCTATATAAGCTCATACTACTCTCTATTGCTCTCTTTGGATTTCACTGCAGCTAAGTTTTCATTATATTCGTTTCATTTGTGTACTATTTGTTCGTTGAGGAAGGCTCTTTGACGGAACATTCGCTGTTTTGTTACGTCCTGTCAGGCTCACTCTTTACATGTTATCCATCTACTAATCTATAAGCCTGATTGCAGTCTCACCCACATTTTGTACACACTCAGTACAACACTGTTTGCTTGGTACACGCTACATAGTTCGTTGAACTTCGTTCATTTAATTCATTGTAAAATGTTCATTGTTGACGTTGACAGTGTCACAGACTGTCATTGTAGATAGAAGATACTCTCCATATGTTGGATAATAAATATTTTAATAAATAGTATTAAATACTAAATAGAAAGTAGTAAAGTACGCCTCTTTAGCTCCTACACTTTAATCTGGAGATATCCTGATCCGGAATCCGGCAAATATTAGGGCTAAACTATCCGGATCCAGCAAATATTTAAAAAAACATATCCGGCCACCCCCTTATGACTAAGCAATGAAGACGTTATAATGATCCTAATTTTTACCTCAAGTATAGCTGCCGTTTGGCATATCTGGAGGATACCAGAAACTTCCCTATAAAGCAATGCAAGTGAATGATTGCTCAAGACATAACTTATCATAATAATCAAAATAACCGACCATCTGGGAAAAAAGAAAAAAGACAATGGATAATTGTGGCTTAATAAATTGGGAAATGCAATCAGATAAATAAAGTAAAAATGAGATAAGTACAAAGTAAAAAAAGAAAAATTGAAGAAAAAAAAGGACAATAAAACATCAGACTTTAAAATGTGTTGAAAGGAATGGAAAGGTCTCTGTGAGGTTACACCCTCAATGATGGATGGATGTTGACAAGTAAAATGTATCTGACTATTTACCAAGTAGAATTTAATTATTTAAAATTTATTATCTTTTCCTTGACAATTTATATGGGGAGTGGGGGGTAAAGAATGTTAGGTAGATACAGCAACAGACGTCCGGAAGTATTCTGTAGTTTATTTATTATTTTTTTAGTCCACTTCCTGTTTCAAAATTGACAGTTCTCGATTATTTACAAATGTACCCCTCAGCTACATAGTATAGTTAATTTAAACTATACATGTCCTGAATTTGTTGTGCTTATAGTTATAGGTCCTCAAATTATATAAATATTAAATATTTAAGCTATAACACTTCCATGTGACTCTAAAATTGACATTTCCGACAAAATAAAATTATGTGTGTCTTCTAATCTCGGTTTTGATTTAAAATAACTCTATGTGCATCGTAGCCGAGGGGAACATTTTAAATAATTGAGAATTGTTAACTTTGAAACAGGAATTAGACTAAAAAACTATAAATAAACCACAGAATACTTCCGGACGTCTGTTGCTGTATCTACCGGAATGTTAAGATCCCAGTGAATAGCGAATGAGAATGAAAACAGTATGGACCATGGAGATACTACACTTTATTTTAGCTGGTATATTTTATGTTTATGAGTTATGATATTGGAATATTCTTATCACTTCTATTTTTGTCCTTGTGCATTAGGCTAATTTTAAATTTTATAAGAGTGACAAGAGCGGTAGCATTTATTTTATTTTTATTACTTTTTTACTTTTTTTTTGCAGAACACTCAGGTTTTGATAACATTTAGGTTAAATTATTGCTAGTTTATGCTCAATTAGGAACCCAGTAAAAAGATGTGTGATAGATTGATTTAAGAAGAGTGAAGGACTTATTAAGTTATTTTATGAAAAAATTTAAAATTAATAGGTGAAAGTTATTTAAAATTTAAGTACAGCAGTACTAAGTTCTAAGTAAGTACAGTGACAGTGGACAAGGATGAGGCGGCGTCCGTGGATACCTTTGCCTTTACAATTCATGATAAGGACATAGTATACTGAAAATTATATTTACCCAAGCATTTGGCTTACATTGTAAGCCACTAAGTATGCAGTGAGCACACCACTGCCACGTTTGCCTTCTTTTTCCGAAAGTGGAGGAGTTACAGATGCAGCTGACATTTTCGTTTTACTTTGGCCTTAAGATATTTAAAAAAAATAATGATTAAAGATTAGTCAGGAACGAAAAAAAGGCAAAAATTAAGCAATTTCATGAGGGTAGAGTGTAAAGCCAACTATTGTAATTTATATAAACTACCTTGCAAATTAAATATATTAAAGATATATAAATATAAGTATATAATATAAGGATAAATTGTAAAAATGAAAAATAACAGAAACATTCATTTAAATTTAATTTATTTCTTTGTCTGCTTTACTCAATTTTACTGAACTGGGTACGAAATACTTAAAAAGAACTTAGACCTTAATGCATTTCTAAATAAAATAATATTTATCGTATATTAACTTAATTATTTTTTGAATCTTTTTTATGGCCAAATATTATAAAACAAATTTTTGCTTTAAACACAAAGATTCAATGTATATAATATATAGTTTGTTTAGTGAATTACCCGCATATAGTTTTTAACTATGTTGTTTATTAAAAAAGCAAATCGGCTAACTTCGCAACGGTTTGTCAACAAACTTTTTAACGAGTTAATGAAAACGGAAAATGGTAAGTGGTATTTTGTAACATAGTTGTTAGGATCATTACTGGGTATTCGTGACTTTATAAAGACTAAAGTCAAGTTGAAAATTTTAAAGTCTAAAGTCAGTAAAGTTAAATTCAAGTAAAGAATGCAAAATACTTTAGTAGGAGTAATAATGAGAAATTATCATGGAATTTCCAATGACCAATGCCAATACGAAGTGATTATTCGCACAGTTTTTGGCCGGGGGGGATAATGCCGAGTATTATCCGCACGGGTCGTCGGCGCATGCGTCTTCTAGGGACTGGTCACGTTGAAACAAAAAAAAGCTACATATATATTATATGCTAATACAAATTAAAATTTCATGATTACTGAAGTTTTAAAGTAGCAATGCCATAAAAAAAAATGATTTGTGTCCAATTAATGATAACTCTTATAATTTTAAAATAACGCACTTAAATCGTCAGCTTCTCCAGGTGAGTGGTTAGTCGTAGCTTAGTTCCATGAAGCATACCTAATGGTATGCGGATCGAATCCCAGGACGGTCTTACTTATGTTTTTTTTAAATTAAATATTTTTTTTTGGGGGGGGGGTATTTATTTTTAATTTTTAGTGTTTTTTGTTTGTTTGTTTTACAACCACAGTGAGGATGTCTGCAAACACTCAAGCAGGCTCTTTCCCAGAAACATCTTATTATTCCCCCATAAATAGAATAAAAATACTAAGTTTGAGTGCACTGGAATAGTTAATAATAGTTAATATCAGCTAAATCCATACTGTTACTAATTAATTAATTAACTATTATGCAGGTCGGCAGGTCCACTCAGATTATTTCTAAAATGGATTTTAAAAAATAAGATTCCAGTCACTCGAAAGACGGTTAAAATGACGATATAATTATTTTTATACCCTCCAAACCAAAATATGTCAATAAGCAATGATACATAAATAATAAGCAGTTTGTAATAAGAAATTTAAATATCGTTTGGCATCATTCTCACGGTCAAAACCGTGCGGCAGTGCGAATAACGCTAGGCATTATCCGCACTGTGCGGATAATGTTGGACATTATTCGCACTGCCAAAACCGTGCGAATAACGCTTACCTTTCCAATATTTCCATGTCAATGAAATGAAGTCATTATTATTATTAGTATTTATTAGTACATGTAATTAAAAAAATCAAACAACACTTTAGGCTTTATAAAGAGAAACTTAAGCAGATGTAATAAGAATATAAAATTGAAATGCCTTCTTACTTAGGTCTCAGTGAGACCTGTACTAG
Organism: Ampullaceana balthica; assembly: GCA_944989445.1. Taxonomy (NCBI): domain Eukaryota; kingdom Metazoa; phylum Mollusca; class Gastropoda; family Lymnaeidae; genus Ampullaceana; species Ampullaceana balthica. The sequence goes on along the minus strand of CALYLW010000466.1, from coordinate 852,203 downwards.
ATTTAGAACAAATAATATATATACACAGAGGCGTCACTAAGGTTGGTGTCACCCGGGGCGGTAGCTCATGGTGTCACCCCCCTCACTACTTAACCTATAGAACTCCTCCGAGTCTTGCAGTGCCAAAAAACGGGAACATACAGAATTTTAAATTTTGGTGTCACCGCTTGTGATGGTGTCACCCGGTGCGGCCCGTACCCTTCACACCCCCTAGTGACGCCACTGCTTAGAGTATATTATATTAACATAGATATGTATGTTTATACACCTTTAATAAATGTAAATAAAACAAAAATATTAACTCAAAGACATTTAATACATAATTTTTATATTAAAAAAAAACAGACAAGAAAATCCAACTTTAAATTTTTTGGAGAAAAATCTTATCCCGCCACACCACTCCCGACTGCTGTGTAGGGAGTAGGGATGTGGGGTTTATCTCACCATGGTGTCGGTATGTCAAAACCCAGTTTGTTTTATTTCATTTTAAACAAAAGACACTGCCTTTCATGTCCAGCCTTTTTAATTCTCACTCTAGTGCGACTGTTTCTTTCTTTTTTTCCTAATTTTGTTTTGTTGTAGCTTGTTGGGACTGTTTTATTATCATATGGTAACTGATATTTTTTTAATTAATAAGTTTTCACGTTTAACATATTTCATTGTATTTTGTTTTTTTTCCCCAAAAGAAAAAAAATAGTAGTCTCTTTTATGACATCGAATCATACACAGTAACATTTTAGATTTTGGTGTCACCCCCCTGATGGTGTCACCCGGGGGCGGCCCGCCCCCACCGCACCCCCCTAGTGACGCCACTGAATATACATCTTCTTTATGGGACTCATCCACCAAAGATAACATTGATAAACTAAAACAAATCCAAAAATAGCTGCAAGATTCATTACTGGAGAATATACAAATCTGACTAGAGTAACACCATTAGTTAAATAATTAAACCTTGAAACACTATAAAGTTAAAGGATAGATAAATGATGTCACGCGCCTAGGGGAGAGGGGGGATCATGCATTTGTGATGATGTGTGATGAGGAGGAGGGGGGTGTTTAAGAAATGTGACATCACATCAAAACTCACTTCTTTAAATAAAATTAAACTTAAATATTTGATTGCTTTCAATTTATTTACGAAGTGATTATTCGGAGATATCTCCGTATAACGCTGGGCATTATAGACAGATATTTCCCATGATTCTTAGCGTCATACACAAATATTTTTGGCTGGTCATGTGACTACTTGCCGATTTGATATAAGATGTTTAAAAATTATAACGATTCATGAGCTTCTGTGGTCTCACGGTTAGGGCATTAGATTCTTGAACTCTAAGTGTCAAGTGGAGGTTCGAGTTTCAATTGAGTCTTTTTTTTTAAGGTTGTAGTTTCAGTTTTAGGGTCTGGGTTAGGTTTAGTTGTCTATTTTTTAAATTAAAATAGAAAAAACAACAAATATAGCAACCAAAAATACGATTTATCGAGCGCACCGTTCTCTTTGCTTTTACCAAATTAATTTTAAAATCATAAATCTTTTTGAAATAAATTTTAAGCTATGATAGGTACATATATACTAAATTAGAACGGAAATTTTGATTGTTTTTTAAAAAAGAAATCTCCGTATAACGCCGGGCGTTATTCGGAGATATCTCCGTATAACGCCTCCCATTTATTTAAGTGACCGTTTCAATGGCTTCACATGAGTTACGATATTAGAGTGCAAACTTACACTAAATACATATTTAAATGACAAAAAAGTAATTTGCAACATGCGAATTTTCAATGAGAAAATACGGCTTTTAAGGGGTGGGGCTGTCAAAGCTTTGTGATGTCATATTGTCTAAGTTTTTTGTGACGAAGTGTGACAAGGGGGAGGAGGGTAAAAATCGGCCAAAATCACATGGCGTCATTTATGTACAGCCCCTAAGACAATTAATTCTAACTTGGAAATACAACATAAAGTCACAAAGATAATCTATTACAATGGTGGCCAAACTGCGGCTCGTGAGCCACATGCGGCTCTTCTATGGTCACTTTGTGGCTCGCGAACAATTGATCAAATTATAAAATATTGTTTTGGGGCGCGATGGTCTAAGTGGACTATCGATCCGAGGCAGATCCAGAGTCGCGGGTTCGAGCCCAGGTACTGGCAAGGCCCCTGGGGCATTGTGCTGGCCACACATTCCCCTGCTCGTTAGTGGTGGCTAAAAACTTGTGAACGCTACATCACTTGTCCCATAGTCCGTCATGGACTGGAAAGGGGGTCATCACAAAATATTTTAAGGACCAGTCTAAGGGAATTGGAGGCCCTAGGGGAAGTGAATTTGGTGGCCCTAAATGTAATAGAAAAATAAAAAATAAATATGGAAAGATTCTCACTAATGATGAGACTAATCAGAGGCCATAGGCTGCTGCGTAATTTGCCTATGCCTAAAACGGGCCCTGCAATATTAATCAATATAATCTAATATGATCATATATAAAAGTGAGGATATTTAACATTCTTTTTTTCATTTCTTTATAAGTCATTGCCAACAGATGATGTAGAAGAGATCATGAAACGTATAACTAGCCATAAAGGTGTCAGTAACATGATGGTTATAAATAAAAATGGTGAGTTGATCCTGTAAGTGAAATTATTTTTAAATAATAATTTTTAAAATTCTGATCTTTACGAATCCCAAAAACATATTTTCAAAGTGCATTAGAATAGAAAATTTTTAATTAAAGATTATATACAATTTTAATCTCAAGACTCATATAATAATAATCTAGTTAAATTACTTCCTAATTATACTTTTAAAACACACTGACACAGACAGAGGCGTAACTAGATTTTGACGCCCTTGGCTAATTTATTATTGGCGCCCTTTATTTAAATTTAAAAAAAAAGAGAGAGATTTAGCGGCGCCCTTTTGAACTGGTGCAGGTCGGCGCCCTTGGCAACTGCCCCACTGCCAAGCCGTTGTTACGTCACTGGACACAGAAGTGTAACAAACATACTTTCATAATCTATTAATTTAAAAACAAAAAGTTTAAATCATAACTTAAATTTAATTTTTTTTTACAGGGCTTCCATTGTACACAACAATGGAAATGAAAGAATCAACAGAAACACAAATAAAAAATATTCATGAATTGGCCATTGCAGCAAGGCGTATGGTAAGAGATTTGGATCCCAAAGATGACTTAATGTTTCTGCGCACTTCCTCTGGTACATTTGAGCTGTTGATATCTCCAGGTTCTTAGCATTTTTAAATTTTTTACTAATTACATTTATAAATTTATATGTAAAATTCTAACAAAATTTGTGACACAGCCTATTGGTAAGCAATTTTAAATTTTACTTCAAATTGTTAAAGTTCTAGAATTCTAGAATTACTAGTAAATGGAGAAGAAAATTTAATGAATTTTTCAGTAATAAAAAGAATAGGGCTGTTATCGATTAATTTTAATTTAATCGTTAACTTTTGAAAATTTATCGATTAATTAATAGTTAATTTCTATTAAAGTATTTAAAGCCAAATATTGAAATTTATGGTGTCATAAGTTACATTTATTAAACGTAATTGTCGAAAATCGAAATAACACTGGAATGTCTTCTTCATACGACATCTTTTAACCAACAACGCAAACAGACAAGTGTATTGACATTACATTATTTGGTTCAAGTGATGAGCGGGTCTTATTGACAATATAACCAGCAGAGCTGAACAATTGTTGACATTGCTTTAGATTGTCTCAGCTGAAGTTTCTGATACTGTAGTGGATGTTTGGTTTGCAGGTGATATGTAAGCGAAGTGTTAGAAAGATGGTAGCAATGTTCCCTTTAAGCAGCGTGGCAATGCAGATCTTTGACTGACGCCACGCAGGAGGTTAGAATCACAGCACAGCAAATTTGGTAAAATATTGCACAAAAATGGACGTTGTGCAACTTTGCACACAGCTTTTTTAACTTTACATACTGACCAACGAAGCCTAGACTTAGGGGGAACATTGCATGGTAGGCAAACGATTTCTCTCAATGGACACAATAACCTTTATCAACATTTTGAACAGTCACTTCTGTCAATATTGTAGTTTAAAAGCAACATGTTTGTTTAATCGTCCGGAAATGTATTTATCGGCCGAGATAATTTACTTTTTAAATTCCAGTACATTTATAAGTGGTGGGTCGATTAATCGTTAAAGAAATTGTAATCGTTAAAAAATTTTAACGATTAATTAAGTAATTAATCGCTAATTTCTGCAGCCCTAAAAAAAGAATAATTCATGATAAAGTTTCAAGATTTTATAACTCCATTGTCATTTTTTAAGTCAGTATTGTTTTGAACTGACTTTTTCCACTTTTATTATTTTGGCTTAATGGTAATATTTATACAAAATTAAATTTTTTATTACCTTTTATTTTCAGATACAGACTTCACAGTTGTTGTTATTCAAGAAAGGCAATGACTTTACACACGAGTTTGAAATTATCTATTCTGAAGCAATCTTATTAGCTTAAAACATTATTATTGTTTGGCAATTGGCAACTTCATTTTTGTCTTTAATAAATTATGATGATAAATAAAGCTTTATTTTATGGAATCAAAAATATGTATTCATATTCTTAGTATTAACCCAAAAAATTACAATTTTGAAATATAAGTTCATTTTACAGGTGTTGAATTTATTTTGTGTTAGACCTCAAAGATCAAGAGGAGTATCCATTGGGCACAGTGCCACTGAGACTAAAAGCAATCGAGTCTTAGGCTTAAATAACCTCTTGATTTTTTGTGTCTGTTTTGCACAGCTTTTATTCATAACATTTGTGGCTGTAGGATGATGGTTGACTAAATTCCATCGTGCTTCTTACTCTCTCTGTTGTTGATTGTGTAGTCAAAGGTTGACCACAGTTTGAAAACAAAAAAGGGATAATAGCCAGAAATGATACTGCATTGAAATGTGGCAGAATATTCCAAGAATCTTCAAGCAAATCCATGTAATTCATATACTTGAAAATAAAATATTCAATTTGAAAAGTCAGTAGAAGCCAGTATGAAAACAACAGGGCTCCAATATTGTCCAGTAAAGGAGGGTCCTCAAACTTGTGACAACTTTCCCTTTTATCAAATGTAGAGTTACAGAGGTGGGTCTCAACTACATCAGCAGTTTTTTTCATTAGCTCCAAGGAAACTAAATCATTAACTGCGTATACTGGCCTACTCTATGAAATATTTGCGGACTATTTTTTATTTAGAATATTTATCTATTACCCTTACGTAGTGTCCTCAAAGTCCCTTTTAAAAGCTTGGAGCCACTTTTACCCAGATAATAATTAGTTCAAATAACAAAAGATTTTTTAATTCCATTGTGTCTGAAAATCTTGAAAGTACGACAAGATTCTCATCCTATTGTTATTTATAAATTAATTCTATATAGAACGATAGAGATTAATCAATAGCATATTCTCTCTCAATGTTTGAGATGGTTTAAACAAAAATTTTAATCAAAAGGTTAAACTATAATTGTATTTCATTAAAATTTTATTGAAACACAATTTTAAAGACCATTTCAGGTTTCATTTATATAATAAAACATGTGAGTAAGAGATCAAGCCAACAAAAAAAATGTTATGAAAATAATTGTGTAAATTACATGTATTGCTTTATGTCATTGTAAGTGTAACAAGCAGCTTAGAATAATTTAAAATGTAACAATCTTGAAAAGAGATTCATTTTTTTGATATGTATATACAAGAATTCATACCATTCAACTGAACTTTAATAACTGGTAGATTTGTATACACTTGTCTGATTACAACAAAGGTAACACAACTGCTTGTCAAAAGTCTCATTTTGTTGTGAATATTATGGATAAAATGAAAGAAAAGTCTGTATATTACAATGTAGGCAAATCATAAGCTTGGACCTGCTGCATTCTTCACTACCAGCCAACACCCATGAACATAAACAATTTATATGGAACTCATATTGTACAGTCATCTCATAAATACAATCATAACAAATGATAACAGTAAAGATTACAGTTGCAGGAAAACGAAATAATAAAAACGGTCTTTATATTTTGTATATGCACATTTCCCAAAGTTTACTTTATGAAAAAAATGTTTACAACTAATGTCTTCACTGCATTTACCAAAGTTTACTTAATTGCAATTCATGTAACTAAAATGCATCCTTTAAAATAGCACCATTAAATTAAAATTTGTGTAAGGATATGATTGCCTTCCCTATCCATATAAACATCATATCCAATGTTCCCTCTAAGGTTCGTTGGTGCGTGAGCAAAGTAAAGAAACGTGTGCAAAGTTGCACAGCACCCAATTTTGTGTAATATTTTTCAAAATTTGCTGCGCGGTAATTCTAAACTGCTGCGAGGCGTCGGTCAGATATCTGCGCGGCCACACAGCTTAAAGGGAACATTGATCATATCATCAATATAATCAAAATAAAAATCACATTCACCACATTCTTAAAAACCTGAACTTTATACATCATAGAAAAAAAAAGAATATTGGGAATGTGTCCAGCTTTTTAACTCTAGTCTGTTGTCTTTCATACTTTACAACAACATTAATTCATTTTTAGAACAGTGGAATATTCAATAATTGTCAATATAAAGATAATATATTCATTGAAAAATGTTTACTATATTTTTTGACACATCATTATGTCATTACAATAAATTCTCTTGCTAAAAGAACACCTCATAATTAGTTTAAATTAGTTAAAGAAGTTCAAAAGATAAATAGGAAATAAACATTCTCTTTATTAACTCCATTACTCAAATGTTCATAAAATTTATAGACATGTTTTAAACGAGATTCATAAGTTTGGCCACAAGTCTGTCTGTCATTGGTGAGTTTGTCTTCCACAATTTTCTCTCATTCAACAAAGCCCTATGAGAATTAAAATATTCAACATTTAATTTTATTTATTATTTAATCAGGTATAAAATATAAGGCACAAATTTATTTTCAGAAGGCATTTATTAACTTGTCAGACTGTTGGATTAACTACATTATCCATAGCAATCAAGCTGACAGAGTAAATTTACTTTCTTTACTACCATTCTGGATTTTTTTCTGTCAAATTTGAATATCACAAGAAACTCATATGTTCAAAATTTGAAACCTCACATTCTTAAACTTAAAGGAACAAGGAAAAAATGTTGAACCCTTTACATTTCTTAACTTATTTAAAGGCTTATTTAAAAAAAACCCACTATAATGTAGGTATTAGAAGTCAGTGGGAATACATGCCTTAGAATAATAAACTATAGTCTAGGTATTAGAAGTCAGTGGGAATACATGCCTTAGAATAATAAACTATATACACCTTTTTCAGTATTATCACAAGCATGCTGTAGATTTGAATAATAAAAAATTAGTTTCAAAGAATATTAGATTGAATCAAGTGAGTATGTTTCCACAATGAAGTGTAATATATTTCACTTTAAGTGATAGTTAACTTCTTTTGAAAGGATATGGGTTTGGTGTACACATAAAAACAGCATAAGTTAGCTAAGAGCCCTGTTAAGTCTCTATGTTAGGTGGATTGTACCTTGCTCTCCGCTACACACAACATACACAAGAGATGACACAAGTCTGCTTAACAATGCAATGTTTATTCTGCTATACACAACTGTACAAACTGGCTGTCTGCCTTGACATCAAATACATCTGTATATAACTGGCTGTATGCTCAAGCATGCCCTCGGTCCGACTCGACCGCTCCTGGGCCCATGCTCAAGTCCTTTTCAGATCTACGTAAATACCAAAGTTTCCAAGTCCCCTCGGTCCGACCCGACCGCTTCTGGGCGACGTTAAACTCAACTCTGTGTTACTGCAACCTTGCAGCTCCCCGGTCTACCCTGACCGGTCTGACCGCACAACACTGTGCGAACTACCCAACTCTCTGCCACACCCCGCACTCGTCTCGACTACTCTCTTATATACCCCCCAACTGGTCTCAACTGACCCTGACGTGTCCTCTGGTCATGTCCCTGACATATCCCGTGTGACCAGAAGTTCACTCAGACATCACTAGACATTATTCCCGTGATAGGAGTTCATACCCGTCAACAACGCCTTGACCCGACTCCAACACTGGCTCACAACAATCTCACAACAATCTCACAACAATCTCACAACAATCATTCGCAGTGATTCTCATACCCTGACAAAGAATATTAGATTGAATCAAGTGAGTATGTTTCCACAATGAAGTGTAATATATTTCACTTTAAGTGATAGTTAACTTCTTTTGAAAGGATATGGGTTTGGTGTACACATAAAAACAGCATAAGTTAGCTAAGAGCCCATTGGATTTCTAAGTAAAACAATACTTGGTTAAAAACCTGACTTACATTTGTGCAACAAAACAAACAACAAAACATTACTTTAGAGAATTCATAACTTTTTGGATTGAACTCTGTTGGCTAAAGAACAATTGCTAACAGTTTTTAAAAAATATCTCTACCTTGCCAATTTGTGATGTCCATGCTTAGTAGACTTGATTGCAGCTTGAATGAGAAACAAATTCACCAAGTCTCGCTGGGAAGAATGATAATTTTGAAAATTATCAAGATTATAAGATTGGCGCTTGTTTGACTGAGACTAACAAATCAAGAAACTTATAAATTGATGACAACAAAATAGATCACATCAAATATTGGACAACTACTGCACCTGTGCGTGGCTGCCACCAATCCTGACGACTTTGTAACGTATTGGTGTAACAAGATCAACAGCTGCAGCATAGTCCCCCTCATTGTAAGCAATGAAAGCTTTCAACAACTTCTCTCCCACTTCAGCAGTCACTTGAGCATTAGTGCCCCTACCCTCCCTGTCAACACAAACAATTGAAAGAAATGAAATGGATTCTTGGCAATATGTTAGCTCACAGGTTTGGAAACATTTTAAATAACAGATCTTAAAAGAAAGTCTAAATAGATTATCTGAAGAGTGTCTTATAAAGACTTGGTCCCTCCAACAATGAATTACTAGAAGCTGACTGAATTCTAGAACATTCTGTTAAAGACAACATTTGCCTTAACAACAATGTGGGTTTAAACATACTTTTTGACTTTTAAAATTTAATTAAATGTACAGTATTATTCTCACTTTACTGGGACATTGTGAAATGATCACTGGTGTCAACAATAAAAGTGAAGAGAGATTTCTTTTAGAAACCAACAGTATTAGATAACTAGTTTCAGTTCTATCATATTACCGGATAAAGTCTTCAATGGACTGCATCAGTTCAGCAACTGCTTCTCTCTGTGAGGCCCCCAGGCATGAGATGAGAATATGTAGGTCATTGAATGCCATGATGTGGTCATGAAGGTGGGACTTGCATACAGTAAACACTCTAGCCCATCTGTCTCTGACATCAACACCTTTAGAAAAGATATTATATACACACACAAAATTATCATTCTGCACATTTAACACATTTGTGTGATATTATTTGTTAAGCATCACATTTGTTATAAAAAAAAATGAAAAAAAAACCAACTTAAAAGAAAAGCTTTAGCTTGTACTACAGTTATGGCATTATAGTTATAGTAGGCCTCACTATAACACCAAGTGTAATACATCTGTTCATGTCACTAAAAGCACTTCATTTCAATCAGAATTAACACCATGATTAATCTTAAGTGCCCATTTCCCAGCAAGTGCAACACAAAACAATAACCTTCCATTTGAAGTCTGTAGAGTAGTGAGCACACATCAACTATGTCTAGCATGGAGCCAGATTTACTTGCTCTTACTGACACTTCCTTGTCAAAGATGGACAATGCCATATCATAATCTCCCTGTAATCATAAATATTTTCAATAAAATTGTTACCGACATTAGTTTGCTCACATATGCTCATGGTCTACAAATTACCTTCATATTTATATTTCAATACACCATTTCGTATACATGCATATACCGTACGTAGTATAAAGGCAAGAAGAAATAAAGTCCTCTTCAATATTCAAATACAGTGCTACAGCCCCAGTTTCTCTTTCAAATATTGTACTTTAAAGAAAGAAAACTTGATATATGTTCTTTTCTTGTTTTTTAACATAATTGTAATTAAATCCTTTCAGAGGCAATGTTCCCTCTAAGTTTCTTTGGTCACTGTGCAAAATAACAAATTCGTGTGAAAAGTTCGACAGAATCGATTTTTTAGCAATATTTTACAGCCCACATATCATCCTTATCAAAATTTGCTGTATAGTAATTCTAAACTGCTGTGTGGTGATTCTAAACTGCTGCGTGGAGATGGTCAGATATATGCTCGGCCGTGCAGCTTAAAAGAGAACATCGATCAGAACCTATTACTTGTAATAGTTCTACACCTAGAACAAAAGACAATAGGTGAGTCCTTACAATTTCAATGTAATAAAGAGCCCAGTGCCAGAAGTTATGGCAAGCCAACATCCCACATTTCTGAAATAGAGATATAATTAGATAAATCAGTAATATAATGCACTAGTTATGGACAGCAAAAAGGTTGGGAAAATAAACCCTCTCTTATTGTTTAAAAAAAAACAAAAAAAAACCATAGGGTAAATTATATTGGATTACTGAAATTCATTTAACAATTATAATATGGATGGGATTTAAATGGCTTTAAAAAATGGCAATCTATAGAGGGTAAAAAATTTCTTGTAAAATTTTAATAAATTATCTGAATAGATTATGAATCCTTTTAAGTTCTCTCCCTTCACAAACCATCTCTGTGATCACATACCTGCCAGTACTGGTCCGTTTTCTCTAACATGTAGATGCCCTCATACTGTCTACCTGTCATCTCCATCACATGACAAAGAGTATGGGTCGCCCATGCATCCCTTGGATTAATTGATAAAGCCTGCAAATTAAAAATGTAATTGGTGGTAAAAAACCAAGATGGATTATAAATTATTTTCAAGAAATCTTTGACTGCTTTCACATTAATGATGAATCAAATAAATTTCAAAAAAAATTAAGGAGTTAAAAGAACTGGATTAAAATTTTTTTTTATTTATGAGTAGTTTCACTAAAATTTTTAGTAAAAAGGGAAAGAAAAAAGAAATTAGCCAACCTTTCTTGCAGTATTTTCTGCCTCAAGATACAAATTTGTTTCTTCCAAGCCAAAAGAATGCATTCCTAAAACGTAACTAGAGAAATTTCAAAGTAAATTGTTATAGAAATTTATTTATTTCAATTTTATTTTTTTATTGAACTATGACAAGTGTTAGATTATGCTTATTGCAATTTCGGTTTTCGAACTATCTACTGAATGAACTGCAAATATCTTGTCAATAACGGTGGTTTTAGTTAAATGAATAGTGAAAAGAAACTATTGATACAATTGTACCGAACATTTAAATGCTATAAAATTCATGTAAACATATCAAAGTTATATTTTAATCAATAATTTTAATACCAATTATCTAACTTTACCCATAGAGGGGCATTGTTCCCTTCCAAAGTGGTAAAACTCTAGCAATACTGTCTCTTATTTGGTATGAGTTACCCAGGTAGAAGTAGGTGTCATGTGCAAATTTAAGTGCCAGCAAATCATGTGGGTACTCTACCAGAATATTCTCCCAGACTTCTGTGGCATTTTCAATCTCACTGTCAATTATAGAAATTAAATATTTAAAAATTAGATATTTTAAATTACAGTCACACACAAAAACACTTAACTGCAATAATTTTAAATGTTATGCATGACTTATGACAATTTGTGAAATAAGTTTATGGATATAAAACTAATATTTTTAAAAAGGGAATTAATGTTTTCTTCTATAGGGCTAAAACTATCCATGCTAGACTAACTAGACTAGGATGCTCAATTCACTTTGATATTTAAATACTCTATCAAAGTAAAAAGTATTCAAATTTTTCACATTATTTTTCCCCACACTTTCAAAAATTTCAGAAGACTGTTCCACAATTTAGGTGTCAAATGCCAACAGACTTTCTCATGTGTCCATTCTTTCGAAAGAGACTGCATAAAAGACCGCAGTCCCTTTAGAGAGACATTTTCTAATAGTTCCTAAGAGCCGGTTTAATGTGGTCTGACTTTCTCATCCTCAGTACAATATGCGTTGCAGCGTTTTGAACTTTCTGGAGTTGCTGCAGATGGTTTTGAGGCAATCTCCACAGACAACTGTTGTAGTAATCCAGTCATAAATGATTATGTTGTTATATATTTTGTTTTTACAGTTCCCTGACTAAACAAGGACTACTGCTTTACTATAAGTGTTGCCGCTTTAAAATTCCGGATTTCAAATCCAGCATAATCAATATATAATTGATACTAAATATTTTGAGTTCAAAAAACTCACCCCTTTGCCCAACACTCTAATGCTGCCACATGTTTTTGCTCCCTTTGAGTAACATCTGGAATACTCTGACTCAGTTGAATCATCTTGTTGACATCATCCCTGAGGGCTAGATCCAGTTTTGTGTTGCGGACTGTGCCAAGTAACTCTAGACCATTTCTGACAACATGACCCATGACTAAACATTGTAAAAAAAAATAAGGTAAGCAAAAGGATAAAACAGTTAAAGAGTATTAAAAAACAACATTCTTTGATCAGTTCATGTCAAACGTTTCAGATCACTAAAACAACATTGGATTGATACAATTAAAATAGTTAAGTTTTGATGAACGTTCCATATCTTAAGATGTTGGCCTAAAAATTACCAAAATTTGGATCAGCCTCCTTTAACTTCTCAAGAGTTCCTCCCATTCCACCCAAGCTGTCATCATCATACCAGCCTGCATACTGGACACAAACAATGAAGTGGTGTTAAAATAAAAATGAATATGCTGTTATTTTTAATCCATTGCCTTTCGTGGTGGATACAGTCCCAATTAACAGCAATAAACAAGGGATCACACTTAACACTAGCTCAATGGATAATAAATTTAAATCAATACAATTTTCTCTTCATTAGTCCTAGTAATACCTGGGTAACAATGGCATCATATAGTTTACAGGCTTCATTACTCCCTGTTGTAAGAGGTAGTCCATGATCCACCCAGTCCTGAAGAATAAAAATATGAAATGTTGAGTTAAACAATTAATTAAATAACCCCGTAAAAACAAAGTTTTTGACTATAAATCATAAATCCGTTATGTATGAGACATAACTAAAAGTATTGATTATGTTCAAACGCGACAAACATTTACAGACTGAAACCGAATTATCTCCCCTGGCTTTAAAACCGGGGGAAGGGGGGGTGTGGACATCGACGGGTGGCGTCAACGCGTTAACTCAACTGGCACGTGGAAGAAAAACAATAACAAACTGTGAAATTGAATTACATGTTGTATAGAGATAACTAAAAATACATTAATTTAATTACGGTACGTTCGATCGATCTGAAATTTTGATACGATGCACTGTTAGGTGACACAAGTACATTGTATATGTGCAAAATTTCAGCTAGATAGCATCACAGGAAGTGTGTCATTTTTTACTTTTGTTTTTCCGCCCGCCCAAGACAGAGAGAGACGGCGGTGAAGTTAATATAAAGGATTTAAAAAAAAGAAACCTAAGCTGAAAGAAATGAAGTTATTTTTAATCAATAATATTAATTTTTAAATAGAAATCAGATCCAAAGATCTTTTGTGGTGATAGACCCATCTTTTTTCCAAGAAATCATGTCTTCAGAAATAGCACAACAAAAAAGTGTGAACAAAGTCTATAGCTAAAAATTAAAAACAGAAAATTTAAATTCTAAATGAAAATGGTTTACAAACATAATTGTCATTATCATTATGTTAGAAATAGTTAGATGGGATAGGTTGTGATTTTAGAATTTTATAAGAATATTAGCATGGAAAATAAGATTGAAACAGATCTATTTTAAAATTAAAATACCATAAAAAATCTTGAATCAAAATTAAGAATGAAAAATATTACTAAGTTAACTACATGTATTATTATTATTAAATTTAAACCACAAAGGTTATCATAATGATAATGATTTATAATCTTTAAAAACGGATCTTTATTATTCCAATTTAGTTTGATTAGGTTTACGGATCTGATTCTGAAGGAGTATAGTAGATTTTTCAATAAGACCAATTATTTCGATTTCTTACCTGTGAACCCCTCCAGTTGGAATGCATGGTGAAATATTATTTTTCTGCAAGAAAAATAATTATAAACAAATTTAATGAATGACAAATGATTTTATTTTCGAAATCACATTCACAATACTATTAAGTTAAGTATTGAGACTGAGACTGATAATAGTGGTGCAGGGTTTAGGAAGTAAGAGAATCAAGACAATCTTGGCTTTTCTCTGAATGACTGAGTGTATGTATTTTTCTGCTAATAAGTAAATTCAGTACCAAGTTCTTTTCCCGTAACACAAACAGCTGAGCGTCAAGGTCGAGTACTTTTTTTTATAATTTTAGGTCACGTACGTGTTGATAGCAGACCACTGCTTTTCGGAAGTTGACGCCCACGATTACAGCCAATCGGTTGTCGTTTTGCTAACAACAATAAAACATTCAAATAAAGTGTAAACAATGTATTAAAAAAACAAAAACATTTAAATTATTTTCCGCAAATTTAGTTTCCGCAGTGGCATCACTAATAATAGTAATAATAATAATAATGATAGTCATACCGACACAAACAAAGTAACATATTAATGTTACGTCATGTCTCATGTATTTATGATATCTTAATAGTCTATTTCAATTTCTTAATAGTCCATTGCTTTCAATTCCTGCTGTAAATGCATTCGTCATACTCATAAACTAAAACTACAGTAAACTGAACATGCAAACATGGGAAGGAGAAGGGGGTAGTTAAACAACATTAGCTAGTATCTATCGGCGTATTTCAAAGCAAAATTAGTCAAAGCAGGGGTGTTTTTAATGAACAAACAGCGTCTTTCATCTCTAAGCAGTTCATCCCTTTTTTGACAGAGGACATTTGTATTCTTTATAAATGATTATTTTAAATAACCAAACCTTTTTTTGTTGTTGTGCGACTTCTGTTTCATGTTTAGAGAAAAAAGAAGTATCAAAATACATTGTAGTTTGTTGGGACCTTTTTTATTTCCTATTGACAGATACTTCCCGTTGACAGATATTTCAGATGTAATTCTAAGCATATTTTGGAAACACAAAATTTCATTCGATAAATTGTTTCGCGAGCCACAATGTAAACACACAAAAAAGCCGCATGGGACTCATGGGAGCCGAAGTTTAGCCTACGGTTAATATATTTATAGACATTGAAGCCACATTTTCTCGGGTACCCGAGCGGAATTTTACTACCCGGCGGGTAATCACACGGCAACGGGTACCCAAAATTTTCGAACGGGTACCCAGGTACCCGTTTGAAACGCCGCTTAATTTTCGGCGTCATGACAACTATACAAAGCAATGCAACCTAGCCACCATCAATGCACCTCATTTAACACAATAGCCATCGACTTGCTTCCAGCAACACATTATTGTTAACTTTAATGCACTACAAACTTTTATTCCAGCTGTGAATGGATACATCACACTCGTAAACAAAAACTACAGTAAACCGAACATTCAAATAAAATGTCAACAACAATGACGTAGCGTTCATTCAGGTCATACGGGCCCAGCAGCTTTAATTGTAATTTCCGCTAGACGGCGGTAGTAACTATTTAATTTATAAACTTTAAATACTGACAACTTTGTACGTCTTGTTGAAATCATTTTTGCCCTGATCAATGCGCGTTAACAAGAAACACAAGCAAATGGAAAGGGCGTGGTTGGTCATTCAGCATGCCACACGTGTGTGCGAGTGGTGACAGATAACTCACCAACCACGTAAAACCGATCGCTCCCTGCAACAAAACCAAATTTTCAACCCTTTGTTTCTGTCCAGATTTTTTTAATAAAAAAAACTTTCATTTACTTGTGTTACTACAGTTAAAATCAGTGAACGACTGAAACATTAAAAAAAATTTAAAAATCCAATAACAGATCAGGTTTTTAAAAAATAAGAATGGTTGGAAAAGGAGTGGACTGATGAGTGAAGGGGGTAGATGAACAAATTGTCTTGTCGGTAACCAATGTTTTCGGTGTATTTCAAAGCTAAGTTCGCGTCCTCAAGAGCGGGGGTGTTATGACTAATAACACAAACTCCACCCTTCTTTCATTTACAGCCCATTTGGCGGCGCAGTCGTGTTTTCCTTGATTCATTTAAAGAGTCACAATCTTTTTGTGTCAAACGAGATTTTTGTTTCATGATGAGAGAAAAAAGGTGTAACAAAAAACATTGTAGTTTGTCGGGACCTTATTTTATTTCCCTTGGACAGATAATTATTTTTGAAAATTTTGGTGTTAAACGTATTTCACAGCATATATTTCAAACAAATTTGCAAATTCTATAAATTTTTGACGAGTGGCAATGTGAACACAGAAGAGCCACAGTTTGGCCAACTTGCAGTCACATTTTCACGGGTACCCGGGCGCAATTTTACTACCCGGGTACCCGTTGACAGGCATAGATGGGAAGCACATTTTATTGCCAAAAGTGCTATACATGACAGTTATTATAGAATAATTTCTGCATATTGTTACTACAGAGGAAGGCGAAACAAAAAATCAGGTCATAAAAACTTTTAATAAAATGATGCTGCAAAAAACAAAACAAAACAAAATTTCATTTTTAACAAAATTAGAAGCTACAGAAAAACAGATAGGTGAAGGAGTTAGTGCTCTATGACAAACATATCCTAAAGATTCGGACGTAAATCTTGTAAGCGAAGTCAAATATTTTCATTAATATTTTAGACATAGTTAAGCCCATGGTACAGCGGGCATGATAGTCAGGATCTTTATGCGGTAATATTTAACGATCGCGTTGAATCAGCATTCCCTAATGTTCAAGCGAATTTGAGCTTGTTACCTAGCATGATGGTTGCAAATTGTTTTGCAGAAAGATCTTTTTCTCAACTGTATATAGCAAAACTTTGACTCAAGATAAATTGTCTCATGTGTAACAGTGGCGTAGCGAGGGGGGGCAGGGGGGGACATATGTCCCCGGGCGCCACGTTAGGGGGCGCCAAAATGGGTATTAAAACTCATTACTTAATTTTATTTTGATGTCAAACTATTGTATCCCAAATACGTTTGTAAGATTGAATTTTGGAGCTCCGAAAATATCTTCATTACAAACTAGTTGGCAAGCATGATTTAGGCGCCCCCATTGAGCGTTAAGGGGCGCCATTCTACTCATAAATAAATGACACATCCACAATGAAGAATTGCTGATGGCGTTTAAAAAAACAAAATTGTGAGTTGCTGGGAGTGAGACTAGGGGAGCAGTAAGAGGCAAAGGCGATTCTATTAATAGAACAGACGGAGACGACACTAAAAGCAACCAAAATGACCAAGACAAGAAAAACGGAGTGACTTAAAGCAGTGGTTCTCAACCTGTGGTCTGCGGAGCACTAGTGGTCTGCGAAGATGTGCCTGGTGGTCCGCGAGCAAAGCATGAAATTTACGCACTGTATGATTCATCAAGAAAGACTAGCAAGTAAAACTCAGACTTAAAATATATTTGAGATCTGGCCTAAATAGTTTTTAAATTTTATCAAGGCTCGTCTATTAAATTCTGTCTCTTTGATTTCTTATGTTCGAATATTAATATTGAAAATTAACAGTTATTGATGTATACTGAAGTTCGCTGGTTATCAGACTGTTTGAATAACGTGATGACGTAAGAGAGTTTCTTGCAGAAAAAACTCAAAGCTTGTTGATCATTTGAACCATAGCTTAAAGGTTGCTTTTCTGGCTTAATTGGCTAAAATTTTTGAAGAATTCAATAAATTTAATTCACCTCGGCAAGGAAAGCAGACACATTTAATTACTCTCAGTGACAAAGTGTCTGCTTTTACGAAAAATCTTGATCTTTGGAAAAGAAGATTATTTCAAGGTACCCTTGAGATGTTTGATCAATTGTACGAAACCACCGAGAAACCAGAACATTCTGAAATAAATAAACAAACTGTTGATAAATTTGATTTCTGGTCATATTCAATCAATGCAGAACCAATTTAAATTTTACTTTTATGATTTTTAAAGTTCAGTGGTTTTTCGTGGTGTCCAGGCCAAATCCCGCACACATTCACTCATCAAATAAAAAAATGGCCAACATCGTAATTAAAACAAATCATTGAACTGACCAGCGATACCACTTTGAATATGTTGCATCAGAAAGGGGGCTTAATGAAATTATGAGTACTTCTAACTGTCTCAGCTAGCTTTTAAAATACGTTTACCCTTTGCAACTTTGTAAAAGTGGATTATCTGCATTGCTTACAATAAAAACAAAACATCGTTCGTACTAAATAAACTAATACGGCAGTCTTTTTAATACAAACTACTGTTTATGACTTAAAGTTTTTTTTAATAGTAAGCAAGTAGAATTAAATAAGAAGACTATGAGACTAATATAAGTGACACTTGTTCGTTACAAAAGAAATGCTTTACAATATTGTTTTTGGAGCACGCAAATCGTAGCATATTAGTATAGTTTTACTAACTAACATGTATATTACTTATAGCTAGCTATATACACAGTATAATTATATTTAACTTTCCAGCACGGCAGTAGCACAATTTTTAATAGTGGTCCGTAGCTAAGACACACATTTTTCAAGTGGTTATTGAATCTCAAAAGGTTGAGAACCACTGGCTTACAGAATGGTTAATTCGCGTCCCTTTGCTGCATGCTGTGACTCTTTTAAAAATAATCTTACTTTCCCAATCCCAAATGTGGAGGGAGTAAAGTGGGGGAGAGGAGGGAAGGTCTCTCCTCTCACGGGCTTCCATCGGTTTGTCAAAGCAAGTTGGATTCCTTTCATATGAAACAGCAGACACCGCCTCTCTTTCCTGTCTCTCTGTGATCAAACTTGTTGCTCAATATGATCCACTGTTAGAAAAACACCTACAACATGCCCGAGATAATCCAGGTTCAGTATCTTATTTTTCACCGGAAATCCAAAATGAATTTATCCACCTACTTACATCGACTGTAAGGAATCAGATGTTGAGTGAAATCAGAAAAGAACAAGTACTACGGTATCTTACTTGACTCAACATTCGATCTAGGACACCGGGAACAGTTTTCTTAAGTCCTCAGATTTTTAGATGTGAATTTTCAAACTAAAAAAGTAACCATCAAATAATAATTTTTAGGTTTTGTACAGATACATTCCAAAGACGCAGCAAACCTGCTTGAAAGAGTTATCGTAGAAAAACTGGAATCTAATAGCACACCTTTAGCCGACTGTCGGTCACAATGTTATGACCATGCTGCTGTAATGACTCTACATACAGTGAATATGTGCCAGAAATCACAGAACATTGTGCATCAACTGTGACAACCACAGCTTAAACTTAGCAAGAGTGTACTCAGATAAACAGGATCCAGTTACTATCATGTTTTTTGGAACAGTTGAAAGCATAATTTTTTTTCTCTCTTTCAAAAACTCGTTGGGAATAATTAAAAAGAGTTGTGCCAATCACAATGAAGAGGGAGTCTGAAACACGTTTGAGTGCACGATCAGAAGCTGTTAAAGCTATCTATGAGGACTTGATGAACTGGTAGGGCTGTTGGAAAAAATTATTAGAACATACAAATATGACGCCTGACATCAGATGTGATGCAGAAGCTTTGCTGGTAGGTATATTAAACTTTAACTTCCTATTTTTGTTACATTTCTGGAACATCATACTTGGGAAAATTGATTGTGTCCAGAAACGGTTGCAGAATCCTACTGTGAATTCCAAGGAAGCAGCATCTGATCTTGAATCGCTTGAGTCAGAAATTGTCAAAATTCGTGGTAATTTGAGCCAGGTTGCGGTAGACAATGGAAAAGAAGATGCACAACTTTGGCAATCGAGGTTGACAGAAGGATTAGACGACATCTGAGGATGCCTTGAGAATTAAAAAGAGATGCAGGACTTTCTGCAGAAGAAGAAATGTCACGTGATATGAACAGCGTAATTGATAGACTACAAAAAGAGATATCAATACGGTTTTTACGTCTAAAAACCTATACAACAAATTTGGATTTTTACTAGACGTCAAAACTCTTCTTGCTGAGACAAAAGTCGATACACTTCGTTAAAATTGCTTAGATTTTGCTATTTTCTACGACACTGACGTCAATGGTCACGAATTGTGCACAGAAACCGGAGACTGAAAAATGCTGCTCAGTAACCGGACTGAAGTTCTACCGGAAACTCTTTTGGATCTTCTTGGTTTTATTGTTTCATATGGAGATGACGTATTTCCGAATCTGCGCATTTCACTTCAAATACTTCTAACCATTGCTGTTTCAACTGAAACTGTGATCGGTCCTTCAGCAAACTGAATGTTTATTTTGTATAGTTTACGTGATCAATGGGACAAGATCGTCTTAGTGATCTTGCACTTCTTAGCATCGAAAGAGAAACACTTGAGAATATTAATTTTGACAACGTGATTGACGAGTTTGCGCCATTCAAATCAAGGAGGATCAATTTTTTGTAGACTATGTCTATTCGAGTCATGTATAATTAGTAGAGTTCCGGTTGTTCAAAATGGCGGAAACTAAATTTCTCTGCTGTCATTGAAAGACAAAAACAATCAAGCGCTGGAGAAATATACAACATACAAATGCAAATTAAGGAAATTAAAGTTATCAAGGAACTGATCTTCGAAATGAATTCCTTCTATGCTCGTCTGGTTGTATTTTACTTGGTTTTGTCATTTTGTGGCTGTTAATACTATTAATATTAATCCGGAAGTTGTCTCACAGCTCTCACCAGTGGCTCATAGAAACTGCAACGTGCGCAGTAGCCACACCCCGGGCAACGGCTTCGACTGGCTTGCTAAACCTGGTGAGGGTAGCCGACGGGTCTCAAACCCTCGGTGATCTAGATATGTCTATCTATGCACGTGAAGACTGGATTCGGTGGACAGAGCGGAGGAACCACTAGTTGGTCAACGGTCAAAAAGACGAATCTCAGCAAAGCGTTGTGGAACGCTAAGGGCATGACAAGACACACAGGACATCATGGCCATCCACTGCACCCGTCTCCATCACCAGCCGTCTCGACTTAGTCCTGCCGCTGGATAAGATGGCCTCGGGCGAGAGAGTGAGATCGACGAATTGCGCAACTCCTTCTCACTTAAATCCAAATCACCGCGCAAGTCACTTTTGTCATCCATCCCATACTAGCGGTCTACAACCCTCGGATGACTAGAGTGGTCCTCGTCGTATCGACGGACGAACGAACAACAATTAGTAGAGTTTTTTTTCTTCAAATAAATTGTTTACAACCGCATAGAAAAATATTATTATGTATTCTATTTCATTCAAATACCAAATGCTTCGAAAATGAACCATATAAATCGTAACATTTCATTAAAAAAAATTATTTTTGGTCCAACAACGGGCGCAGATTTTGTGTCATGTCCCTGGGCGCACATTACCCTAGCTACGCCATTGCATGTGTATAGAAATTGACAAAACTACATAGATTATCATCTGATGATATCATCAGTGACTTTGCTGTGGCACATGAAGAACTTTTGTTTCTTTTTATCAGTTTGCATTTAGAAGTTTGTTATAAAAATTGGTGTACCGGATTTCGCATCCGGCCCCCGGAGAATCCGGAATCCAACCTTTTTTCAAATCCGGTTCCGGCAGAATTTCTCTTCATAAATCCGGCTTAACCGGCTGGCTGGTAGAGCCATAATATATCTATAATGGCTCCGGCTCTGGCAAATCGAAATTCCGCCATTTTTACAAACCCGTCTCCGGCCGGATTCCACTTCATAAATCCGGCCAAATGCGGCTCTGGCCAGATAAAAAAAATTGATTCCGAATAAAATACACCTCTAATTATAACATGATTTTAAGTTAAAGAATTATTATTTCACAATCTATATACAATGCACTTCTTAGCTGTATTTCAGTTTAACCCTCTTAGGTATCAACAATTCATATATATCCCTCTTGGGTATCAACAATTCATATTTAACTCTCTTATGTACCAACAATTCATATTTAACCCTCTTAGGTATCAACAATTCATATGTGACACTGACATAGAATATCTGGACTTTTATATCAAATAGCTTAGGGCCTTATCAAGTCTATATCTGGCCTTGAATAGTTGAAACTAAAGTGAAACCAGATTAAAAAGAAGTTGGTTGCATTATTCTTGGTAGTTAAAGATAATTCTAAAAACAAAGTTCATTTAAGTTTAAAAAAGGGGGCGGATAGAAATTTTTATCCTTATATGATTTGATGAATGAACAAATTTGAGCTTAGCTCACAACATCCCAACATGATTAGGTGAGTGAACCAATTTGAGCTTAGCTCACAACATCCCAACATGATTTGGTGAGTGAACCAATTTGAGCTTAGCTCACAACATCCCAACATGATTTGGTGAGTGAACAAATTTGAGCTTAGCTCACAACATCCCAACATGATTTGGTGAGGGAACAAATTTTAGCACAGACTTCCACTCACCTTAGAACAAAGAATACCATAACATACTTTCAAATACTTACAGTTGGTGGGTTGGGACATACATAAATTTTCTGTACAATTGTACACTAAATATCTTGACACTTTTTAAAAAAAAGTCCCATAACCTCTTTTTGTGGTCGTAGGGGGTTCTAATGTTTCCATTAGAACATTCTCGGGCTTGGTAGACCCTGGCGGCGCCCATCCCTCTCCAGGTCAGCGGAGGACTTTCTTAGCGTTATTCATTCATCAACATTTTTATAGTGGCTTTAACGTGGGCTCGATCCCACTCACCTCAGCTTGTGAGGCGAGCGCACTATTGACTTCGCTATCCAGCCACCATCTTGACAATGTATGCACCAAAAAGCACTAAACGCCGACGTCAGTCGGTAACAAACTTTTCAATTTGTCTCTTAACATTTTTAGGCTCTTGAGTTGTTTTCATTTAAGTCGTTCAAATCATCGAGCAGAAAACCATATTTTGACAAATATATCGGCAGGTGAGTGTTGAAATATATCGGCAGGTGAGTGTTGAAATATATCGGCAGGTGAGTGTTGAAAGTTGACTTGCTAAAATATAAGGCTAAAGCAAAGAGAACGGTGCTATACTATCATTGTTGTTATAGCAGAGCGAGGCTTACTTCCAGGAATGAAATGTTGTATTTTTACACTTGAAAAGGGAATAAGTGCAATTATTTTATCCATAAAGTAATTGAGGTTGTAGTTTTAGTTTTTTTAGGGTCTGGGTTAGGTTTAGTTGTCTATTTTTAAAAATTCAAATAGAAAAAAAAAGCAGCCAAAAATACCATATATGGAGCGCACCGCTCTCTTTGCTTTTACCAAATATAAATACTAAGTTTTGAAAAATTACAGTAACAGCATTTTTCTCCTTAAAAAAAAACAAAAACAAAACAAAAAAACAACAACAACAACAAACAAACAAAAACAACAACAAACAAATAAACAAACAAAAACACAGTAAAATACTCATTGAATCCGTTAACATAAGCATAGGACTCAGTTACCATGCGTGGGCTGCTATTGCCATTTTGTATGGATATAGGTATGTAAAGCTTAATGAAAAGATGACTACTGCTAATACATCCAGTTGATCTTTCATTATACTGAAGCTAAAAACACAACCTTTGCTTTGTTACGATCTAACAACATAAAACCGTAGTTAAAATTACTATTCACTTTTCATATGACCCAGCTGAACATTAACGTGGTGGTCGAGTGGCAGCGCGCTCGACTGGCGTACCGATGGTCACGGGTTCGAATCAATATGAAGGCAAGAATTTGTTCCCGGGGCCTAGGGAGTCCCTGAGTCACCCAGCTCCGAATGGGTACCTAACACTAGTTAGGCGGCTGGGTAATGCGTTTAACCCACAAAGCCACCTGTGAATCTGTCATGGTCTGTGGACGCAATTATCTTCTGCATAGAAGAAGCGTCTGTATAGATACGATAAGATAAGCAGACTAACATTAACCCTTCTATGTCTGTATAGATACGATAAGATAAGAAGACTAACATTAACCCTTCCAACTTATTTGCAACCGCACTTCAATTGTGTGACTGTTTATCAATGAATGTTCCACAAATTTAAATACTCTCCTACTGATGGTGAATTTGAGATGCAAAACTTACACCATCGTCTCGTGGTGCATTAGATGTTCTCTAGCATTAACATCCTTATTCATTATTTCCATTAAAATCATGAGCGAATTTCAAGCCCTTTTAGCCTGGCTAATAGTAATAGTAATAGCATATCTAATAAATGCCCATAACATGTCACCAATATTCCAGAGAAAGCATGTATACTTATTGCTTTAATTGAATCAGTTGCTTCTATGAGACAATATTCTAATCTGCTACTTTCAAATTATTTAAAAGTGGCAATCGTCGTGTCCGGTCTACGTGTATAAACACTCCAAGTGGTGGTGTGTATAAGTAATGACACAATCTGCGGATGATCCTAACCACTAATCACGTCAGGTGAATCTAGAATATTTAATAACATGATATTGTATAGGGGCCGTCCATAAAGTACGTCACTCTATTTTTGACCATTTTTAACTCCGACCTCCCCCTTGTCACAAACTGTCACAAATCTCGCACCCCCCCCCCTAAAGTGTGTCACACTTTGAACAAATTTTTTTTTATTAACAAAATCATTAAAATTTAATATAAATCACCGTGACGTCACAAAGTGTCACACTTTCTTACACCCCCTCCCCCCTCTGGAGCGTGATGTACTTTATGGACGGCCACATAGTAAAAAAATAATCTGTTTACTTTGAAGACTTTAACCCCAATTGTATTTGCCATTCATTTTGGTTCCTGATTTCTTTATTTTCAATCGCTTTCAGGTGACCAGGTGCATCTCAACCTTAATGTGGCTGTCTCTAACTCAAGTCTCAATCAATTTTGGACCTTCCTCTCGAAATGTCCCCCATGACAAGGATTGTCTAGTGGTGTTAGCTTGGATTGTACGACGATTCTTCTCTTTCTAGCTCCAACTTTTGTAAGATTCCTTATTTGGCTCTGTGTACTTATTTTTTTATTTTTATTTTATTCCTCTAGAATCTAGATCTTACTCAAGGACCTTTTAAATATTGTTTTCCAGGTTTCTACGAACTGCTTTGACATTTGTATAAAATTATTTTACTTTTTTCCAGAATCATATTTAAATTCTAACACAACGTATAGAATCCTAGAGCAAATGACAATGTGTGCAGATAGATCAATTAGAAATTTAAAAAAAAATCCCCATTGAAGACAGGGGTTTAAATACTAAAAAGTATTATTAAAAATAGAAAGATGACAAAGATAGAAATAGAAAGATACAATAGACACAGCTAAAAATCTTTTCTTAACAAAATTATTTAAGATGCTTATTATTATTTTTGTTTAATTCATAAAGCCAAATTATGATATCAGTTCTCTATCCCCCAGCTCCGACTAAAGAATGTTTGAAACTACAGCAGTCCTTCACATTATTCTTGTAATGAGCTGTTTACGAGGTAAGATGAAGCGATTATGTATCTCCGTTAACTAAATAATACAATAAAGTATCACTAATGAACAATCGTTTTGTGACCAATAAATTTGCACTGCGATATAATTCATGGTTATAAAAAAAAATCTATAATCCTGGAATAAATCTATAAAAAAGTTTAAATAAATAATCGGTTACCAGAATGTAAATTGGACGTAAGTAACGACAACCATTAGTTATTACCGCATTATTGACCGCATAATTAACATTGTCCAAAAATGACATTTTATGTTTATTCATAGTTTGTTGTTACGAGGAAAATCCAAGCGTAGTCTATTTGGATCCTTTTGATCAGTATACATTCAAAAAAAGCTGCAGAGATGGAATGGTAGCAGAGCAAGACTATTTCGTTATCACCGGTCAAATCAACTTTAAGAACATTAACATGGAATACCCGGAGTATGGATGGGTTTGCATTTATTATAGAAGAGATAATAGCAACATAAGATGGTGGGTGAGTGCATGAAACCAATGTAACAAAAAACAATTGACATGATCATATAAATAGAGGTAAATAAGACAATAAAACAATTGACATGATCATATAAATAGAGGTAAATAAGACAATAAAACAATTGACATGATCATATAAATAGAGGTAAATAAGACAATAAAACAATTGACATCATCATATAAATAGTGGTAAACAAGACAATAAAACAATTGACATCATCATATAAATAGTGGTAAACAAGACAATAAAACAATTGACATGATCATATAAATAGAGGTAAACAAGACAATAAAACAATTGACATCATCATATAAATAGAGGTAAATAAGACAATAAAACAATTGACATCATCATATAAATAGAGGTAAATAAGACAATAAAACAATTGACATGATCATATAAATAGAGGTAAACAAGACAATAAAACAATTGACATCATCATATAAATAGAGGTAAACAAGACAATAAAACAATTGACATCATCATATAAATAGAGGTAAATAAGACAATAAAACAATTGACATCATCATATAAATAGTGGTAAACAAGACAATAAAACAATTGACATCATCATATAAATAGTGGTAAACAAGACAATAAAACAATTGACATCATCATATAAATAGAGGTAAACAAGGATTAAAAAAAAACAACAACACGTTTTTATAAGTGGACTAAAAAGAAGAACATTTTACACGCTTTTGTTTAAGCCACACTGTATCCATCCATCCATCCATCCATCCATCCATCCATCCATCATCCATCCATCCATCCATCCATCCATCCATCCATCCNCATCCATGACCAGGGGCGGATTAAGACTGCACGGGGCCCCTGGCTGCAATTCAAACTGGGGCCCTATCCAGCCAGTGTACCTTTAGATAAAATGATTGCTAGCAGCTAATATAAGACTGTAACTTGTAAATATTCATCCAAAATGAATATTCATGAAAAAAACCGAATTCTAAGAAATAACTTTTTGCCGATATCCTAAAATTGAGTGTAAAAGACAATTTATAAAATTTAAAAAACACATGAAAAAAAAATTCATTCCCCACTCGGGGATCGAACCCGCCTCCGCTTACACCATAAGCCTTAGTAATTCACATTCGACCACTAGAGCTCATTTACAGTTGCCAATTTAAAATATATATATAATATTCTTTAATAATTTCTGTTATTGAGCCTATCAATTCAGGTTTTTTTTACTGCTAAGACTATCGTTTGGGAAAAGAGATCATTTTAATAGATGAGATTTTATTAATTTATCATATTTTCAGCAATTCATGTATACATATGTCCACATTTATTATAAAATATGCTCAGTTTGGGGGCCCTAAATCATCGGGGGCCCCTGGCTTTAGCCCGTTCAGCCCCCCCCCCTTAATCCGCCATAGCATCCATCCATCCATCCATCAGTCAAATCGTGTAACGTAAAATTAAACCACTTATGATGGTCCTAGAGATCTCAAAATGTTACCACAGATAGATCTTGGATGACAATGCATTGTATCAAAATTTCAGATCGATCGAATATACCGTGACTAAATTAATGCATTTTTAGTTTTTAGTTTATGTCTATATTACCACTCACATCAGTGAACTCAATTCGCCCTAGAGGGATACAATTAATTTCAATGTGTTGATGTCAGAAGCGGTTTTTAAAGAGTTTTTATTATATGTTTAAAAAGAGCAAAGATTCGTCTGATTTTATGTGCAGTGGATAGGTTCAGTCATTTCACCTGTTATCATAGAAAATTCTTATTTTCTTCTTTTTAGTGCACTTTCTATCTGTAAATAAAAGCGTGTCCTTTTTAAAAAAAGATTTTAAAAAATATTTTATTCTTTAAAAAAAACCGTTTTGAACATTGGCTTGGTTACCGGTTAAAATTAACGGTGATAAAAAATATAAGGATGTATGTAATTTTCAAGCATGTAGTCCGCGTAGTTTGCCTATCCCTGTGTTAGAATAATAAGTTTTGACTTTTGTTTTTCCGCCCGCCCAAGACAGAGAGAGATGACGACAGAACGACAGAGATGGCGGTGAAGTTAATATAAGAGATTTAATAAAACAAACCCGTAAAAACAAAGTTTTTGACTATAAATCCCTTATATATGAGACATAACTAACAGTATTGATTATTATCAAACGCGACAAACATTTACAGACTGAATCCATCTTAACTCAACTTTGCCTCATAACCCTGTGGGGGGTTGGAGAGTGGAAAAGTCTGGTCACCAATCACTGGACCGAGCTCAGTGTGACACGTAAAATGTAAACAAAAGCACTCCGGTACTTCGATGGGTCGCATCAACGCGTGAACTGAGCTCTCACGTGAAAAAAAACCAAACAAACCGTGAAATTGAATTACATACCTCCTATAGAGATAAACTAAAAATGCATTAATTTAATTATGGTACGTTCGATCGATCTGAAATTTTGATACGATCCATTGTTAGGTGACACGGGTCCGTGTGCCAAATTTCAGCTCGATCGAATCACGGAAAATTGGTTATTTATTGACTTTTGTTTTTCCGCCCGCCCAAGACAGAGAGACAGAGATGACGACAGACAGAGACGGCGGTGAAGTTAAAATAAGGGATTAAAAAAAAATTCGGGGGCGGCTAAGAAATATTTTTTACTGAAAAGTGAGCGATAGGCCAAACAAGTTTGGGAACCGCTGGTCTACATAGTGTACATGACTTTGAAATAGATAGGTGTTGATAGTGATCGTGTTAATGCAACACAGATTGTGGTCGTGTTGATACAATACACATTGTGGTCGTGTTGATACAACACATTGTGGTCGTGTTGATACAATACACATTGTGGTCGTGTTGATACAATACACATTGTGGTCGTGTTGATACAATACACATTGTGGTCGTGTTGATACAACACATTGTGGTCGTGTTGATACAATACACATTGTGGTCGTGTTGATACAATACACATTGTGGTCGTGTTGATACAATACACATTGTAGTCGTGTTGATACAATACACATTGTGGTCGTGTTGATACAACACATATTGTGGTCGTGTTGATACAACACACATTGTGGTCGTGTTGATACAACACATTGTGGTCGTGTTGATACAACACATTGTGGTCGTGTTGATACAATACATATTGTGGTCGTGTTGATACAACACACATTGTGGTCGTGTTGATACAATACACATTGTGGTCGTGTTGATACAATACACATTGTGGTCGTATTGATACAACACACATTGTGGTCGTGTTGATACAACACATTGTGGTCGTGTTGATACAATACACATTGTGGTCGTGTTGATACAACACATTGTGGTCGTGTTGATACAACACACATTGTGGTCGTGTTGATACAACACATTGTGGTCGTGTTGATACAATACACATTGTGGTCGTGTTGATACAACACATTGTGGTCGTGTTGATACAACACATTGTGGTCGTGTTGATACAACACATTGTGGTCGTGTTGATACAATACATATTGTGGTCGTGTTGATACAACACACATTGTGGTCGTGTTGATACAACACATTGTGGTCGTGTTGATACAACACATTGTGGTCGTGTTGATACAACACATTGTGGTCGTGTTGATACAACACACATTGTGGTCGTGTTGATACAACACATTGTGGTCGTGTTGATACAATACATATTGTGGTCGTGTTGATACAACACACATTGTGGCCGTGTTGATACAATACACATTGTTGCCGTGTTGATACAATACACATTGTGGCCGTGTTGATACAACACATTGTGGTCGTGTTGATACAATACATATTGTGGTCGTGTTGATACAATACATATTGTGGTCGTGTTGATACATCACACATTGTGGCCGTGTTGATACAATACACATTGTGGCCGTGTTGATACAATACACATTGTGGCCGTGTTGATACAACACATTGTGGTCGTGTTGATACAATACATATTGTGGTCGTGTTGATACAATACATATTGTGGTCGTGTTGATACAACACACATTGTGGCCGTGTTGATACAAAACACATTGTGGTCGTGTTGATACAACACACATTGTGGCCGTGTTGATACAATACACATTGTGGTCGTGTTGATACTACACATTGTGGCCGTGTTGATACAATACATATTGTGGTCGTGTTGATACAATACACATTGTGGTCGTGTTGATACAATACACATTGTGGTCGTGTTGATACAATACACATTGTGGTCGTGTTGATACAATACACATTGTATCGTGTTGATACAATACATATTGTGGTCGTGTTGATACAATACACATTGTGGTCGTGTTGATACAATACACATTGTGGCCGTGTTGATACAATACACATTGTGGTCGTGTTGATACAATACATATTGTGGTCGATTTGATACAATACATATTGTGGTCGTGTTGATACAATACATATTGTGGTCGTGTTGATACAACACATATTGTGGTCGTGTTGATACAATACACATTGTGGTCGTGTTGATACAACACACATTGTGGTCGTGTTGATACAATACACATTGTGGTCGTGTTGATACAATACACATTGTGGTCGTGTTGATACAACACACATTGTGGCCGTGTTGATACAATACACATTGTGGTCGTGTTGATACAATACACATTTTGGCCGTGTTGATACAACACACATTGTGGTCGTGTTGATACAACACACATTGTGGTCGTGTTGATACAATACACATTGTGGCCGTGTTGATACAATACACATTGTGGCCGTGTTGATACAACACACATTGTGGTCGTGTTGATACAATACACATGGTGGTCGTGTTGATACAATACAAATTGTGGCCGTGTTGATACAATACACATTGTGGCCGTGTTGATACAATACACATTGTGGCCGTGTTGATACAATACACATTGTGGCCGTGTTGATACAATACACATTGTGGCCGTGTTGATACAATACACATTGTGGCGGTGTTGATACAATACACATTGTGGCCGTGTTGATACAATACACATTGTGGTCGTGTTGATACAATACACATTGTGGCCGTGTTGATACAATACACATTGTGGCCGTGTTGATACAATACACATTGTAGTCGTGTTGATACAATACACATTGTGGCCGTGTTGATACAATACACATTGTGGCCGTGTCGATACAATACACATTGTGGTCGTGTTGATACAATACGCATTGTGGCCGTGTTGATACAATACACATTGTGGCAGTGTTGATACAATACACATTGTGGCCGTGTTGATACAACACACATTGTGGTCGTGTTGATACAATACACATTGTGGTCGTGTTGATACAATACACATTGTGGCCGTGTTGATACAATACACATTGTGGTCGTGTTGATACAACACACATTGTGGTCGTGTTGATACAATACACATTGTGGTCGTGTTGATACAACACACATTGTGGTCGTGTTGATACAATACACATTGTGAACGTGTTGATACAACACACATTGTTGTCGTGTTGATACAACACACATTGTGGCCGTGTTGATACAATACACATTGTGGTCGTGTTGATACAACACATATTGTGGTCGTGTTGATACAATACATATTGTGGTCGTGTTGATACAATACACATTGTGGTCGTGTTGATACAATACATATTGTGGTCGTGTTGATACAATACACATTGTGGTCGTGTTGATACAATACACATTGTGGTCGTGTTGATACAATACATATTGTGGTCGTGTTGATACAATACACATTGTGGTCATGTTGATACAATACATATTGTGCTCGTGTTGATACAATACATATTGTGGTTGTGTTGATACAATACACATTGTGGTCGTGTTGATACAATACACATTGTGGCCGTGTTGATACAATACACATTGTGGTCGTGTTGATACAACACACATTCTGGTCGTGTTGATACAATACACATTGTGGTCGTGTTGATACAACACACATTGTGGTCGTGTTGATACAATACACACTGTGAACGTGTTGATACAACACACATTGTGGTCGTGTTGATACAACACACATTGTGGCCGTGTTGATACAATACACATTGTGGTCGTGTTGATACAACACATATTGTGGTCGTGTTGATACAATACATATTGTGCTCGTGTTGATACAATACACATTGTGCTCGTGTTGATACAATACACATTGTGGTCGTGTTGATACAACACATATTGTGGTCGTGTTGATACAATACATATTGTGCTCGTGTTGATACAATACACATTGTGCTCGTGTTGATACAATACACATTGTGGTCGTGTTGATACAACACATATTGTGGTCGTGTTGATACAACACATATTGTGGTCGTGTTGATACAATACACATTGTGGTCGTGTTGATACAATACACATTGTGGTCGTGTTGATACAATACATATTGTGGTCGTGTTGATACAATACATATTGTGGTTGTGTTGATACAATACACATTGTGGTCGTGTTGATACAATACATATTGTGGTCGTGTTGATACAATACACATTGTGGTCGTGTTGATACAATACATATTGTGGTTGTGTTGATACAATACATATTGTGGTTGTGTTGATACAATACACATTGTGGTCATGTTGATACAATACACATTGTGGCCGTGTTGATACAACACATTGTGGTCGTGTTGATACAACACATATTGTGGTCGTGTTGATACAATACACATTGTGGTCGTGTTGATACAACACACATTGTGGTCGTGTTCATACAATACATATTGTGGCCGTGTTGATACAATACACATTGTGGTCGTGTTGATACAATACATATTGTGGTCGTGTTGATACAATACATATTGTGGTCGTGTTGATACAATACATATTGTGGTCGTGTTGATACAACACATATTGTGGTCGTGTTGATACAATACACATTGTGGTCGTGTTGATACAACACATATTGTGGTCGTGTTGATACAATACACATTGTGGTCGTGTTGATACAAAACACATTGTGGTCGTGTTGATACAATACACATTGTGGTCGTGTTGATACAATACACATTTTGGTCGTGTTGATACAATACACATTGTGGCCGTGTTGATACAACACACATTGTGGTCGTGTTGATACAATACACATTGTGGTCGTGTTGATACAATACACATTGTTGCCGTGTTGATACAATACACATTGTGGCCGTGTTGATACAACACACATTGTGGTCGTGTTGATACAATACACATTGTGGTCGTGTTGATACAATACACATTGTGGCCGTGTTGATACAATACACATTGTGGCCGTGTTGATACAATACACATTGTGGCCGTGTTGATACAATACACATTGTGGCCGTGTTGATACAATACACATTGTGGCCGTGTTGATACAATACACATTGTGGCCGTGTTGATACAATGCACATTGTGGCCGTGTTGATACAATACACATTGTGGTCGTGTTGATACAATACACATTGTGGCCGTGTTGATACAATACACATTGTGGTCGTGTTGATACAATACACATTGTGGCCGTGTTGATACAATACACATTGTGGCCGTGTTGATACAATATACATTGTGGTCGTGTTGATACAATACACATTGTGGCCGTGTTGATACAATACACATTGTGGCCGTGTTGATACAATACACATTGTGGCCGTGTTGATACAACACACATTGTGGACGTGTTGATACAATACACATTGTGGTCGTGTTGATACAATACACATTGTGGCCGTGTTGATACAATACACATTGTGGTCGTGTTGATACAACACATATTGTGGTCGTGTTGATACAATACACATTGTGGTCGTGTTGATACAACACACATTGTGGTCGTGTTGATACAATACACATTGTGGTCGTGCTGATACAACACACATTGTGGTCGTGTTGATACAACACACATTGTGGCCGTGTTGATACAATACACATTGTGGTCGTGTTGATACAACACATATTGTGGTCGTGTTGATACAATACATATTGTGGTTGTGTTGATACAATTCACATTGTGGTCGTGTTGATACAATACATATTGTGGTCGTGTTGATACAATACACATTGTGGTCGTGTTGATACAATACACATTGTGGTCGTGTTGATACAATACATATTGTGGTCGTGTTGATACAATACACATTGTGGTCGTGTTGATACAATACATATTGTGGTCGTGTTGATACAATACATATTGTGGTCGTGTTGATACAACACATTGTGCTCGTGTTGATACAATACACATTGTGCTCGTGTTGATACAATACACATTGTGGTCGTGTTGATACAACACATATTGTGGTCGTGTTGATACAACACATATTGTGGTCGTTGTTATACAATACACATTGTGGTCGTGTTGATACAATACACATTGTGGTCGTGTTGATACAATACATATTGTGGTCGTTTTGATACAATACATATTGTGGTTGTGTTGATACAATACACATTGTGGTCGTGTTGATACAATACATATTGTGGTCGTGTTGATACAATACACATTGTGGTCGTGTTGATACAATACATATTGTGGTTGTGTTGATACAATACATATTGTGGTTGTGTTGATACAATACACATTGTGGTCGTGTTGATACAATACATATTGTGGTTGTGTTGATACAATACACATTGTGGTCGTGTTGATACAATACACATTGTGGTTGTGTTGATACAATACACATTGTGGTCGTGTTGATACAAGACATATTGTGGTCGTGTTGATACAATACATATTGTGGTTGTGTTGATACGTGCCAGATATTCAACTCCTTTAAATCTTCTGTTTTAATGAGTAATTTTTCTTATTTCGTCCGAGATGACTACTTTCTGTTACGTTCGTTGTTTAATTTTTCCTGGTCTTATCCACCGTACCATTTTTAGAATTGTTCTCTTCCGCGAAAAATGTCACTGCGAATGTTAATAATATAACAAATATGTAATGAGTAATTAAAGAATGTGAAAACTACACTTAAGATATCTAAAAATAATTGGGTATCAGGATTATACCATGTAAACAAATATTGGTTAAATATTGGTTAAATATTGGTTAAATATTGGTTAAATATTGGTTAAATATTGGTTAAATATTGGTTAAATATTGGTTAAAATTTGGTTAAATATTGGTTAAATATTGGTTAAATATTGGTTAAATATTGGTTAAATATTGGTTAAAGTTTAGAAATTAAAACGAATTACTAAATCGAACAGAAAATTTAATGAATTAATGTCTATGTTCCTAGATTTGGGACACGTCATTTCATATCATCAAGAGGACCTGTAAGGAGGTTGGTCAAGTTCCCGTCGACTATTGTGAGTGCACGTACAAAGATTCCTCATCTGTGCGTATTAAATGTAACATAACGGCCAAAGTTATATACAGCCGATCGCATGTCAATATTCTCTATTCAAGGGGATACCCACACTTAAGCAACAGCAGACAATTACCTCCTATATACGGTGAGTCACTTGTTTCATATACAATTACATCTTATATACAATGAGTTATTTGTTTCATATACAATTGCCTCTTATATACGGTGTTATTTGTTTCATATACAATTGCCTCTTATATACGGTGTTATTTGTTTCATATACAATTGCATCTTATATACGGTGAGTCACTTGTCTCATATAAAATTGCCTCTTATATACGGTGTTATTTGTTTCATATACAATTGCCTCCTATATACGGTGTTATTTGTTTCATATACAATTGCCTCTTATATACGGTGAGTCACTTGTCTCATATAAAATTGCCTCTTATATACGGTGTTATTTGTTTCATATACAATTCCCTCCCATAATCGGCCAGCCAATTGTTTGAAACGCTGCCACAAATTAAATAATTATCAACGAATGCAAAAGGAATCGTTCTAATTTCAATATTTAGCTTAACCTCAACACACCATACTTTAAGTAGATAGGATTTGAATCTTCAAAGATTAGATATTTGTTTTCGATTTGTTGACGTCACGACACGCAATGCTGTTCAGAGTAAGCTAGTTGTTCGAATACAACCCGAGCCAGTTGGAATGGTATGGCGCATTACCTTTTCACGTTCTATTCAATGTAAATTTGATTGATCCGTTCCAGACCACAAGATTATGATAATTTAAACCCTCAATAATATTTTAAGCTTTTAATTTTAAGTTTTCTTTTAAAGTGTGTTCGATTATATTAGGCCTGTTCACAGCAGTAACGGTAACTCATTTTGGCAAATTATTCTCTGTTATTAAATTTTCAAGTGAAGACAATGTAATTGATTTCTCTGGGTCGGAGACACGAGTTCCACTTTCTATCTTCTCAACGAGATATTTTTCCTATTCATTTGTCGTTTTCACTGCTTACCGTTTAGGCTTGGCTGAATCACTTATTGTTTGATGAAATTTTAAAATGAAAATAACAAAAGAATAGCACAAAGTTACTGGAAATTTGCGTGAATGATGTAATGTGTACGGAAGCTAGCACAAGGCTAAGCTGAAACGACCCTGTGTTGCGTCCCATTACAAAGTGACGTTGTTAGAATCGCGGCGCATACGTACAAATGACAAGTTGAACTTAACTTGAACGAGTTGCCTAAGTTTTAGAAAAAGTTTTAAAATATAATTTTTCACACACACACACACACACACACACGCACGCACGCACGCACGCACGCACGCGCACACGCACAGGCACACGCACACGCACACACATATATATTATGAATATATGTTCATCTTTCAGCTACTCCTATATGCATAGGCCCTTCTATTAGTCGAGGTAAGCCAATATTATTCGTTTAATCATACCTTGTTTTTTTATTTTCAAAATTTTTTTTTGATGCGCATCATACGGATTTAAAATTCTTTAGTTCAAAATTTAGTAAGATTGAAAAGATGCTAAGATTACCAGTTCCTGATGTGGCGGGCATTTCAATTTTAAAAAGTCGTAACATTTATAAGGTCTTAAGTTTACAAGATGGTAACCATGTTTGGGTACAGAATTTCTTTTAAACAATAAATCTTTTTTTTAAATCAGGTAAAAAGAATGACGTTCCCAGCGAAAAAAATATATTTAAAAAATGCTGCGGCTATTGGTAGTTGACTACCAATAGCCATTTCCGGTTGTCGGCTATTGGTAGTTCGCTATTATTAGTTGTTAATAAAACTACTACTTGGTGATATTCTGAGTTTGATGTAATGTTTTGATGTAAAAAATAGACAACTAACCCTAACCCTGACCCTAAAACTAAAATATCTAATTTAATCGTAATTATAAGAATTTTAAATGGATTTCATTAGTTTTAGTCCCTATATAATATATACTATATTATACTATATTTGTTTTTCTATTTTAATGTACAAAATTAAAATAGACAACTAACCCTAACCCTGACCCTAAAACGAAAAGATCAAATTTAATCGTAATTATAAGAATTTTAAATTGATGTCATTCGTGGTAGTCCCTTTTTTTTCTATTTTAATGTAAAAAAAGATACAACTATCCCTAACCTTGACCCTAAAACTTAAAAGAAAGAAAAAAACATTAGGCTCAACCGAAAATCGAACCCATGCCTGATCTTCATCAATCAGTTCACAAGTCCAAATCTCTATCATGAGACTAAGGAAGTTCGGTACGTTTGGTGCATTTTGAATGGTTATATCAGCAGCTATTAAGTGTTCCTTAAATTCTATTGGATGCTATAAATAACTGACTACAAATAGCCGCACCCGCAGGGACCTGCTATTGGTAGTTGACTACCAATAGACACTCCCTTTAAAAATGATATACATCATTCGCTTGAGGCGTTTGAAAAAAAAACAACTCAATCGATGAAATGAAACAATACATTAGAACTTACGTAATATGATTTTGTTATTTCCCTTTACAGCGACAAAGAGTCATCCTGAAATACTGACTGCTTCACTCGGTATGTGACAGAATTCACTTTTTGAAATGTAATCAACAAATTTTGTATTAAAATCTGAATTTTTGGGCCTGTATATGTGTCACGTATGTGATATGTATATGCCATGTATGTGCCATGTATGTGCCATGTATGTGTCATGTATGTGTCACATATGTGCCATGTATGTGCCATGTATGTGTCATGTATGTGCCATGTGTGTGCCATTTATGTGTCATGTATGTGCCATATATGTGCATGTATGTGCCATGTATGTGCCATGTATGTGTCACGTATGTGCCATGTATGTGCCATGTATGTGTCATGTATGTGCCATGTATGTGCCATGTGTGTGCCATGTATATGCCCTGTATTTGCCATTTATGTGCCATGTATGTGCCATGTGTGTGCCATGTATATGCCATGTATGTCATGTATGTGCATGTATGTGCCATGTGTGTGCCATGTATGTGCCATGTGTGTGCCATGTGTGTGCCACATGTGTGACATGTCTGTGCCGTGTATGTGCCATGTATGTGCCATGTATGTGACATGTGTGTGCCATGTATGTGCCATGTATGTGTCATGTGTGTGCCATGTATGTGTCATGTATGTGTCATGTGTGTGTCATGTATGTGCCAGGTGTGTGCCATGTATGTGCCATGTATGTGCCATATATGTGTCATGTGTGTGCCATGTATGTGTCATGTATGTACCATGTATGTCCCATGTATGCGCCATGTATGTGCCATATATGTGTCATGTATGTGCCATGTATGTGTCATGTATGTGTCATGTTTTTGTCATGTATGTGTCATGTATGTGCCATGTATGTGCCATGTATGTTTAATGTATGTGTCATGTTTGTGACATGTATGTGTCATGTATGTGTCATGTATGTGTCAAGTAT
This sequence comes from Ampullaceana balthica, assembly GCA_944989445.1. Classification (NCBI taxonomy): domain Eukaryota; kingdom Metazoa; phylum Mollusca; class Gastropoda; family Lymnaeidae; genus Ampullaceana; species Ampullaceana balthica. Next base: position 813,418 of record CALYLW010000466.1, on the reverse strand, counting down.
GTGCCACGTATGTGCTATATATGTATCATGTATATGTCATGTATGTGTCATGTATGTGTCAAGTATGTGCCACGTATGTGCTATATATGTATCATGTATATGTCATGTATGTGCCATGTATTTGCCATGTATGTGCCATGTATGTGCCATGTGTGTGCCATGTATGTGTCATGTATGTGTCATGTATGTGCCATGTATGTGCCACGTGAGTGTCATGTATGTGCAATGTATGTGCCATGTGTGTGCCATGTATGTGCCATTTATGTGAAATGTATATGCCATGTTTGTGCCATGTATGTGCCATGTGTGTGCCATGTGTGTGCCACATGTGTGACATGTCTGTGCCATGTATGTGCCATGTATGGGCCATGTATGTGCCATGTATGTGCCATGTATGTGCCATGTGTGTGCCATGTATATGCCATGTATGTCATGTATGTGCATGTATGTGCCATGTGTGTGCCATGTATGTGCCATGTATGTGCCATGTGTGTGCCATGTGTGTGCCACATGTGTGACATGTCTGTGCCGTGTATGTGCCATGTATGTGCCATGTATGTGCCATGTATGTGACATGTGTGTGCCATGTATGTGCCATGTATGTGTCATGTGTGTGCCATGTATGTGTCATGTATGTGTCATGTGTGTGTCATGTATGTGCCAGGTGTGTGCCATGTATGTGCCATGTATGTGCCATATATGTGTCATGTGTGTGCCATGTATGTGTCATGTATGTACCATGTATGTCCCATGTATGCGCCATGTATGTGCCATGTATGTGTCATGTATGTGCCATGTATGTGCCATGTATGTTTAATGTATGTGTCATGTTTGTGACATGTATGTGTCATGTATGTGTCATGTATGTGTCAAGTATGTGCCACGTATGTGCTATATATGTATCATGTATATGTCATGTATGTGTCATGTATGTGTCAAGTATGTGCCACGTATGTGCTATATATGTATCATGTATATGTCATGTATGTGCCATGTATTTGCCATGTATGTGCCATGTATGTGCCATGTGTGTGCCATGTATGTGTCATGTATGTGCTATATATGTATCATGTATATGTCATGTATGTGCCATGTATTTGCCATGTATTTGCCATGTATGTGCCATGTATGTGCCATGTGTGTGCCATGTATGTGTCATGTATGTGTCATGTATGTGCCATGTATGTGCCACGTGAGTGTCATGTATGTGCAATGTATGTGCCATGTGTGTGCCATGTATGTGCCATGTATGTGAAATGTATATGCCATGTTTGTGCCATGTATGTGCCATGTGTGTGCCATGTGTGTGCCACATGTGTGACATGTCTGTGCCATGTATGTGACATGTATGGGCCATGTATGTGCCATGTATGTGTCATGTATGTGCCATGTATGTGCCATGTGTGTGCCATGTATGTGCCATGTATGTGACATGTAACGATTTTCTCATTTTAAACACACCACCTTGTTGTTTTCGTTAACAAATTATATGTATATATTATTAATATATTACATGGGGCGCGATGGTCTAAGTGGTAGCGCACTGGACTATCGATCCGAGGCAGATCCCGAGTCGTGGGTTCTTGCCCAGGTACTGGCAAGGCCGCCGGGGCATTGTGCTGGCCACACATTCCCCTGCTCGTTAGTGGTGGCTAAAAACTTGTGAACGCTACATCACTTGCCCCATAGTCCGCCATGGAATGGAAAGGGGGTCATTTCATTCATTTTAATATATTACCAACAAAATATTTTTTAAAAGGATTACAATGCTACAATTGTTTTACTTCCTGTTGTGCTTAAAGCACATTTTAAAGTCGCTATAATATTTAGTCTTTAAAAATGACATGTAATAAGAAGTGGTAAAAAGCATTGGTCAAATATGAGAGATTCATTGAGCACAAAGAGAGTAGATAGTCATTTAAAAAAACAAAAACAAAGTCAACACATTTTAAACACAAGTGAAATTTCAAGACTCACTTTACAAGTAAAAAGATCATTAAACAAATTTAACACCAAAATTCATAGCACAAAATCAGAAATTCCACATTTTAGTACGGGTTTCATTCATTGCAATCACCCATCATGGGTATTCCTCTTTAATACTAACTGATGGAAGAAAGAATTTAACATAATATTTATCTGTATTCAACAGTTACCATCATGTTTGGCACGGCTTCCCTTTGGATAATATCATCAATAGTTTCACAAACCTAATGTACATCACATGTACATCACATGTACATCACATGTACATCACATGTACATCACATGTACATCACATGTACATCACATGTACATCGCAAAGAACAACTCATATAATTAATGAAACTCATAACGGACTTACTGCCATCAGGGGGTTACTTTTCCGTGCAGCAGTGATGTCCTTCAAGTTTCGCAATCATGCATTAAAACGACATGAGGACAAAAAAATAACAACAACAACAAACAAATAAACAAAAAAACAAACAAACAAACAAACATTTGATTTGTTGTATAAAGATTTGGAGGGTTAAACTTCTGAACGTTCTTTCAATATCTGAAGCCATATGCAATAAAAAAAATATACCTCGAATAACAAACACAATTATAAAATGTTTCAATTGAGCCCCACCTCTTTTAAAGAGACAATAAATATTATGGCAATGTACAGTGCTTTTATTTTCATTATTATGATTGCTATTATTATTATTATTATTATTATTATTATTATTATTATTATTATTATTATTATTATTGTTATTATTATTGTTATTATTATTGTTATGCAAAATTACTTTTAAAAAGACCAGTAATACTGGGCCATAGGGTGATAGACAGCTCATGGTAGAGGTAGAGACAGCTCATGTTAGAGGTAGAGACAGCTCATGTTAGAGGTAGAGACAACTCATGTTAGAGGTAGAGACAGCTCATGGTAGAGATAGAGACAGCTCATGGTAGAGGTAGAGACAGCTCATGGTAGAGGTAGAGACAGCTCATGGTAGAGGTAGAGACAGCTCATGGTAGAGATAGAGACAGCTCATGGTAGAGGTAGAGACAGCTCATGGTAGAGGTAGAGAGAGCTCAGGGTAGAGGTAGAGACATCTCGTGGGCAGAGGTAGAGACAGCTCATGTTAGAGGTAGAGACAGCTCATGTTAGAGGTAGAGACAGCTTATGTTAGAGGTAGAGACAGCTCATGTTAGAGGTAGAGACAGCTCATGGTAGAGATAGAGACAGCTCATGGTAGAGGTAGAGACAGCTCATGGTAGAGATAGAGACATCTCGTGGGCAGAGGTAGAGACAGCTCATGTTAGAGGTAGAGACAGCTCATGTTAGAGGTAGAGACAGCTCATGGTAGAGGTAGAGACAGCTCATGGTAGAGGTAGAGACATCTCGTGGGCAGAGGTAGAGACAGCTCATGTTAGAGGTAGAGACAGCTCATGTTAGAGGTAGAGACAGCTCATGTTAGAGGTAGAGACAGCTCAGGGTAGAGGTAGAGACAGCTCATGTTAGAGGTAGAGACAGCTCATGTTAGAGGTAGAGACAGCTCATGGTAGAGGTAGAGACAACTTATGGTAGAGGTAGAGACAGCTCATGGTAGAGGTAGAGACATCTCGTGGGCAGAGGTAGAGACAGCTCATGTTAGAGGTAGAGACAGCTCATGTTAGAGGTAGAGACAGCTCATGTTAGAGGTAGAGACAGCTCAGGGTAGAGGTAGAGACAGCTCATGGTAGAGGTAGAGACAGCTCATGGTAGAGGTAGAGACAGCTCATGGTAGAGGTAGAGACAGCTCATGGTAGAGGTAGAGACAGCTCATGGTAGAGGTAGAGACAGCTCATGGTAGAGGTAGAGACAGCTCATGGTAGAGGTAGAGACAGCTCATGGTAGAGGTAGAGACAGCTCATGGTAGAGGTAGAGACAGCTCATGGTAGAGGTAGAGACAGCTCATGGTAGAGAATGTTTTTAAATAAATTTAAAAATTAAAAATGTTTGAAATATTCAAATAAAAACAAAGGAGTCAAGGTACTGTACAGATATAATAAAAACAAAGGAGTCAAGATACTGTACAGATATAATAAAAACAAAGGAGTCAAGGTACTGTACAGATATAATAAAAACAAAGGAGTCAAGATACTGTACAGATATAATAAAAACAAAGGAGTCAAGATAATGTACAGATATAATAAAAACAAAGGAGTCAAGATACTGTACAGATATAATAAAAACAAAGGAGAGTCAAGATACTGTACAGATATAATAAAAACAAAGGAGTCAAGATACTGTACAGATATAATAAAAACAAAGGAGTCAAGATACTGTACAGATATAATAAAAACAAAGGAGTCAAGATACTGTACAGATATAATAAAAACAAAGGAGAGTCAAGATACTGTACAGATATAATAAAAACAAAGGAGTCAAGATACTGTACAGATATAATAAAAACAAAGGAGAGTCAAGATACTGTACAGATATAATAAAAACAAAGGAGTCAAGATACTGTACAGATATAATAAAAACAAAGGAGTCAAGATACTGTACAGATATAATAAAAACAAAGGAGTCAAGATACTGTACAGATATAATAAAAACAAAGGAGAGTCAAGATACTGTACAGATATAATAAAAACAAAGGAGTCAAGATACTGTACAGATATAATAAAAACAAAGGAGAGTCAAGATACTGTACAGATATAATAAAAACAAAGGAGTCAAGATACTGTACAGATATAATAAAAACAAAGGAGAGTCAAGATACTGTACAGATATAATAAAAACAAAGGAGTCAAGATACTGTACAGATATAATAAAAACAAAGGAGTCAAGATACTGTACAGATATAATAAAAACAAAGGAGTCAAGATACTGTACAGATATAATAAAAACAAAGGAGAGTCAAGATACTGTACAGATATAATAAAAACAAAGGAGTCAAGATACTGTACAGATATAATAAAAACAAAGGAGAGTCAAGATACTGTACAGATATAATAAAAACAAAGGAGAGTCAAGATACTGTACAGATATAATAAAAACAAAGGAGAGTCAAGATACTGTACAGATATAATAAAAACAAAGGAGTCAAGATACTGTACAGATATAATAAAAACAAAGGAGAGTCAAGATACTGTACAGATATAATAAAAACAAAGGAGAGTCAAGATACTGTACAGATATAATAAAAACAAAGGAGTCAAGATACTGTACAGATATAATAAAAACAAAGGAGTCAAGATACTGTACAGATATAATAAAAACAAAGGAGTCAAGATACTGTACAGATATAATAAAAACAAAGGAGAGTCAAGATACTGTACAGATATAATAAAAACAAAGGAGTCAAGATACTGTACAGATATAAAAAGCTCGTAATCTGAATGGTTACAACGATTTCTTCCACACATGTACTGCATTGTAAAAACTCATTACAAGAATAAGACTCGTCAGGTTGCAAAAATATGTTTATTTTGCATGTTGCAGCCTAATTTGTGTATATTCTTATTTTACATTGTACAGACATGTCAGGGCTAACACTAAATATTTTAACGACATGACAGACACAGTGGCAAATACAGTGGCGTAGCTAGAAATTTGTAGGCCTTTGGTGGCCAGGGGGGGCTTAATCTCTTTGAGGGGCCCCACATACATGGCGGTAGCATAATCTTTAATGTAAAAATATTGTGGACACTAATTTGGGCCCCCCTCAAGTAGGGACCCGGGGAGACTTTCAAATTTTGTCCCCCTCCCCTCCCTCTCCCATAGCTACGAGGCTACGCCACTGGGCAAATATAATCCAGCGCCTAGAAATACAAATGTAACCTTGGACTATTTACAAATTGGCTGTGTGATTACTGCTGGTTGGATACACAATAATCTTATAGCTGTTGTCTCAAACATGCCATTAAAGGTACTAGCTCGTTGGATACACAATAATCTTATAGCTGTTGTCTCAAACGTGCCATTAAAGGTACCAGCTCAACAAACGTGCCATTAAAGGTACCAGCTCAACAAACGTGCCATTAAAGGTACTAGATCAACAAACGTGCCATTAAAGGTACTAGCTCAACTTTCTTTTAGATATCTCACCAGAAGTAAACAGTAAAGGTTTGTACCCAGTGGTTTCATGACCAACTGTTTGACTTGAAATGCTAAATACAATTCCCTTTACCAAGGATAAATATCTTTATGACATGATATAAAATTATATAAAATGCAATGGCATTTTTCTTAATATGACCTAATGTTGGTGATAATGACTTGTTTATTATAAGTTGAGTTAACCGATTTGCTATCCACATATAACCTAATGCTTGTGATAATGACTCGTTTATTAGAAGTTGAGTTCACCCATTTGCTATCCACATATGACCTAATGTTGGTGATAATGACTCGTTTATTAGAATTTGAGTTCACCCAATTGCTATCCACATATGGCCTAATGATAGTGTGTTTAGGTTATATACATTACAAAACAGGCTTTTTCTTACTCTCTAATCTATGGAAGTACAATGCTAAATGTACATTATTTCTGCTTTTTCTTACTCTCTAATCTATGTAAGAACAATGCTAAATGTGCATTATTTCTAATTCTAAACTGTAAGCTAACTCTTGGTGGAATCAAAAATGGAAAACAAATCATATTTTAATATAAAATATTTTATCCAATTTCCTGGGTTCATTGTAGAAACTGCAATACACTAATGTAAAAACTCGGCCATGTCCAGAAATACTGAAGCGATAAATTGTTGTTGTGGACGACTAACAGTAAAAATATATTTTGCATTAAATAATTTTATTGACAAAAATGGCAGTTAAACTTTCAAATAAAAATCACAATTTACACAGCATCCATTCTATTAGAGTGCTCACACTTTCTTTCTTACCAAAATATTCCACCCTGTTATTCTGGTTTATAAAGATCTTGAGTTATCACTCTTGTTGGACAGTGGCTCCATTTGGAGGTAGAATACACTCCTCCGTACTTGGGTTGCTAGCAATAATTTCTATTCCTGCCAGGCACGAATCTACGACGGTTTCCTCTGTAGATAATCCACATACACAAACAATTGACATATATATATATACATATCTATGGGCTATACATGATAGGGGAGGGATAAACATTGAAAGAAAAACGGTGGGTATTTTTTTAAAAAGTGGCTCCACTTTGAAGACTTATATTCGTGTTTGATGTGTATATTATACTGCTAATTAATTCTTGCCCTTTGGTGTATATTATACTGCTATTTAATTACTGCCCCTGGGTGTATATTATACTGCTATTTAATTACTGCCCCTGGGTGTATATTACACTGCTATTTAATTACTGCCCCTGGGTGTATATTATACTGCTATTTAATTACTGCCACTGGGTGTATATTATACTGCTATTTAATTACTGCCCCTGGGTGTATATTATACTGCTATTTAATTACTGCCCCTGGGTGTATATTATACTACTATTTAATTACTGCCCCTGGGTGTATATTATACTGCTATTTAATTACTGCCCCTGGGTGTATATTATACTGCTATTTAATTACTGGCCCTGGGTGTATATTATACTGCTATTTAATTACTGCCCCTGGGTGTATATTATACTGCTATTTAATTACTGCCCCTGGGTGTATATTATACTGCTATTTAATTACTGCCCCTGGGTGTATATTATACTGCTATTTAATTACTGCCCCTGGGTGTATATTATACTGCTATTTAATTACTGCCCCTGGGTGTATATTATACTGCTATTTAATTACTGCCCCTGGGTGTATATTATACTGCTATTTAATTACTGCCACTGTGTGTATATTATACTGCTATTTAATTACTGCCACTGGGTGTATATTATACTGCTATTTTATTACTGCCCATGGGTGTATATTATACTGCTATTTAATAACTGCCCATGGGTGTATATAATACTGCTATTTTATTACTGCCCATGGGTGTATATTATACAGCTATTTAATAACTGCCCCTGGGTGTATAATATACTGCTATTTAATTTCTGCCCCTGGCTAGCGTCTGGAAAATGCAGGTTTGGTGATACTAAATTTTGGAGATTTTGAGATTGTTCATGTTAGATCAGCTGCTACAATCAAACATCATTCCAAGTGATTAGGATGATTTTATTTACCATTGATGCAGTTTTGTGACGTGGAGATGTCCCTTGTAGTTTGCCTATAATGAAATAAAAGACAAAGATAATAATGAGACAATATTTAGGACAAAATTTATTTTGATAGATTTACAAACATTTCTATCTGATCAAAGTACCACTGATGTCACAAACATTTCTATCTGATCAAAGTACCTCTGATGTCACAAACATTTCTATCTGATCAAAGTACCTCTGATGTCACAAACATTGCTATCTGATCAAAGTACCTCTGATGTCACAAACATTTCTATCTGATCAAAGTACCACTGATGTCACAAACATTTCTATCTGATCAAAGTACCTCTGATGTCACAAACATTGCTATCTGATCAAAGTACCACTGATGTCACAAACATTTCTATCTGATCAAAGTACCTCTGATGTCACAAACATTTCTATCTGATCAAAGTACCTCTGATGTCACAAACATTTCTATCTGATCAAAGTACCACTGATGTCACAAACATTTCTATCTGATCAAAGTACCTCTGATGTCACAAACATTTCTATCTGATCAAAGTACCTCTGATGTCACAAACATTTCTATCTGATCAAAGTACCACTGATGTCACAAACATTTCTATCTGATCAAAGTACCACTGATGTCACAAACATTTCTATCTGATCAAAGTACCTCTGATGTCACAAACATTTCTATCTGATCAAAGTACCACTGATGTCACAAACATTTCTATCTGATCAAAGTACCACTGATGTCACAAACATTTCTATCTGATCAAAGTACCACTGATGTCACAAACATTTCTATCTGATCAAAGTACCACTGATGTCACAAACATTTCTATCTGATCAAAGTACCTCTGATGTCACAAACATTTCTATCTGATCAAAGTACCACTGATGTCATAAACATTTCTATCTGATCAAAGTACCACTGATGTCACAAACATTTCTATCTGATCAAAGTACCACTGATGTCACAAACATTTCTATCTGATCAAAGTACCACTGATGTCACAAACATTTCTATCTGATCAAAGTACCACTGATGTCACAAACATTTCTATCTGATCAAAGTACCACTGATGTCACAAACATTTCTATCTGATCAAAGTACCACTGATGTCACAAACATTTCTATCTGATCAAAGTACCTCTGATGTCACAAACATTTCTATCTGATCAAAGTACCACTGATGTCACAAACATTTCTATCTGATCAAAGTACCACTGATGTCATAAACATTTCTATCTGATCAAAGTACCTCTGATGTCACAAACATTTCTATCTGATCAAAGTACCTCTGATGTCACAAACATTTCTATCTGATCAAAGTACCACTGATGTCATAAACATTTCTATCTGATCAAAGTACCTCTGATGTCACAAACATTTCTATCTGATCAAAGTACCTCTGATGTCACAAACATTTCTATCTGATCAAAGTACCTCTGATGTCACAAACATTTCTATCTGATCAAAGTACCACTGATGTCACAAACATTTCTATCTGATCAAAGTACCACTGATGTCACAAACATTTCTATCTGATCAAAGTACCACTGATGTCACAAACATTTCTATCTGATCAAAGTACCACTGATGTCACAAACATTTCTATCTGATCAAAGTACCTCTGATGTCACAAACATTTCTATCTGATCAAAGTACCTCTGATGTCACAAACATTTCTAACTGATCAAAGTACCACTGATGTCACAAACATTTCTATCTGATCAAAGTACCACTGATGTCACAAACATTGCTATCTGATCAAAGTACCTCTGATGTCACAAACATTGCTATCTGATCAAAGTACCACTGATGTCACAAACATTTCTATCTGATCAAAGTACCACTGATGTCACAAACATTTCTATCTGATCAAAGTACCACTGATGTCACAAACATTGCTATCTGATCAAAGTACCTCTGATGTCACAAACATTTCTATCTGATCAAAGTACCTCTGATGTCACAAACATTTCTATCTGATCAAAGTACCACTGATGTCACAAACATTTCTATCTGATCAAAGTACCACTGATGTCACAAACATTTCTATCTGATCAAAGTACCACTGATGTCACAAACATTTCTATCTGATCAAAGTACCACTGATGTCACAAACATTTCTATCTGATCAAAGTACCACTGATGTCACAAACATTGCTATCTGATCAAAGTACCTCTGATGTCACAAACATTTCTATCTGATCAAAGTACCACTGATGTCACAAACATTTGCTATCTGATCAAAGTACCACTGATGTCACAAACATTTCTATCTGATCAAAGTACCACTGATGTCACAAACATTTCTATCTGATCAAAGTACCACTGATGTCACAAACATTTCTATCTGATCAAAGTACCACTGATGTCACAAACATTTCTATCTGATCAAAGTACCACTGATGTCACAAACATTTCTATCTGATCAAAGTACCACTGATGTCACAAACATTTCTATCTGATCAAAGTACCACTGATGTCACAAACATTTCTATCTGATCAAAGTACCACTGATGTCACAAACATTTCTATCTGATCAAAGTACCTCTGATGTCACAAACATTGCTATCTGATCAAAGTACCTCTGATGTCACAAACATTTCTATCTGATCAAAGTACCACTGATGTCACAAACATTTCTATCTGATCAAAGTACCTCTGATGTCACAAACATTTCTATCTGATCAAAGTACCTCTGATGTCACAAACATTTCTATCTGATCAAAGTACCACTGATGTCACAAACATTTCTATCTGATCAAAGTACCACTGATGTCACAAACATTTCTATCTGATCAAAGTACCACTGATGTCACAAACATTTCTATCTGATTAAAGTACCTCTGATGTCACAAACATTTCTATCTGATCAAAGTACCACTGATGTCACAAACATTGCTATCTGATCAAAGTACCTCTGATGTCACAAGAGAGTGAAGGCTTGTGAGCAGGAGAAGATGATGTTTCTATTTCAAATAAGTTGTTAACATCAGAGTGGCAAATGAAATACCTATTGGCTGATGCTAACTTTTAATTGTCTAGAAAACGGGTTGTTACCCAAATTTAAGAGCCTTGCAAAATATTAAAAAATATTATTTCTGAAAGTAAAAAAAGTTTATTCGTGTACAAATATTTTTTGTGAGCAACTGTATTTATTGTACTTGAGAGTGGATTGACTGCAGGATACTGTAATGAATAACATAACTTTGTAGAGCTATAAGAAATGATAACTTACATCAATGTGCCATCTGTCCTTGAGGTTTTCCAATGAAGGAAGTAAGCTCCTAATCTAGACCGGTAAGCTATTGGATTATTAATTTAAAAGTTTACATTATTGAAGTCAATCTGTAGTTAAGAATTTTAACCCACAAAACACACACACAAAGTCATGATAATTTTTTATACGTCTACAAACAAATTATGCTAAATTATTCCAGAATATCTTAATGATAACCTAAACATGAAACAATAAATGCTTATTCATTTTTCCAATATTTTAAAATAAATGTAATATGAAATAATCATGTGATTTATGTGATTACAATACTATTATTTCAAGTTGGCAAGCTGATTTCAATAAGAGAATGATAATGACATTAATGTTATTGTTAGTGCGTCCCCCCATTTACCTTTAAGTAAAACTTGAATCAAGCATCCAACCAAAGCGAGGCCAAGACACCCGACTGTGCATGACAGGTAAATGGTAATGTTCTTGTAATAATCAAGGCTTGTACTGTAGTCCTCTGTAATGTTAGATATAATAGAGCTGGCTAATCATGCAACTTAAAAAGCATATTTCATTCCTAGATATGCATTTTGGAAATCTATTAACAGAAACAGAAAATATTAGATTCAAAATAATTGTAAAATCAGAGGTGACCAATGGCGATGACGTCACCAAGTGTGAGTTCTGTGCTCTTTAAATTTTACTTTGAATTTGTGGCGAGGGGAAGGGGCACTGCGGAGGTCGAATTCTTGTCACGCCCCAGGCGGTAAAAACTAGCAGTACGCCCCTTGAAATTATAAAACTAAAACTAAAATAAATGGGATGGAGCATTTCCTTTAATAGCTAAATATTTAAAATTTAATAACACTCTTCTGATGAGCCTAACAAGCAGAAACATAAGGCTCGAACTTGATCATTAGTCATTGACGCCAAGTAAAATATCGACTGTAATAATAGAAATGACAACTGCGACATACCAAAAATCCTTATTCTTTTTTAAATTGCGATAAACAATGAAAATATTATGGCGATAAAAAAGCTAAAACAAAACTACACAAATTACCTTTGATCAGAAACAAACGACTGCTGTTTGTTTGGTGATAGAAACAAATGAAAGCCTGGACACTGAACTGCCTGGGTATTGTAACAAAAATTTGCGACTCTCTTACAGTGCAGTAGGAACAATGCTTCAGATAAAATGGCGATTTTTCCAGGCATTCCTCTGTGATTTGGCAAGGGAGACCCGGGGTATATGTTGCAAACAGGAGGAAATTCATGTTGGTCTGAGATTTTGATGTGAGGATATCTGTTTTTTCATTGCGGTCTGGACACATCACAGTTTGATGGTCTCCCTTGCAATCGTCGGTTACATCATAAGCTCCTGGGATAGTGGGATGGAAAGTTGTGATGGGAGGTGATGACTGTGATGGAAGGTGATGACTGTGATGGGAGGTGATGACTGTGATGGGAGGTGATGACTGTGATGGAAGGTGATGACTGTGATGGAAGGTGATGACTGTGATGGGAAGTGATGATTGTGATTGGAGGTGATGACTGTGATGGAAGGTGATGACTGTGATGGAAGGTGATGACTGTGATGGGAAGTGATGATTGTGATTGGAGGTGATGACTGTGATGGAAGGTGATGACTGTGATGGGAAGTGATGATTGTGATTGGAGGTGATGACTGTGATGGAAGGTGATGACTGTGATGGAAGGTGATGACTGTGATGGGAAGTGATGATTGTGATTGGAGGTGATGACTGTGATGGAAGGTGGTGACTGTGATGGAAGGTGATGACTGTGATGGGAAGTGATGATTGTGATTGGAGGTGATGACTGTGATGGAAGGTGGTGACTGTGATGGAAGGTGATGACTGTGATGGGAAGTGATGATTGTGATTGGAGGTGATGACTGTGATGGAAGGTGGTGACTGTGATGGGAAGTGATGATTGTGATTGGAGGTGATGACTGTGATGGAAGGTGATGACTGTGATGGAAGGTGATGACTGTGATGGGAAGTGATGATTGTGATTGGAGGTGATGACTGTGATGGAAGGTGATGACTGTGATGGAAGGTGGTGACTGTGATGGGAAGTGATGATTGTGATTGGAGGTGATGACTGTGATGGAAGGTGGTGACCGTGATGGGAAGTGATGATTGTGATTGGAGGTGATGACTGTGATGGAAGGTGATGACTGTGATGGAAGGTGGTGACTGTGATGGGAAGTGATGATTGTGATTGGAGGTGATGACTGTGATGGAAGGTGATGACTGTGATGGAAGGTGATGACTGTGATGGAAGGTGATGACTGTGATGGGAAGTGATGATTGTGATTGGAGGTGATGACTGTGATGGGAGGTGGTGACTGTGATGGAAGGTGATGACAGTGATGGGAAGTGATGATTGTGATTGGAGGTGATGACTGTGATGGAAGGTGGTGACTGTGATGGGAAGTGATGATTGTGATTGGAGGTGATGACTGTGATGGAAGGTGATGACTGTGATGGAAGGTGATGACTGTGATGGGAAGTGATGATTGTGATTGGAGGTGATGACTGTGATGGGAGGTGGTGACTGTGATGGGAAGTGATGATTGTGATTGGAGCTGATGACTGTGATGGAAGGTGATGACTGTGATGGAAGGTGATGACAGTGATGGGAAGTGATGATTGTGATGGGAGGTGATGACTGTGATGGGAAGTGATGATTGTGATGGGAGGTGATGACTGTGATGGAAGGTGGTGACTGTGATGGGAGGAGATGACTGAGATGGAAGGTGATGGCTGTGATAGAAGGTGATGACAGTGATAGAAGGTGGTGACTGTGATGGGAGGTGATGACTGTGATGGAAGGTGATGACTGTGATGGAAGGTGATGACTGTGATGGAAGGTGATGACTGTGATGGAAGGTGATGACTGTGATGGAAGGTGATGACTGTGATGGAAGGTGATTACTGTGATGGAAGGTGATGACTGTGATGGAAGGTGATGACTGTGATTGGAGGTCTTGACTGTGATGGGAGTCGGTGACTGTGATGGGAGGTGATGACTGATGGGAGTCGGTGACTGTGATGGGAGTCGGTGACTGTGATGGGAGTCGGTGACTGTGATGGGAGTCGGTGACTGTGATGGGAGTCGGTGACTGTGATGGGAGTCGGTGACTGTGATGGGAGGTGATTACTGTGATGGGAGGTGATGACTGATGGGAGTCGGTGACTGTGATGGGAGGTGATGACTGATGGGAGTCGGTGACTGTGATGGGAGTCGGTGACTGTGATGGGAGTCGGTGACTGTGATGGGAGTCGGTGACTGTGATGGGAGTCGGTGACTGTGATGGGAGTCGGTGACTGTGATGGGAGTCGGTGACTGTGATGGGAGGTGGTGACTGTGATGGAAGGTGATGACAGTGATGGGAAGTGATGATTGTGATGGGAGGTGATGACTGTGATGGAAGGTGGTGACTGTGATGGGAGGAGATGACTGAGATGGAAGGTGATGGCTGTGATAGAAGGTGATGACAGTGATAGAAGGTGGTGACTGTGATGGGAGGTGATGACTGTGATGGAAGGTGATGACTGTGATGGAAGGTGATGACTGTGATGGAAGGTGATGACTGTGATGGAAGGTGATGACTGTGATGGAAGGTGATGACTGTGATGGAAGGTGATTACTGTGATGGAAGGTGATGACTGTGATGGAAGGTGATGACTGTGATTGGAGGTCTTGACTGTGATGGGAGTCGGTGACTGTGATGGGAGGTGATGACTGATGGGAGTCGGTGACTGTGATGGGAGTCGGTGACTGTGATGGGAGTCGGTGACTGTGATGGGAGTCGGTGACTGTGATGGGAGTCGGTGACTGTGATGGGAGTCGGTGACTGTGATGGGAGGTGATTACTGTGATGGGAGGTGATGACTGATGGGAGTCGGTGACTGTGATGGGAGGTGATGACTGATGGGAGTCGGTGACTGTGATGGGAGTCGGTGACTGTGATGGGAGTCGGTGACTGTGATGGGAGTCGGTGACTGTGATGGGAGTCGGTGACTGTGATGGGAGTCGGTGACTGTGATGGGAGTCGGTGACTGTGATGGGAGTCGGTGACTGTGATGGGAGTCGGTGACTGTGATGGGAGTCGGTGACTGTGATGGGAGTCGGTGACTGCGCTTGATGGGGATGATGGACATTACTTAAAAGTAAAATATTGACAACTTATATACATCAATATACGAGACATGTTTCCTAACCTTCCAGTTTACAATCTGGTCCGGATGTAACTTGTAGAGTTAGTGATAAGAAGTTCCATAGATAAATCAATTTGAAATCCATTGTCTTCAGATGACGAAAATAAGGTTAAAGAAGCGTCTCAATAAATCACTTTAGCTCTACGCTGAGTATAGGTGCGGCTCAAAATTTGACATTTCATCTTGAAGAAAACGACTATTTGAATAGATATATACAGGGCGGTACTGTATGCTACTACTCATTTAGTACATGAACATTTACAAATAATTAACTAAAATTTAAGAAATGTTATCAATATATTCTTAAATCTTTTGGAAACAACTATTAATGTAACAGTAGTCTCTTGTTAGACATTTCATTCCTTCAGTTTCATAGTAGCAAAAGAATAAAAGAGTAGATCTAGTTGTTAACAATAATAATAGTTCTTAAACTAAAGTTAATGGCGGAAAATATCCAAGTAAGAAAGACAATTTACTCTATCCAACAAATTCACTGACATGTAGAAAGGAATCTTAAACGTTCTTGTCCCTGCGCAACGTTCGCCGGGTTGACTGCTTTAAAACTGCGGTTGTGTCTACGTCATGGAGTAGGTACAGGCCCGTTGTTAAGACGGGGGACACCACCCACAGAAAAATCAAAACCTTTAAAGCAGTGATTCTCAAACTTTTTTGGCCTACCCCCCACTTTACAGTAAAAATGTTACTCAGCGCTCCCCATATTTTTTAAATTTGTTTTTCTAACACAGTGATAGGCTAACTACGATCCGCGGGCCACACGCGGCCAGTCAGAGTATATTATGCGGCCCGTAGGCATGTACATGTGGCGATCTTGTGCCATTTTAGTTTTCTTTGCTTAGAATTTTTTATATATTTTTGAAATTTTATTCCCAGCATTTGATTCGAATCTAGAGATATACAATCGGTTTTATGGCTTCAGAATCATTAGTCATTAATTGTTCACATACCTGTTGGAAACTACATTTCAGCTCAACCGGAATCGGCTTTTGTTTACGATTAACATTTCGAACAGTTTTTAAAGTTTGTGATTTAAAAGCAAATAGACGTTGTTTTAACAATGAGTGCTACCAAAGAAAGTAAGATTGAGGACGAATATCTTTTTAAAATGACGAATTAACTGTTAAATATTGCTTCACGAGCGTTGGGAGAAAAGCAGCCTGCTTGCTGTGCCGTGAGTGTGTGAGCGTCTTAAATGAGTGCGACTTTAAAAAGATACCACCCAACAAAACATTTGTGTTTCGGGCACAATTTAACGAACCAAGAGACAAAAAGGAAATGCATGAAGTTTGTTTAATAATTTAAAGACCCTTCAAAAGGTTTTCACCAAAAGTCTTAAATACAAAATGCTGCAACCAAAGCCAGTTTGGAGATATCTCATAAGATCGTAAAACGGAACATCCTTTTTTCTTACAGTGAATTTATCAAGAAATGCTTGACATATGCAGCAAGCGTTATGTATCCCGAACAGTAAAAATAATTTCATTTCTTTATCAAGGGAACTTTAGTCAGACGTTTTGAAAAAAAAGTGAAAATTTGATGCACCAACTTCGAGATGCAAGCAAAGACTTTTTTGATACTCTCGCATTGGATTAAAGTACCAATGTATAGGAACAGCACAATTGTTGGTATTTATACAGGGAGGGGATACATCCTCGTTTCGAGCTTAACGAAGAATTTATCTGTGTTTAGGCACTCAAAGACACAACTACAGGCCAGGATTTATTCGGAACTGTAGAGAACTGTGTTGAAATAACTGGGTTTGTGTGGAACAAGATGGCCAGTGTAATAACCGATGGGGCGCGAGCTTTAACTGGAAAAAGTAGTATGAACAATAAAATTAAAGAATATCAGCCTAACCTCTCCACTGTGGCAACCATCAGGAAAGCCTGTGTAAGGCTGTGTTGAATTTCAAGCAGTTGTTAGTATGATAAACTTTGTAAAAGCAGGGAACTTAATGACAGGTGTTAAAAGCACTTTTTAAAGATTTGAATATTATATTATCTACCACGGCAGTGGCCGCTGGCTGAGCTTGGGCAAGTTATTGAGGCGAGTATGAGATCTGAAGGAAGAAATAGTTATGTTGCTGGAGATGAAGGGTTTTGTTTGTGATTTTGTTACTTCCATAGTTAATGAAGAGTGGAATTCAGACTTCATGTTTGCCATTAACATTATGGAAAATTTGAATGAACTGAATGTCAAACTTCAGGGCGATGGCTTGTTTGCACATGAAATGTATGTGTATGTTAAATCATTTCAGACAAAAATCTCACTGTTCTCCAGGCAAGCAGGTGAAAACAGGTTTTGCCATTTCCCTTTGCTAAAACAGAAAACCGTTTCTTGTAAAATGACTGACAAGTGCAAGGCTCAGTTGGATGCGTTTGCTATCGAATTTGAAAGGAGTTTCCAAGACAACAAGAACCTGGAGCCACTCTTCAATATCATCAGTTCGCAATTTAGTGCAGAAGCCGATTAAGCCCCAGAGTATATACTGTTAGAACTGCTTTACCTAAAAGCAGATTATGACCTGAAGGAGAAATTCAAGTTAGTTTTTCTGCTTGAGTTTTTTTTCTAGGTGTGGCGTTTCCACACTTTAAAAAAAACGTTGCTGTCAAACTTTCAGCACAACCTGGGTCCACATACATCTGTGTGCAAGCTTTTTCTTGTATGAAAATAAATAAGTCTAAGAAAAGATCGATGTTGACTGACTACAATTTGAATGCATTCATGCGAAAAATAACCAGTAACCTGGTTCCATCATTCAAGAATATTTCAACACACACACACACAGATTCGAAATTATATAAGTGAGACGATGAACCTGGTTTGCTGCTACCAATTTAGAAGTCCTCTGCTTTTAACTTCGTCAGCAGTAATCTTAAGTAACCGCGATTGACTATTTGCATTAAAAAAAAATTGGTTTACGAACTGAATCTGCTTTCCACTAAATATAATGAAGGAAATATAATTACGTAATGTTAAATTACAGCCCATAATTCAGGATCTCCTTTTCCAGCCAGAATTGTTAATAGCAGCGTTTGAATTTACAACTAGATTCATTATATGTGATGTCTTGTGATGAGCGGGAAGAGGGGAGAAATCGGCCAAAATTGCGTGACGTCATTTATGCACGACCCCTAATGCGTCCTACGTTAAATTTATTATTGAAATTACATATTTTGCACTAAAAGTAAAGACCATGCCATCCTGAGTGGTTTAACTTCAACGTAGTATTTCTAGTTCAACTATTAACAAAACTGTAATTTCTAGCCATCGACTAACGAGGTTACTGACACAACTACAGTTTCGTGCTGCTTATTACAAACTTTTTTTTTAAAAAAGAAGTGAATTATGGTCTACACCACACCGTAGTCTTATTATAAGAATATTTTTTTAAATAAATATTTTCAGCTTCGATTTGTTACGGTGTTATGAGTCATAGTAATTCATATTAGTAGTATCACAAGTGTTATTATTTAGATATATTTCAGTTTAGTATAAAGTCTTTCTTTGTAATAGCATAAACATCAGTAAAGTATAGTATAGCATTCACACGACAGAACACATATTAAATTATTATTTAAATAAATAGAAGTAAATAAAGATTTTTAAAAACCACGTTTTTAGAAGCGGACTGAAAAGAAGAAAATAATTTAAAACTTGTAAGTTCAAGCACTGCTATTTCATATGACTAAAAACGTGGGGCGGGCGCTTATGAGGTTTAACATATGCGGTTCACTCATTCTCTCACTTATAGATCTCTCTTTTGCCTTCTAAATTAGAAATCTTTAATTTTTATACCAAACACCCACCCTACGTTTTTAGTCATATTAAATCGAAGTACTTGAACTTACAAGTTTTAAATTATTTTCTTCTTTTTAGTCCGCTTCTAAAAACGTGGTTTTTAAAAATCTTTTTTTTTACTTCTATTTATTTTATTCTTTTTAGTCCACTTATAACAACCTGGTTTTTAAAAATATTTTTTTACCTCTATTTATTTTACCAAACACCTCACAAGCGCCCGCCCAACGTTTTAAAAACATTGTGATGTGCTCACGGGGCGAACTCACGAATGTCAACAAAAGCCGACGGTACAGAAGCGTTTATATAGACTATAGATAAACTTAAAAGTTCAATAATTTAATAACGGTACATTTGATCGATCTGAAATTTTGATACAATGCATTGTCATCCATTATCTATCTGTGGTAAAATTTTCAGATCTCTAGGACCATCAGAAGTGGTTCAATTTTACGTTGGCAGATTTGAAAAAATCTTGGACAAACAATGCCCAACGAAAGCGAGTTAATAATAAAACAAACCCGTAAAACCAAAGTTTTTGACTATAAATCCCTTATATATGAGACATAACTAACAGTATTTTCAAACTCTTAACTCAACTTTGCTTCATAACCCTAGGGGGGGGACTGAGCTCAGCATGACACGTAAAATGTAAACAAAAGCACGCGGTACTTCGATGGGTCACGTCATTTCAAACATTCACGTGGAAAAAAAACAATAACAAACAGTGAATTTGAATTACATACCTCATATAAGGATAAACTAAAAGTGCATTAATTTAATTACGGTACGTTCGATCGATCTGAAATTTTGATACGATGCATTGTTAGGTGACACGGGTCCGTGTGCCAAATTTCAGCTTGATCGGATCACGGGAAGTGGGTCATTTTTGACTTTTGTTTTTCCGCCCGCCCAAGACAGAGATCACGACAGAGAGAGATGACGACAGAGACGGCCGCGAAGTTAATATAAGGGATTTAAAAACGTGGTAAAAATAAAAAATCAGAGTCTAACGAGTTTCTTTTCTGATATAAACTAATAATTCTTCTTATAAACTAATAATTCTTCTGATAAACTAATAATTCTTCTGATAAACTAATAATTCTTCTGATAAACTAATAATTCTTCTGATAAACTAATAATTCTTCTGATAATCGTAAGCAATCTGTTTTTTCGCTGTAATGTGATATTATACATGATACGTTGGACGTTTGTTTGATCATCAGAAAATTTAAAAAAAAATTGATGACGTCATAGTCAATATAAAAATTGCCTCCATCGATAAACTTTGAACTTTTTTTTTAGTGATTGTTCACGTGATATGGAGGCAGCGTAATAATACAAACATATTTTTAAAAGTTTTGAGAAAACGATATGTTGATGGAAAATTTGTAAATGTTACCATGTCTCAATTTGACTTTTAGCACTATAAAGTTTTTTTGTTGTAAACATAAAAAAAACAACTGTGTAATGGATAAGCGAACTAGTGACGTAGCAGGGTTTACGATGGTGATTAATGCTTTACTCTATGGCGTTAACCCTACCCATGTTATACTAACATGCTCGGAGCGCTCTGATGTTCAAAACTCTATCAAATAAAAAAGTTTTCAGATTTTTTTAAAATTTGTATTAAAACTTATTCTCATCCTCTTTCATGAATGTTCCCAAATTTATTCCACCGATTTCAAGGAGCGCACGCCAAGGGACCCCTTATAGTCAATTATGTATTTATTTTTATACATACATTTAATTGACCTGTGATTCATGCCCCCGCCAAATTTCTGAAGTTTTATCATCGCTAAGCAAAGTCTAGATATCAGCGGGCCTATTACAGGCTTAGTTTTATACATTTGAAATTGACTACCTACTCTCCATTAAAAAGGAAAACTGCCCCAGCCCATGACAGCCATCTCCATAAACCCTGTCACAGCCCATGCCAGCCATGTCTATTAACCATGTAACAGCCCATGCCAGCCATCTCTATAAACCCTTACACAGCCCATGCCAGCCATGTCTATTAACCATGTAACAGCCCATGCCAGCCATCTCTATAAACCCTGTCACAACCCATGCCAGCCATCTCTATAAACCCTGTCACAGCCCATGCTAGCCATGTCTATTAACCATGTAACAGCCCATGCCAGCCATCTCTATAAACCCTTACACAGCCCATGCCAGCCATGTCTATTATCCATGTAACAGCCCATGTCAGCCATCTCTATAAACCCTGTCACAACCCATGCCAGCCATCTCTATAAACCCTGTCACAGCCCATGCTAGCCATGTCTATTAACCATGTAACAGCCCATGCCAGCCATCTCTATAAACCCTTACACAGCCCATGCCAGCCATGTCTATTAACCATGTAACAGCCCATGTCAGCCATCTCTATAAACCCTGTCACAACCCATGCCAGCCATCTCTATAAACCCTTACACAGCCCATGCCATCCATCTCTATAAACCATGTAACAGCCCATGCCAGCCATGTCTATTACCCTTGTCACAGCCCATGCCAGCCATCTCTATAAACCCTGTCACAGCCCATGCCAGCCATCTCTATAAACCCTGTAACAGCCCATGCCAGCCATGTCTATTAACCATGTAACAGCCCATGCCAGCCATGTCTATTAACCATGTAACAGCCCATGCCAGCCATGTCTATTAACCATGTAACAGCCCATGCCAGCCACCTCTATAAACCATGTCACAGCCCATGCCAGCCATCTCTATAAACCATGTAACAGCCCATGCCAGCCATGTCTATTAACCTTGTCACAGCCCATGCCAGCCATCTCTCTAAACCCTGTCACAGCCCATGCCAGCCATCTCTATAAACCCTGTCACAGCCCATGCCAGCCATGTCTATTAACCATGTAACAGCTCATGCCAGCCACCTCTATAAACCCTGTCACAGCCCATGCCAGCCATGTCTATTAACCTTGTCACAGCCCATGCCAGCCATGTCTATTAAGCATGTAACAGCCCATGCCAGCCACCTCTATAAACCCTGTCACAGCCCATGCCAGCCATGTCTATTAACCATATAACAGCCCATGCCAGCCATCTCTATAAACCCTGTCACAGCCCATTCCACCCATCTCTATAAACCCTGTCACAGCCCATGCCAGCAACCTCTATAAACCCTGTCACAGCCCATGACAGCCATCTCCATAAACCCTGTCACAACCCATGACAGCTATCTCCATAAACCCTGTCACAACCCTTGACAGCCATCTCTATAAACCCTGTCACAGCCCATGCTAGCCACCTCTATAAACCCTGTCACAGCCCATGCAAGCCATCTCTATAAACCCTGTCACAGCTCATGGCAGCCAACCATACAAACCCTGTCACAGCCCATGACAGCCGCCTCTATAAACCCTGTCACAGCCCATGCCAGACATCTCTATAAACCCTGTCACAGTCCATGCCAGCCACCTCTATAAACCCTGTCACAGCCCATGCCAGCCATCTCTATAAACCCTGTCACAGCCCATGCCAGCCACCTTTATAAACCCTGTCACAGCCCATGCCAGCCATCCATATAAACCCTGTCACAGCCCATGCCATCCATCTCTATAAACCATGTCACAGCCCATGCCAGCCATCTCTATAAACCCGTTCGCAGCCCATGCCAGCCACCTCTATAAACCCTGTCACAGCCCATGCCAGCCACCTCTATAAACCCTGTCACAGCCCATGCCAGCCATCTCTATAAACCCTGTCACAGCCCATGCCATCCATCTCTATAAACCATGTCACAGCCAATGCCAGCCATCTCTATAAACCCTGTCACAGCCCATTCCATCCATCTCTATCAACTCGTTCGCAGCCCATGCCAGCCACCTTTACAAACCCTGTCACAGCCCATGCCAGCCATCTCTATAAACCCTGTCACAGCCCATTCAGCCATCTCTATAAACCCTGTAACAACCCATGCCAGCTGCCTCTATAAACCCGGTCATAGCCAATGCCAGCCACCTCTAGAAACCCTGTCACAGCCCATGACAGCCATCTCCATAAACCCTGTAACAGCCCATGCCAGCCGCCACTATAAAACCTGTCACAGCCCATGACAGCCGCCTCTATAAACCCTGTCACAACCCATGCCAGCCAACCCTACAAACCTTGTCACAGCCCATGCCAGCCATGTCTATAAACCATGTAACAGCCCATGCCAGCCATCTCTATAAACCCTGTCACAGCGCATGCCAGCCACCTCTATAAACCCTGTCACAGCCCAGGCCAGCCACCTATATAAACCCTGTCACAGCCCATGACAGCCATCTCCATAAACCCTGTCACAGCCCATGCCAGCCACCTCTATAAACCCTGTCACAGCCCATGCCAGCCACCTATATAAATCCTGTCACAACCCATGCCAGCCACCTCTATAAATCCAGTCACGTTTAATGACAGCCATCTCCATAAACCCTGTCACAGCCCATGCCAGCCACCTCTATAAACCCTGTCACAGCCCATGAAAGCCATCTCTATAAACCTTGTAACAGCCCTTGCCAGCCGCCTCTATAAACCCTGTCACAGCCCATGCCAGCCATGTCTATAAACCCTGTCACAACCCATGCCAGCCATCTCTATAAACCCTGTCACAGCCCATTCCACCCATTTCTATAAACCCGTTCGCAGCCCATGCCAGCCATCTCTATAAACCCTGTCACAGCCTATTCCATCCATCTCTATAAACCCTGTCCCACCCCGTGCAAGCCATCCATAAAACCCCTGTCCCATCCCGTGTCAGCAACCCCTATAAACCTGTCCTATAAGCCTGTCCGTGCCAGCAATATCTACAAACCCTTTCTTTCCCCACCGGCACCGCCCACCCTAAAAATTAGAAATGCACCCCATGCCCTCCCCAAAGGAAGGCAAATGATTGACTCTGATACAGGCGCTGTAGGCCATAACAATGACCGATAGCACATCAAGACATTTAGTTTTTAAGTGTTTTCTCACCTCCGAGTTCGGTCAAATGGGGAACAGGAAAAGCCAGGAGATCAGGTGTCTTCTGTCGATTGTGCTGTGTCACGTCTTCAGCACGCGCGCCAGTCTGTTGTTGCTGTCAAGGTTGGTGTCGCAGCGAATTTTTTACATTAAATATTACCCTACCGCCAAAGAGGTTAGAGGTAGCGCCCCCTCCCCCGGGACCCCAAACCCCTACAAATTCCTAGCTACGCCACTGGGCTTACATCACTCAGAGAACATGGGGTCTACTCCCTGGGGGGGGGGTAAGGTTGAGAATACCTGCGTGTATTCCACATAAATCGGCGCTCGTTTATTTACTATCTAAGCCCCATGTTTAGCCATATTGTTAAACATGTAGGTCTCAAGACTCATGGCTTTTTTATTGGGCGATTGACACGAGAATTAGCTTTAAATGACGGCGGTGTTGTCTCGTCAACAAGAGGGCAATACGGTTAATTATTTGTGCATAATAAAGACCTCCAGGCGTTCGTGTTGTCTTCTCTTTGTGCCGACCCCAACATGTTTAACGGCTGCTATTACTGCCTCGACCCGGACCTGTTAGTGAAATGCAGCCTTAAAGACATGTCGATGTTCAAGACTTTGAAATTTCAGTTGATTCACTCGCTATCGGTCAGCGTGGTCTTACTAGAAATAGCAAAACACAAAAACTAATACACAAATAGTAATAAACAAATACTAATTAACAAATACTAATAAACAAATACTAATACACAAATACTAATACACAAATATTAATACACAAATACTAATAAACAAATACTAATACACAAATACTAATACACAAATACTAATACACAAATACTAATACACAAATACTAGTACACACATACTAATTCACAAATATTAATTTACAAATACTAATTATCATTGACGGCTTTTGCAATCAAGTTCAACGTGTTTTAAAAAAATAACCAATTGTTTTCAACGTCTTGTCTGGGAGAGCCATAAACACCACATATTTTGGTACTCTATCAGTACTCTACCAGTGGCCTAAGCTGATATCCCACTCAGTAAAATAATATGCATAAATAAAAAGACGATGGCTACGCTCTTAAATGGTGAATCGGGAAATTCCTTTCCAATTAGCCTTTAAGAGAAATTAGTTAAATAATGTAATTCAACAATTAAGATAAATGAAGAAACCATTTTCCATTTTTTTATCTAAACATCAAATGACACATTTATTATAAAATATAATAAAAAAGACAACTCATTTAAAGGTGCATTAAAAATGATTTTAAAATTTATTATAATTATTGTCTCCCTTTGCCATGATCACAGCTGCTACAATCAAGAAACGGGAGAATGGGGCATGTGAGGTGAGGGGTGGTCCCCGGGGAATGTGAGGCGAGGGGCGGTCCCCGGGGCATGTGAGGCGAGGGGCGGTCCCCGGGGCATGTGAGGCGAGGGGCGGTCCCCGGGGCATGTGAGGTTAGGGGTGGTCCCCGGGGCAAGTGAGGTGAGGGGTGGTCCCCGGGGCATGTGAGGTGAGGGGTGGTCCCCGGGGCATGTAAGGTGAGGGGTTTTCCCCGGGGCATGTGAGGTGAGGGGTGGTCCCCGAGGCATGTGAGGTGAGGGGTGTTCCCCGGGGTATGTGAGGTGAGGGGTGGTCCCCGGGGCATGTGAGGTGATGGGTGGTCCCCGGGGTATGTGAGGTGAGGGTTGGTCCCCGGGGTATGTGAGGTGAGGGGTGGTCCCCGGGGCATGTGAGGTGAGGGGTGGTCCCCGGGGTATGTGAGGTGAGGGGTGGTCCCCGGGGCATGTGAGGTGAGGGGTGGTCCCCGGGGTATGTGAGGTGAGGGGTGGTCCCCGGGGTATGTGAGGTGAGGGGTGGTCCCCGATACAAATAGAGTAACATCAAAATCTAATATCCACTTTGAACTGCTCAGATTGACTGCTGCTTTCAATGGACTGGGCACGTACATGTGACACTGAATGGAACTTTGTAACAACATAAAATATTACACAGTCAAAGTTGATCGTGACATCTGCTGTAAATACCAACAATATAACACAGTCAAAGTTGTTCATGACATCTGCTGTCAATACCGACAACATAACACAGTCAAAGTTGTTCATGACATCTGCTGTCAATACCGACAACATAACACAGTCAATCTTGTTCATGACATCTGCTGTCAATACCGACAACATAACACAGTCAAAGTTGTTCATGACATCTGCTGTCAATACCGACAACATAACACAGTCAAAGTTGTTCATGACATCTGCTGTCAATACCGACAACATAACACAGTCAAAGTTGTTCATGTCATCTGCTGTCAATACCGACAACCTATTGAACCAGATAGGATGCGTCTCAAGTCCTGTGACGTCATATATAAATATATAAAATATTAAATATACAAACAATCCATTAAAAGTTACAGTGCACATTTTAAAATTAATATATCATTTTCTTCCACTGAATTACTTATACAGTTTAAATATTTTATGACCTTTTCACCAAAATAAAATATTTTTTGAGCATTTGAAAAGAACTCTTTCTTATAAAACAAATGTTAGTAAAATAAATCAAGACTTGAGGAAAGCTATTTCAGAATAAAGAAAAGGAAGAAATACTATCTGACCTAAATAACGCAATCTACAGACACACAAAATTAAAGCATCTGCCCCCCACCCCCCACCCCCAACACAAACTCGCGTTAAATGTGCAACGTTTCCGTAGTCAAATGTTGATATTTTTCCATGGTAAGTTTTGAGAACTTGAGTCAATAACGTTTTAATATATTTTTATTATTATTGTTTTTTTACCATACTATCTTTTTTTCTTTCAAGACTTCATTTCAAGTTGAACCTAAGTCTCATAAACTTGCTTGAGCGTCCTGAACATTTACGACTCATTCTACATGCGATATATTTCAGTCATAAACATTTACGACATATTCTACATGCGATATATTTCAGTCATGAACATTTACGACACATTCTACATGCGATATATTTCAGTCATGAACATTTACGACACATTCTACATGCGATATATTTCAGTCATGAACATTTACGACACATTCTACATGCGATATATTTCAGTCATGAACATTTACGACACATTCTACATGCGATATATTTCAGTCATGAACATTTACGACACATTCTACATGCGACATATTTCAGTCATGAACATTTACGACACATTCTACATGCGATATATTTCAGTCATGAACATTTGCGACACATTCTACATGCGATATATTTCAGTCATGAACATTTGCGACACATTCTACATGCGATATATTTCAGTCATGAACATTTGCGACACATTCTACATGCGATATATTTGAGTGATGAAAAACAACCCCTTTCACTTGGTCTGTACCAACAGAACTTTCCGTATACTTTTACCAGCAGTCGTTTCATTCGACGCGAAATAACCGAGCATAAAAGTAAGCCACATGAGTCACAATACATACTTTAAAAATACATGTACAATACTTTCTGCTTGTATCAACAATTTATTTTACGTCATCAAACTTGTGGACAGCTTTAAATTAGGGCTGTTATCGATTAATTTAAATTTAATCGTTAACTTTTGAAAAATTATCGATTAATTAATCGATAATTTCGATTAAAACCAAAAATAGAAATTTCTCACGGACATTGAAAATTAAGAATATTTTGAACTAAATTTCATGACAATGTGTTGATACTTCATTTGTGCTGAAGGGGGTACGTCAGCGATGTATTTGATCCTTTAAAAAAGAATTGTTTATAGCAGTGGACACAGTAAACGTTTTCACCATCTTCTACTTTGCCATCCGCAGTTAGCTTAAAAACAACATATTTACTCAACTTTCTAGTTATATGTTTAAATTTAACTGCGCTGATGCTGTCAGCAGGGCAGTCTTAACGCATAGGTCCTTTGGGCATTTGCACGGGGGCCCACGAGCATATGGGCCCCATGGGAATATGTTTATTTATATATATTATGTATATTCATTTTTTATTCCTGCGGGGGAAGGGCCCAACACTATTTCTTTGCCCGGGGGCCCAAAATGGTGTAAATACGGCTCTGGCTGTCAGCCATTTTATAGTTGACGTCTGCCGGTCAACATAAATTAATCAAATAAATTTTAATATTACGCGGGAGATGTTTGTACGTAAAAAAACATACATAAATTATTATTAATAATTTATTATTTATTACTAAAATTTTTTTAAAATGTTATAAATATTTTCTTAAATTTTAATCGAATTTTTATCGATTAAAATTATTTTAATCGATATTTAATCGATACAATTTTTAACGATTAATCGAGAAATTAATCGATAATTTCCGCAGCCCTACTTTAAATACACACAACGATACTTTCAGTTTTAAGAAACAACCTGTGGCGTCCATATAATATACTGGATAATGTCCTATCACTGCCATGTTATAAAATACAGGACAATGTCCTATCACTGCCATGTTATAATACAGGACAAGGTCCTGTTACAGATATGTTATTATACAGGATAATGTCCTATTACTCATATGTTATTATACAGGATAATGTCATATCACTGCCATGTTATAATACAGGACAATGTCCTTGCTATTTTTTAAAAATAAAATAATACACAATCATTCTCACTATCTAGTATAAACAAATTAATGGCCCTCTCAATAAAAGGGCAATAAACTAAACTAGTATTATTCTAATAGTTATTATTAAAGTTATCTCTGACCAGAACAAGGAAAATGAACTGTCTTGCGTCTGTTATACTAAATGCCAGACACAATAGTCTTGGAAGAACGGAATGTGTACATTAACAGACATAAGTCAAATAAAATAAATAATAAATATAAATGTGCTTTGTAAAATTTGGAAATAATTAAAACACACTCATTGGCAACTCTAGAAAAGAAATGGCTGACGTGGAGGAATGTGTACGCCATTTGTGAAGTAGCCAATGAAAAAAGACATTCTTGATTTTAAGAAGCATCGCCTGAATTTGTAAATTGTTACCAGATAGAAAAACTTTAAAAAAAAAGAATTAAACAAAAAGCAAAAACAAAAGAGCATAATTGTTATTACCGGTAAATGTTACACGGAATGTGTATATAGAAATACATATATAAATATATATATCATTTAATATATATATATTATACTAAATACAATTGTCAATTGACTTAATTTAAAAAAAAATCAAAACATGTCACAACAACCCTTTGTAACTTCTAGGAAATAAAAAAAATATACACTTATTTTTTTTAAGTTGCGCGCTAAAAAAAGTTAGAAGGTGGGATTGATGTACATAACCGAGAGGTCGGGTTGATGTACACAAATGAGAAGTGGGGTTGATGCACATAACTGAGAGGTTAGGTTGATGTACATAACTTGGGTGGGGTTGATGTACATAACTGAGTGGTGGGGTTGATGAACATAACTGAGTGGAGGGGTTGATGTACATAACTTAGTGGTGGGTTTGATGTACATAACTTAGTGGTGCGGTTGATGTACATAACTGAGTGGTGGGGTTGATGTACATAACTGAGTGGTGGGGTTGATGTACATAACTGAGTGGTGGGGTTGATGTACATAACTGAGTGGTGGGGTTGATATACATATCTGGGGTTGGGGTTAATGTACATAACTGAGTGGTTGGGTTAATGTACATAACTGGGGTTGGGGTTAATGTACATAACTGATGGGTGGGGTTGATGTACATATCTGAGTGGTGGGGTTGATGTACATAACTGAGTGGTGGGGTTGATGTACATAACTGGAAAGTGGGGTTGATGTACATAACTGGGAAGTGGGGTTGATGTACATAACGAACAGGTGGGGTTGATGTACATAACTGAGTGGTGGGGTTGATGTACATAACGAACAGGTGGGGTTGATGTACATAACTGAGTGGTGGGGTTGATGTACATAACTGAGTGGTGGGGTCGATGTACATAACTGAGAGGTGGGGTTGATGTACATAACTGACTGGTGGGGTTGATGTACATAACTGGGAAGTGGGGTTGATGTACATAACGAACAGGTGGGGTTGATGTACATAACTGGGAAGTGGGGTTGATGTACATAACGAACAGGTGGGGTTGATGTACATAACTGAGTGGTGGGGTTGATGTACATAACTGAGTGGTGGGGTCGATGTACATAACTGAGAGGTGGGGTTGATGTACATAACTGACTGGTGGGGTTGATGTACATAACTGGGGGTCGATGTTCATAACTGAGAGGTGGGGTTGATGTACATCAGTTCTACTCATGGTGCTGGTCTGCGGTTCGTGGGACATCCGCAGCCGGTACGGAGCGGTTATTTTTTGGCAATATGCACATAAAATGAAACAAACTAAAATACATTACATTTTGCTACCACGTCAGTACAAGGAAAATAATGCACCGGTCCCTGGTGCAATGGAAAATTCCTGCCGGCCCGCCATACTAAAACGTTTGAGAAGCACTGATGTACCTAATTTGGAGGTGTGATTGATGTACATACAAATAAAGTTAATGATAATGTACATAACTCGCCTCCCAAAAAGTGGTTAAAAATAATATGGCAATAACATATTAGGGCTGCAGAAATCAACGATTAATTTCTCAGTTAATCGTTAAAATATTTTAACGATTAAATTATTTTTTAACGATTAATCGACCCATCACTTACAAATTATTGAAAGTCAAAAAGTAAAAAAAAATAATAAAATATAGCGGCCGATAAATAATACATTTCCTGACGATTACACGAACAGTTTGGTTTAAACTGTTGACTAACGGGAATGTTCAAAATGTTGATAAAGTTTGCCTACAATATTTCTAACACTTCACCTCTTATCAAAGCAAATGAAAAGCGTATTAAGCTAATGGCAGTAATGCAGTCTGACTCAGAGACATAAAATGACAACAGCTCTTCTGATGAATTACTGCGTTACAAAATGGAGATGAAAGTTCCTGAATCCATTAACCCTCTACAATGGTGGACACTTAATGAACACCGATATCCGATAATGTAATTCCTTTCCAAGACTGTTTTGTGCATACCAGTTACCTCAGTTCCATGTGAATGATTGTTCAGCTCGTCTGGTTAGATTGTCACTTGAACCAAATAATGCCAACACACTGGTCTTTTTGCGTAGTTGGTTAAAAGATGACATTCCAGTGTTATTTAGATTTCAACAAGAATGTTTAATAAGTGTTACTTTTGACATCATACATTTTAATTTTTGGCTTTAATCGGAATTAAAGATTAATTAATCGTTAATTTTTCAATAGTTACGATTAAATTTAAATTAATCGTTAACAGCCCTAATATATACACACATATATATCAAATATGTTATTGCCGTATTGGAACATTTGTTTCTTCAACGCTCAACAAGGAAGACAAACAATAGAATAGTCAATAATTTAATAAATATAAATTCTCTGATTTTAATATACATCATACATTGGTGATTTTTCTTTTAAAAATCCAGTTTTTTGTGTGGCTCTAAGACTGTCTTGTCACTTAGACAGGGTCAATGAGAAGACGTTTCACGGGAAGACAAACTGACATTCATTTCCGGATATTTTGACAAGGGGGATAAACATTCTTGGTGTTCATGGCAAAAAAAAGTTGTGTTCATAAATACAAGTGCTGCACAAAAATTAACGACTTAAATGGCACTTCATTGATTTTAATACAAAAGACGTGATATGTATTTGATATCAGTAAACAAAGGATTGTCTCAGCTGCTTGCGTCTCAAACGTTTGAATTATCAACATACTATGTAAACGAATAGAATCACGTGCAAAGGGGTCAAAGGACAAACAGGGTCAAAGGTCGTAAAGTCTTCTTCCTCTGTTTTGACCAGTGTCAGAGTAATAAGTGTAACTAAATATTTCCAATTTAAAACATTTCATGGTTGGATACCACGAGAAGACAAATTAATACTTTTTTTCTTCAGAAAATAGATTTCGAAAGCAGTTCTTTAAAAGTAGATTACTAAATGCATATTTCTTTTAGTAGAAAGCTGTATGAAAATACTTGAGAACGTAGATTGTTTTATGAAAGTAACTTCTTGCATGTAAGTTGGGAAATCAGAGATGCACTCATTTTTATATTATTGTGAGATACTCAGAGACAACTTGAAACATGTTAATTTGTTTGAGCCGTTAAGGCTGTAGATCAAATACTACAGAATTATGTGGGACTCCACACGTTTGTAAGTTACATAACAACACGTCAGATCTCCATCAACAATAGCTACATAGGTAGAGAAGAGATTCATGGCGGCACACGTCAGATCTCCATCAACAATAGCTACATCGGTAGAGAAGAGATTCATGGCGGCACACGTCAGATCTCCATCAACAATAGCTACATAGGTAGAGAAGAGATGCATGGCGGCACACGTCAGATCTCCATCAACAATAGCTACATCGGTAGAGAAGAGATGCATGGCGGCACACGTCAGATCTCCATCAACAATAGCTACATCGGTAGTGAAGAGATTCATGGCAGCACACGTCAGATCTCCATCAACAATAGCTACATCGGTAGTGAAGAGATTCATGGCGGCACACGTCAGATCTCCATCAACAATAGCTACATAGGTAGGGAAGAGATTCATGGCGGCACACGTCAGATCTCCATCAACAATAGCTACATAGGTAGAGAAGAGATTCATGGCGGCACACGTCAGATCTCCATCAACAATAGCTACATAGGTAGAGAAGAGATTCATGGCGGCACACGTCAGATCTCCATCAACAATAGCTACATAGGTAGAGAAGAGATTCATGGCGGCACACGTCAGATCTCCATCAACAATAGCTACATAGGTAGAGAAGAGATTCATGGCGGCACACTCTGATCTCCATCTACAATAGCTAAATCGGTAAAGAAGAGAGTCACGGCGGCACACAAATTGAGATAGACAAATATAAGCGGGAGACGAGTTACATGATACATGTATATTCCAGAAAATTGGAAGAAATAAGGGGAGAGAAGAGGTGGGATGGGAGCACACAAAACATATACACTGTGTTAGCGTGAAAGAGGCAAACGTATATAATTATATTTATCAGGATTGGAGGAGTTAGAGAGAAAAGTAGTATTTTTATAAATTTTAAATACATAGATTGGAAAAGGTAGGCAGATAAGACAGATATAAAAGAGAGGGAGAGAGATAGGGAGGATATATATATAGAGAGAGGAAGAATATATATACAAACAAATATATATATAAATAAATAAAAATTATACATATATAGAGAGAGGAAGAATATATATACAAACAAATATATATATAAATAAATAAAAATTATGCATATATAGAGAGAGAAAGAGAGAGAGATAGAGAGGGAATAAGAGATATAGAGGAGTAGAGAGAAAGAAGAGCGAGGTGGAGTAAAGAGTGGGAGGATATATCTATATATATATAGAGAGAGAGATATAGTTAGGTAGGGGAGAGAGAGAAGAGAGGGGTGGAGTAGAGAGTGGTAGGATATATCTATCTATCTATCTATATATATATATATATATATATATATATATATATATATTGAGAGAGAGAGAGAGAGAGAGAGAGAGAGAGAGTTAGGGAGGAGAGAGAGGGAAGAGAGGGGTGGAGTAAAGAGTTGTAGGATATATCTATCTATCTCTCTCTCTATATATATATAGAGAGAGAAAGAGTTAGGGAGGACAGAGAGAGAGGGAGACCGAGAGAGAGGGTGAGAGAAAGAGACTAAGAAAAATACAATCTATTGAGAAATCGTCCCAGCCATTCTCTTGTTCTATTTATTAAGAGTTAATTGTTTATCTAAGACAACCCCACTTCCCCTCTCCTCAACGAAGTGCTGACAGTCATACAACAATATATTACATTCGAAACATATTTGTGCTATTATGTGCATTGGAATAGGTCAAGAGAAATACATATAAACAAACAGCTGCAAATGTTGAAATATGTCAAGTTATGTAGCTGCTAGATCGCTGAATTCATAAATGTAAATAAAGTTTTTCTTGTTCTGTAATCGAGATCTTCATTTGGTCGTTGACATGTAAACAGTTCAACAGCAGTGAGTACGCAGATCTGTCTGCGTGACGACAGAGTGTACACGGTGCAGGAGTGATGCTGTCACGTCATACAGTTCGGCGGGAAGGTGCAGTAAAGTGAAGTGACGTTGTGCACAGAATCCGGGGTTGCAGTCAGGAGTCTGCAAAAGTTTAACCTTTGAACTCAGCCAGCAGGGGTCAGGGTGACACGTCATGTTGGCAGCAGTTGAACTGCGTGGACGAGGTCTGGTAGAATAGGAAATCAAATAAAGCTCTGTTTAATAAACCACTGAGAAGTTATTACAAGTCCCAAAATAAATTAGAGATTCTGTCAGATGTGGGAATTTGTTAAAAAAGATGTAATTAGATTTATCAAATGGTATTTTAACCACATGGAAGAAAACATTTGACTGTGAAAATTCTGCTCCATCTTAACCCATCACCCCAGGAAATCAAAATGATAATTACAATTGTAAGATTAATAGAGAGGGCTCCTGTTGTGCCTGTTTTCTGATATTGTTTCAGTTGATATTGTGGTGTTGTTAAGTGTTTTCTGATGTTGTTTTGTTTTTATATTGCAGTGTTGTTAAGTTTTTTCTAAGCGTGATTTAGTTGATGTTTCAATCTTTTCCATCTTGTATATAAAATTTGATTAAATCTCATTAATCGATGTAAACTTTTCCATCGTGTGTATGAAACATGAACAAACCTCTATACTCGATGTAATCTTTGCCCTGATCGTGTGTATGAAACATGAACAAACCTCTATACTCGATGTATTCCTTTACCTGATCGTGTGTATGAAACATGAACAAACCTCTATACTCGATGTAATCCTTGCCCTGATCGTGTGTATGAAACATGAACAAACCTCTATACTCGATGTATTCCTTGCCTTGATCGTGTGTATGAAACATGAACAAACCTCTATACTCGATGTATTCCTTGCCCTGATCGAGTGTTTGAAACATGAACAAACCTCTATACTCGATGTAATCCTTGCCCTGATCGTGTGTATGAAACATGAACAAACCTCTATACTCGATGTATTCCTTGCCATGATCGTGTGTATGAAACATGAACAAACCTCTATACTCGATGTATTCCTTGCCCTGATCGTGTGTATGAAACCTGAACAAACATCTATACTCGATGTAATCCTTGCCCTGATCGTGTGTATGAAACATGAACAAACCTCTATACTCGATGTAATCCTTGCCCTGATCGTGTGTATGAAATATGAACAAACCTCTATACTCGATGTAATACTTGCCATGATCGTGTGTATGAAATATGAACAAACCTCTATACTCTATGTAATCCTTGCCATGATCGTGTGTATGAAACATGAACAAACCTCTATACTCGATGTAATCCTTGCCATGATCGTGTGTATGAAATATGAACAAACCTCTATAATCGATGTAATCCTTGCCCTGATCGTGTGTATGAAATATGAACAAACCTCTATACTCGATGTAATCCTTGCCCTGATCGTGTGTATGAAACATGAACAAACCTCTATACTCGATGTAATCCTTGCCCTGATCGTGTGTATGAAATATGAACAAACCTCTATACTCGATGTAATCCTTGCCCTGATCGTGTGTATGAAATATGAACAAACCTCTATACTCGATGTAATCCTTGCCATCGTGAGTTGACCTTTCTATCAGTTCCTCGGCCTCCTCCAGTGACATCCTCTCTCCCATTGTTGTCATGAAGTGACGGAAGTCTGCCACTGTGATCCTGCCACTGCCATGTTTGTCCAGGACCTGGGGCAGACGAGGCCACAGTGTACATACAGTTGGAACAATATGACGGGCTTGTTAGATTGTTAACTAAGAATTGATTTAGAAATAGGTCTGTCCTTGACCTCAAAAGATCGCCACAAAAGATACAATGAGTTCGTATTGCTGAGGACTTTGACTCAAATAAAACTGATACAAGGAATAACTTCTTTCAGACGAAACAA
The DNA here is from genome assembly GCA_944989445.1 of Ampullaceana balthica. Lineage (NCBI taxonomy): Eukaryota > Metazoa > Mollusca > Gastropoda > Lymnaeidae > Ampullaceana > Ampullaceana balthica. The sequence continues at coordinate 777,027 of CALYLW010000466.1, read as the reverse complement.
GCCAGGTATATACACGGAGTAAAAACAAGTGATTTAATAAATTAAACATAAGAATTATAACAAGGTAGAAATAAGATAAGTAACAGGGTAAATACAAGCACAATAAAGAGGGTTTAACTATCTTTCATATCATTGGTAGAAATTATCTCCATTGCTTGTATTCACCTGAAAGGCGACCATTATGTCTTCTTCTGCATTGTTTCCGTAGTATATTCCTCCGCGTCGTGCAATGTAGGCTTCAACCTCCGCAAAAGAAATAGTTCCCCTGGCTGAGGATAATCATTTTAAAGAAATATTATTACATTTTTAAAAAAAAAGACAATGTTTATAAAAATAACGAAATAATCAGAAACTTTTATTTGGCTACCAGTCTGGGAGATATGTATTGGGTATGCACAGGGTCGGTCTTAGGCCACTGCAACCTATGCGGGGTCTTAGGCCACTGCAACCTATGCGGGGTCTTAGGCCACTGCAACCTATGCGGGGTCTTAGGCCACTGCAACCTATGCGGGGTCTTAGGCCACTGCAACCTATGCGGGGTCTTAGGCCACTGCAACCTATGCGGGGTCTTAGGCCACTGCAACCTATGCGGGGTCTTAGGCCACTGCAACCTATGCGGGGTCTTAGGCCACTGCAACCTATGCGGGGTCTTAGGCCACTGCAACCTATGCGGGGTCTTAGGCCACTGCAACCTATGCGGCCGCATTGGGCCCCGCGCTTTCATAGGCCACGCCAATCTTAATTTTCACGTTTAATCCGTATTAATTCCTTATCCATACCCACCCTAACTGCGCCCCGCGCAATCCGTTTCGCATACTAAGCCGCATAGGGCTCCGCCATTGCTAAGACCGGCCCTGGGTATGCATGAAAGCACGGCAGCCTGTGTAAGTGAAAGAACGAGAGACACCCTTTTCAAAAGTTTGTTTATAATTTTTTCGCATAGCCTAGACTTGCTTCCGTACTTATCTATAGAACCACTCGATGGCTAATGACGAGACTGATTTCCGTAATTAACTAGATCCACTTCGATTGCTAATGACGAGACTCACATGTCAGTTCTAGCTCACACAACTCACCTGTCAATTCTAGCTCACACAACTAATGTCAGTTCTAGCTCACACAAATCACTCACCTGTCAGTTCTAGCTCACACAACTAACCTGTCAGTTCTAGCTCACACAACTCACTTGTCAGCTCTAGCTCACACAATTCACTCACCTGTCAGCTCTAGCTCATGCCTGGCCTCCTCAAGGTCCTGTTCTGACGGGTTCCACCCCAAACACCGTAACAGCTCCCCTAGGTCCCTGGCAGGTATCTTCCCCTTACCCGTCTTTTCAAACATGGAGAACGCTTGCTTTAACTCCGCCTTCTGGTCCTCTGTAAGCTCCACCTCCTCAGTGTACTTGGCACTCTGGGGAACACCAATCAAACAATAGATACGTTTTAATTCAACCTTGAAATTCACACAGAACACCTATATATTTGGCAAGCGTTATTCGCACGGTTTTGGCAGTGCGAATAATGTCCAACATTATCCGCACGGTAAACCGTGCGGATAATGCCTAGCGTTATTCGCACTGCCGCACGGTTTTGACCATGAGAATGATGCCAAACGATATTTACATTCTTATTACTAACTGCTTATTATGTATGTATCGTTTCTTATTGACATAGTTTTGTTTGGAGGGTATAAAATAATTAAATTGTCATTTTAATCGTCTTTCGAGTGACTGGAATCTTATATTTTTTAAATCCATTTGAGCAATAATCTGAGTGGACCTGCATAAGGGGCCGTCCATAAAGTACGTCACGCTATTTTTGACCATTTTTAACTCCCCCTGTCACAAACTGTCACACATCTCGGACCCCCCCCCCTAAAGTACGTCACACTTTCGAACAAAAATGTTGTTTTTTATTAACAAAATAATCAAAAATTAATATAAAACAGCGTGACGTCACACATGGCCGGACCCCCCCTCCCCCTGTCACAAACTGTCACACTTTCTTACACCCCCTCCCCCCCCCTCTGGAGCGTGACGTACTTTATGGACGGCCCCTAATATCGTTAGTTAATCATTAGTTAATTAATTAATTAGTAACACTATGGATTTAGCTGATATTAAACTATTATTAACTTTTCAGTGCACTCAAACTTTGTATTTTTATTCAATATATTATAAAGTACATTTATTAACTTTCATTCATAATTGGACGAGGCTCTGTAATTAAAAAGGCTAGCTATTATTCTCCCCACAACTAGCATTGAACCTGTAATCATCATAAATCAATTAAGTTAATTTAATTTAAAGTATGCAAAAGCGAAAGACGTAATAATATTAATGGTATAGCATTTAAAAAATACTCCCCCCCCCAAAAAAAAATAAATAAAAAACATAAGAAAGACCGTCCTGGGATTCGATCCGCATACCAATATGCTTCGTGCACCTAAGCTTACACTAACCACTCACCTGGAGAAAATGGCTCGTTAATTTGACACAAAACATTTTTTTATGGCAGTGCTACTTTAAAACTTCAGTAATCATGACATTTTAATTTGTATTGGCATATAAATTACACATTTTAGCCGAAATCGAGTGATATCGGCTTTTATTTTGTCTACACCGGGCCGGTTTTTTTTCAACGTGACCAGCCCCTAGAAGACGCATGCGCCGACGACCCGTGCGGATAATATTCGGCATTATCCCCACTGCCAAACTGTGCGAATAGTCTTGTCTTTTATGGTGTGTGTAAATAACAGTAGTTCGGAGTTTGTATCTTTCTCAAGTAAATATTTAATGGTGGGAATCAGAAAACGTGAAGTAAAGTCACATTAACAGTTGAAAGTTTGTAACATCTATACCAAAGTGTTTGATACATTATAAAAAATTAACAGACATGCATGTAACACAGTTCCTAAATCTACCTCAAAGTTTTATGTTATAGACTATAGGTACTTAACACATGCGACATAAAATAAGAAATATTGCAGTCACAGTTTCTTCTGTTTTCAGAGAAACGCGACGTTTCTGAAAGTTAGTTGTCAAAGTTAGGTATTAAAGTTAGTTGTCAAAGTTAGTTGTTAAAGTTAGTTGTCAAAGCTAGTTGTTAAAGTTAGTTGTCAAAGACAGTTGTCAAAGTTAGTTGTCAAAGCTAGTTGTCAAAGTTAGTTGTCAAAGCTAATTGTTAAAGTTAGTTGTCAAAGTCAGTTGTCAAAGTTAGTTGTCAAAGTTAGTTGTTAAAGTTAAGTGTCAAAGTTAGGTTAAAGTTAGTTGTCAAAGCTAGTTGTCAAAGTTAGTTGTCAAAGTTAGTTGTCAAAGTTAGTTGTTAAAGTTTGTTGTCAAAGTTAGTTGTCAAAGTTTGTTGTCAAAGCTAGTTGTTAAAAGTTAGTTGTCAAAGCTAGTTGTCAAAGCTAGTTGTTAAATTAGTTGTCAAAGCTAGTTGTCCCAGTTAGTTGTCAAAGATAGTTGTCAAAGCTAGTTGTTAAAGTTAGTTGTCAAAGTTAGTTGTCAAAGTTTGTTGTCAAAGTGAGTTGTCAAAAAGTTAGTTGTCAAAGCTAGTTGTTAAAGTTTGTTGTCAAAGCTAGTTGTCAAAGCTAGTTGTTAAAGTTAGTTGTCAAAGTTAGTTGTCAAAGTTAGTTGTCAAATTTAGTTGTTAAAGTTAGTTGTCAAAGTTAGTTGTCAAAGTTAGTTGTTAAAGTTAGTTGTCAAAGCTAGTTGTCAAATTTAGTTGTTAAAGGTAGTTGTCAAAGTTAGGTTAAAGTTAGTTGTCAAAGCTAGTTGTCAAAGTTAGTTGTCAAAGCTAGTTGTTAAAGTTTGTTGTCAAAGCTAGTTGTTAAAGTTAGTTGTCAAAGTTAGTTGTCAAAGTTAGTTGTCAAATTTAGTTGTTAAAGTTTGTTGTTAAAGTTAGTTGTCAAAGTTAGTTGTCAAAGTTAGTTGTTAAAGTTAGTTGTCAAAATTTGTTGTCAAAGCTAGTTGTTAAAGTTAGTGTCAAAGCTAGTTGTCAAATTTAGTTGTCAAAGCTAGTTGTTAAAGTTAGTTGTCAACGTCAGTTGTCAAAGTTAGTTGTCCAAGTTATTTGTTAAAATTAGTTGTCAAAGTTAGGTTAAAGTTAGTTGTCAAAGCTAGTTGTTAAAGTTAGTTGTCAAAGTTAGTTGTCAAAGTTAGTTGTCAAAGCTAGTTGTTAAAGTTATTTGTCAAAGCTAGTTGTCAAAGTTAGTTGTTAAAATTAGTTGTCAAAGTTAGTTGTCAAAGTTAGTTGTCAAAGCTAGTTGTTAAAGTTAGTTGTCAAAGCTAGTTGTTAAAGTTACTTGTCCATGTTGGTTGTCAAAGTTAGTTGTCAAAGCTAGTTATAAAAGTTAGTTGTCAAAGTTAGTTGTTAAAGTTAGTTGTCCAAGTTAGTTGTCAATGTTAGTTGTCAAAGTTAGTTGTCAATGTTAGTTGTTAAAGTTAGTTGTCAAAGTTAGTTGTCAATGTTAGTTGTTAAAGTTAGTTGTCAAAGCTAGTTGTTAAACTTAGTTTTCAAAGTCAGTTGTTAAAGTTAATTGTCAAAGCTAGTTGTTAAAGTTTGTTGTCAAAGTCAGTTGTCAAAGTTAGTTGTCAAAGCTAGTTGTCAAAGTTAGTTGTCAAAGTTAGTTGTTAAAGTTAGTTGTCAAAGTTTGTTGTCAAAGTTAGTTGTCAAAGTTAGTTGTCAAAGTGAGTTGTCAAAGCTAGTTGTTAAAGTTTGGTTGCAAAGCTAGTTGTTAAAGTTAATTGTCAAAGTTAGTTTTCAAAGTTTGTTGTCAAAGTTAGTTGTTAAATTTTGTGTCAAAGCTAGTTGTCAAATTTAGTTGTCAAAGCTAGTTGTTAAAGTTAGTTGTCAACGTCAGTTGTCAAAGTTAGTTGTCCAAGTTATTTGTTAAAATTAGTTGTCAAAGTTAGGTTAAAGTTAGTTGTCAAAGCTAGTTGTTAAAGTTAGTTGTCAAAGTTAGTTGTCAAAGTTAGTTGTCAAAGCTAGTTGTTAAAGTTATTTGTCAAAGCTAGTTGTCAAAGTTAGTTGTTAAAATTAGTTGTCAAAGTTAGTTGTCAAAGTTAGTTGTCAAAGCTAGTTGTTAAAGTTAGTTGTCAAAGCTAGTTATAAAAGTTAGTTGTCAAAGTTAGTTGTTAAAGTTAGTTGTCCAAGTTAGTTGTCAATGTTAGTTGTTAAAGTTAGTTGTCAAAGCTAGTTGTTAAAGTTAGTTTTCAAAGTCAGTTGTTAAAGTTAATTGTCAAAGCTAGTTGTTAAAGTTAGTTGTCAAAGTCAGTTGTCAAAGTTAGTTGTCAAAGCTAGTTGTCAAAGTTAGTTGTCAAAGTTAGTTGTTAAAGTTAGTTGTCAAAGTTTGTTGTCAAAGTTAGTTGTCAAAGTTAGTTGTCAAAGTGAGTTGTCAAAGTGAGTTGTCAAAGCTAGTTGTTAAAGTTTGGTTGCAAAGCTAGTTGTTAAAGTTAATTGTCAAAGTTAGTTTTCAAAGTTTGTTGTCAAAGTTAGTTGTCAAAGCTAGTTGTTAAAGTTAGGTGTCAAAGTTAGTTGTTAAAGTTAGTTGTCAAAGTCAGTTGTCAAAGTTAGTTGTCAAAGTTTGTTCTCAAAGTTAGTTGTCAAAGTTAGTTGTCAAAGTTAGTTGTCAAAGTTAGTTGTCAAAGTTAGTTGTCAAAGTTAGATGTCAAAGTTAGTTGTCAAAGTTAGTTGTTAAAGTTAGCTGTCAAAGTCAGTTGTCAAAGTTAGTTGTCAAAGTCAGCTGTCAAAGTTAGTTGTCAAAGCTAGTTGCTAAAGTTAGTTGTCAAAGCTAGTTGTTAAAGTTAGTTGTCAAAGCTAGTTGTTAAAGTTAGTTGTCAAAGTCAGTTGTCAAAGTTAGTTGTCAAAGCTAGTTGTTAAAGTTAGTTTTCAAAGTCAGTTGTCAAAGTTAGTTGTCAAAGCTAGTTGTTAAAGTAAGTTGCCAAAACTAGTTGTTAAAGTTAGTTGTTAAAGTTAGTTGTCAAAGTTAGTTGTCAAAGTTAGTTGTCAAAGTTAGTTGTCAAAGTTAGTTGTTAAAGTTAGTTGTCAAAGCTAGTTGTTAAAGTTAGTTGTCAAAGCTAGTTGTCAAAGTTAGTTGTCAAAGCTAGTTGTTAAAGTTAGTTGTCAAAGCTAGTTGTCAAAGTTAGTTGTTAAAGTTAGTTATTAAAGTTAGTTGTTAAAGTTAGTTGTCAAAGCTAGTTGTTAAAGTTAGTTGTCCAAGTTAGTTGTCAAAGTTAGTTGTCAAAGCTAGTTGTCAAAATTTGTTGTCAAAGTTAGTTGTCAAAGCTAGTTGTCAAAATAAGTTGTCAAAGCTAGTTGTTAAAGCTAGTTTTCAAAGCTAGTTGTCAAAGTTAGTTGTTAAAGTTAGTTGTTAAAGTTAGTTGTCCCAGTTAGTTGTCAAAGCTAGTTGTTAAAGTTAGTTGTCAAAGTTTGTTGTCAAAGTGAGTTGTCAAAGTTAGTTGTCAAAGCTAGTTGTTAAAGTTTGTTGTCAAAGCTAGTTGTTAAAGTTAGTTGTCAAAGTTAGTTGTCAAAGTTAGTTGTCAAATTTAGTTGTTAAAGTTAGTTGTCAAAGTTTGTTGTCAAAGTTAGTTGTTAATGTTAGTTGTCAAAGTTAGTTGTCAAAGTTAGTTGTCAAATTTAGTTGTTAAAGTTAGTTGTCAAAGTTAGTTGTCAAAGTTAGTTGTTAAAGTTAGTTGTCAAAGTTAGTTGTTAAAGTTAGTTGTCAAAGTTTGTTGTCAATGCTAGTTGTTAAAGTTAGTTGTCAAAGTTAGTTGTCAAAGTTAGTTGTCAAAGTTAGTTGTCAAAGTTAGTTGTTAAAGTTAGTTGTCAAAGTTAGTTGTTAAAGTTAGTTGTCCCAGTTAGTTGTCAAAGCTAGTTGTTAAAGTTAGTTGTCAAAGTTATTTGTCAAAGTTTGTTGTCAAAGTGAGTTGTCAAAGTTAGTTGTCAAAGCTAGTTTTTAAAGTTTGTTGTCAAAGCTAGTTGTTAAAGTTAGTGCCAAAGTTAGTTGTCAAATTTAGCTGTTAAAGTTAGTTGTCAAAGTTTGTTGTCAAAGTTAGTTGTTAAAGTTAGTTGTCAAAGTTAGTTGTCAAAGTTAGTTGTCAAATTTAGTTGTTAAAGTTAGTTGTCAAAGTTAGTTGTCAAAGTTAGTTGTTAAAGTTAGTTGTCAAAGTTAGTTGTTAAAGTTAGTTGTCAAAGTTTGTTGTCAAAGCTAGTTGTTAAAGTTAGTGTCAAAGCTAGTTGTCAAATTTAGTTGTCAAAGCTAGTTGTTAAAGTTAGTTGTCAACGTAAGTTGTCAAAGTTAGTTGTCCAAGTTAGTTGTTAAAGTTAGTTGTCAAAGTTAGGTTAAAGTTAGTTGTCAAAGCTAGTTGTTAAAGTTATTTGTCAAAGCTAGTTGTCAAACTTAGTTGTTAAAATTAGTTGTCAAAGTTAGTTGTTAAAGTTAGTTGTCAAAGTTACTTGTTAAAGTTAGTTGTCAAAGCTAGTTGTTAAAGTTAGTTGTCAAAGCTAGTTGTCAAAGTTAGTTGTCAAAGCTAGTTGTTAAAGTTAGTTGTCAAAGCTAGTTGTTAAAGTTACTTGTCCATGTTAATTGTCAAAGTTAGTTGTCAAAGCTAGTTATAAAAGTTAGTTGTCAAAGTTAGTTGTCAAAGTTAGTTGTTAAAGTTAGTTGTCCAAGTTAGTTGTCAAAGTTAGTTGTCAAAGTGAGTTGTCAAAGCTAGTTGTTAAAGTTTTGTGGCAAAGCTAGTTGTTAAAGTTAATTGTCAAAGCTAGTTATTAAAGTTAGTTGTCAAAGTCAGTTGTCAAAGTTAGTTTTCAAAGCTAGTTGTCAAAGTTAGTTGTCAAAGTTAGTTGTTAAAGTTAGTTGTCAAAGTTTGTTGTCAAAGTTAGTTGTCAAAGTTAGTTGTCAAAGTGAGTTGTCAAAGCTAGTTGTTAAAGTTTGGTGGCAAAGCTAGTTGTTAAAGTTAATTGTCAAAGCTAGTTGTTAAAGTTAGTTGTCAAAGTCAGTTGTCAAAGTTAGTTGTCAAAGCTAGTTGTCAAAGTTAGTTGTCAAAGTTAGTTGTTAAAATTAGTTGTCAAAGTTTGTTGTCAAAGTTAGTTGTCAAAGTTAGTTGTCAAAGTGAGTTGTCAAAGCTAGTTGTTAAAGTTTGGTGGCAAAGTTAGTTGTTAAAGTTAATTGTCAAAGTTAGTTGTCAAAATTTGTTGTCAAAGTTAGTTGTCAAAGCTAGTTGTTAAAGTTAGGTGTCAAAGTTAGTTGTTAAAGTTAGTTGTCAAAGTTTGTTCTCAAAGTTAGTTGTCAAAGTTTGTTCTCAAAGTTAGTTGTCAAAGTTAGTTGTCAAAGTTAGTTGTCAAAGTTAGTTGTCAAAGTTAGTTGTCAAAGTTAGTTGTCAAAGTTAGTTGTCAAAGTTAGTTGTCAAAGTTAGTTGTCAAAGTTAGTTGTTAAAGTTAGCTGTCAAAGTCAGTTGTCAAAGTTAGTTGTCAAAGTCAGCTGTCAAAGTTAGTTGTCAAAGCTAGTTGCTAAAGTTAGTTGTCAAAGCTAGTTGTTAAAGTTTGTTGTTAAGCTAGTTGTTAAAGTTAGTTGTCAAAGTCAGTTGTCAAAGTTTGTTGTCAAAGCTAGTTGTTAAAGTTAGTTTTCAAAGTCAGTTGTCAAAGTTAGTTGTTAAAGTTAGTTGTCAAAGTTAGTTGTCAAAGTCAGTTGTCAAAGTTAGTTGCCAAAGTTAGTTGTCAAAGTTAGTTGTCAAAGTCAGTTGTCAAAGTTAGTTGTCAAAGCTAGCTGTCCAAGTTAGTTGTCAACGTGATGAGAAATAGGTTGTAATGAGGATAATTATTGTTTAGCAAGTGGATAGTGCCGTGTAATAATATTCCAGAAAATCTAATCTACACATACACACACATCTAATCTAACCAAACAATTCTGATCTAGCCCCACTCACATGTAAGCGACTCACACACATCTAATCTACACACACAATTCTAATCTAGCCCCACTCACATGTAAGCGACTCACACACATCTAAACTACCGACACAATTCTAAGCTAGCCCCACTCACATGTAAGCGACTCATACACATCTAATCTACCCACACAATTCTAATCTAGCCCCACTCACATGTAAGCGACTCATACAATCTAATCTACCCACACAATTCTAATCTAGCCCCACTTACATGTAAGCGACTCATACACATCTAATCTACACACACAATTCTAATCTAGCCCCACTCACATGTAACCGACTCATACACATCTAATCTACCCACACAATTCTAATCTAGCCCCACTCACATGTAAGCGACTCATACACATCTAATCTACACACACAATTCTAATCTAGCCCCACTCACATGTAAGCGACTCATACACATCTAATCTACCCACACAATTCTAATCTAGCCCCAGTCACATGTAAGCGACTCATACACATCTAATCTACCCACACAATTCTAATCTAGCCCCACTCACATGTAAGCGACTCACACACATCTAATCTACACACACAAGTCTATCCTTATTGAGACCAAGTTAGACAACTTTAACTACACATCCTTATTGAGACCAAGTTAGACAACTTTAACTACACATCCTTATTGAGACCAAGTTAGACAACTTTAACTACACATCCTTATTGAGACCAAGTTAGACAACTTTAACTACACATCCTTATTGAGACCAAGTTAGACAACTTTAACTACACATACTTAATGAGAACAAGTTAGACAACTTTAACTTGAGTCAAATAAAAGAAAGTCTCAGTCTAGAATTCAATGGCTGGTTGGGAAAAAAAAGCTTAAATAGAAATCCGCTGATCATATTTTTGTTGTTGTTACATTACATAGTAATTACTAGATAGACCAGTGGGTCTCAAAGTCAGTGGTCCCCATAAACCCCCTTACAAAGATCTTATAAGTTATATCATGTATGCTGAGTAAATGAGATTGGGGGGGGGGAGAAGGATTATAAATAACTCATGTTTAAAAACTAAATTGTAAGGCATATTAAAAAGAAAATGTAACAGGTCTTACAGACAAACTTTACCCCAGGTTTTTGTTCAAGACAATGCTCAAGACATTGGCTAACAATGCTCTAATGACAGCTTTTCATACTCTAATGACAGCTTTTCATACTCTAATGACAGCTTTTCATACTCTAATGACAGCTTTTCATACTCTAATGACAGCTTTTCATACTCTAATGACAGCTTTTCATACTCTAATGGCAGCTTTTCATACTCTAATGACAGCTTTTCATACTCAAATGACAGCTTTTCATACTCTAATGACATAAAACTCTTATGACATCAAAATTTGATATCTGAATCTTATGATAACCCACTCTGGTGACAATATAATTTGAAAACATCCTAAATCATATTTTAATGATGACATACTACGCCCATGATATCATACTCTGACGATATCGATATCTGACTGACAAGTGTATTACTTGTCTCCCGCCCCTTGATATCATACTCTGAGGATATCGAATACACTTGTCTCAAGCCCCTTGATATCATACTCTGAGGATATCGAATACACTTGTCTCAAGCCCCTTGATATCATACTCTGAGGATATCGAATACACTTGTCTCAAGCCCCTTGATATCATACTCTGAGGATATCGAATACACTTGTCTCAAGCCCCTTGATATCATACTCTGACGATATTGAATACACTTGTCTCCCGCCCCTTGATATCATACTCTGAGGATATCGAATACACTTGTCTCAAGCCCCTTGATATCATACTCTGAGGATATCGAATACACTTGTCTCAAGCCCCTTGATATCATACTCTGAGGATATCAAATACACTTGTCTCAAGCCCCTTGATATCATACTCTGAGGATATCGAATACACTTGTCTCAAGCCCCTTGATATCATACTCTGAGGATATCGAATACACTTGTCTCAAGCCCCTTGATATCATACTCTGACGATATTGAATACACTTGTCTCCCGCCCCTTGATATCATACTCTGAGGATATCGAATACACTTGTCTCAAGCCCCTTGATATCATACTCTGAGGATATCGAATACACTTGTCTCAAGCCCCTTGATATCATACTCTGACGATATTGAATACACTTGTCTCCCGCCCCTTGATATCATACTCTGAGGATATCGAATACACTTGTCTCAAGCCCCTTGATATCATACTCTGAGGATATCGAATACACTTGTCTCAAGCCCCTTGATATCATACTCTGACGATATTGAATACACTTGTCTCCCGCCCCTTGATATCATACTCTGAGGATATCGAATACACTTGTCTCAAGCCCCTTGATATCATACTCGGACGATATCGAATACACTTGTCTCCCGCCCCTTGATATCATACTCTGACGATATCGAATACACTTGTCTCAAGCCCCTTTATATCATACTCTGACGATATCGAATACACTTGTCTCAAGCCCCTTGATATCATACTCTGACGATATCAAATACACTTGTCTCAAGCCCCTTGATATCATACTCTGACGATATCGAATACACTTGTCTCCCGCCCCTTGATATCATACTCTGAGGATATCGAATACACTTGTCTCAAGCCCCTTGATATCATACTCTGACGATATTGAATACACTTGTCTCCCGCCCCTTGATATCATACTCTGAGGATATCGAATACACTTGTCTCAAGCCCCTTGATATCATACTCGGACGATATCGAATACACTTGTCTCCCGCCCCTTGATATCATACTCTGACGATATCGAATACACTTGTCTCAAGCCCCTTTATATCATACTCTGACGATATCGAATACACTTGTCTCAAGCCCCTTGATATCATACTCTGACGATATCAAATACACTTGTCTCAAGCCCCTTGATATCATACTCTGACGATATCGAATACACTTGTCTCCCGCCCCTTGATATCATACTCTGAGGATATCGAATACACTTGTCTCAAGCCCCTTGATATCATACTCTGACGATATTGAATACACTTGTCTCCCGCCCCTTGATATCATACTCTGACGATATCGAATACACTTGTCTCAAGCCCCTTGATATCATACTCTGACGATATTGAATACACTTGTCTCAAGCCCCTTGATATCATACTCTGACGATATCAAATACACTTGTCTCAAGCCCCTTGATATCATACTCTGACGATATCGAATACACTTGTCTCAAGCCCCTTGATATCATACTCGGACGATATCGAATACACTTGTCTCAAGCCCCTTGATATCATACTCTGACGATATCAAATACACTTGTCTCAAGCCCCTTGATATCATACTCTGACGATATCGAATACACTTGTCTCCCGCCCCTTGATATCATACTCTGAGGATATCGAATACACTTGTCTCAAGCCCCTTGATATCATACTCTGACGATATTGAATACACTTGTCTCCCGCCCCTTGATATCATACTCTGACGATATCGAATACACTTGTCTCAAGCCCCTTGATATCATACTCTGACGATATTGAATACACTTGTCTCAAGCCCCTTGATATCATACTCTGACGATATCAAATACACTTGTCTCAAGCCCCTTGATATCATACTCTGACGATATCAAATACACTTGTCTCAAGCCCCTTGATATCATACTCTGACGATATCGAATACACTTGTCTCCCGCCCCTTGATATCATACTCTGAGGATATCGAATACACTTGTCTCAAGCCCCTTGATATCATACTCTGACGATATTGAATACACTTGTCTCCCGCCCCTTGATATCATACTCTGACGATATCGAATACACTTGTCTCAAGCCCCTTGATATCATACTCTGACGATAGTGAATACACTTGTCTCAAGCCCCTTGATATCATACTCTGACGATATCAAATACACTTGTCTCAAGCCCCTTGATATCATACTCTGACGATATCAAATACACTTGTCTCAAGCCCCTTGATATCATACTCTGAGGATATCAAATACACTTGTCTCAAGCCCCTTGATATCATACTCTGACGATATCAAATACACTTGTCTCAAGCCCCTTGATATCATACTCTGATGATATCGAATACACTTGTCTCAAGCCCCTTGATATCATACTCTGAGGATATCGAATACACTTGTCTCAAGCCCCTTGATATCATACTCTGACGATATTGAATACACTTGTCTCCCACCCCTTGATATCATACTTTGACGATATCGAATACACTTGTCTCAAGCCCCTTGATATCATACTCTGACGATATTGAATACACTTGTCTCAAGCCCCTTGATACTCTGACGATATCAAATACACTTGTCTCAAGCCCCTTGATATCATACTCTGACGATATCAAATACACTTGTCTCAAGCCCCTTGATACCATACTCTGACGATATCAAATACACTTGTCTCAAGCCCCTTGATATCATACTCTGACGATATCTAATACACTTGTCTCAAGCCCCTTGATAATCAAACTCTGGCGATATCAAATACACTTGTCCCAAGCCCCTTGATGACATTCCGCAATTTAATTGTAGAATTAAAAAAATTATATATATTGATGTGTGTCATGAAATTGTTTTTACAGTTGAACATGTGATTAGCACAAAATTGATCAATTCAGGAAATACAGGAAGTTCGTCTGATTACAATTCACAATACCACGATTATACAACGGTTTTGGTGCTTATATACGAATAGCTGTAGAACGCACCAGAATCAGAGTTATGTGGAAAAATTTAGAATAGGGTGGAAGCAGTGTAAAGCTGGAAGCGCATTCTAGAAAGCTTTGCCTTTATAATAGAATTACATTTACAATCTCTACACCTACAGAATACGAAACAAACTCGTCATACTCTCAATGCAAAACACATAAAACCACACACACAACGTGTACATGACTGATAAATACAATGTGTACATGACTGATAAAAAATACACTGCTTGTATCCGAATGATAAAGAAATTGCGTAAACACCTGATAAAGAGGTTGCGCGCACAGCTGATGAGATTGCGTACACGGCCGATAGAGATTGCTTAGAAAGGGCTGCTGAAGACATAGAGTACACGGCTGCATAATGAGGTTGCGTACACAGCTGATAAAGAGATTGCCTAGAAATGGTTGCTAAGGACTTTGCTAATTGCTTTCTTCTAATAACTGCATATAGAAACAATTATTTAAAATATCACTTATTTACTATAGAATTTGAAAGAGTATTTTCTTTGTGACTACCCAGGTGGAGACATAGTTGTTCGCCACTGTTGGTAGATGTTGAGAAGGGGTGACCTCTACGGGCTCGACTGCTGACTTTCTTCCACATGAGGGTTTACAGGTTTTACAGGTAGATGTTGACGTGCATTAGTTTGGAAGTAACCCTTTATTCGTTTCTTAACTGAGGCTATTATGATTTTCGTTAAAAACTTCTAGCGAGAAAAGTTAGTTAAGATTTTGTAGAGGTCTGTCTGGCTACACGTTTAACAGGCTTAATAATATGAATTCTGAATACACGTTTTGACATGTTGAATTTAACTTGTCTCTTATATTCAATTGATTCTTTCTCTGTAATTGTGACATTTAGAGCAGCTCAATTGAAGTGACGAAACCATTTACTGAAACTGAAATATGGCTTGGTAGAGTAACAATCAATTACTGACAAAAAACAACAACACACATGCAACAAAACAACCAAAGTGTCGGCAAGAAGCTTTCTCCAGCGAAAAATAAAACACGTGACATGGATGTCAGAATTCTACTTTCCAGCTAAATTTAAAAAAAAATAGTTTTAATTTTCGTTTAGCGTTTCTCTTTAAAAAGTAAATTGGGTTGACCCCACCCCCCACGGCTCCCATTCTCCGCCACCTCACCCCACCCTTTCTCCACTGGATAGGCTCTTGTTGATGACGCACACGTCAGACCTTAACGTCTTGTCTCTTGACTCTCTCATACATTATGCAGGAACGTGAGACTCGGTGCTCTGCGCATGTCCAGCTAAACTGTTTGAATGAACGGCTTAGGGTCAGCTTGGATGTAAGATTGTTTTGTCTTAATTGAAGAGGCTTTTATCGTTTTACAACAATTGTATGTCAGAAGACTTTAGGAGTGGAGTTGTGTGAGGGGTTTATGTTGTAGATCAAGTCACATGTTGTGCGACAAGGGGAGTAATCTGGTAAAAAAATGTGAGACATCAGACATACAAGCGTAATTTGATGGTGTTTATAAGAGAGATTCTCAACCAAATGTGTGGCGAAATTGGCATAACATGAAATAAATAATGTTCTGTACATTAAAACCCCATCAAGCAAAGAGGGCTCTGTCCTGGCCCACGGTCAATATAGGCACAACACTAGCTTCACCTTAGACCCAAGACAAGTGGGTGAAACAACATTCCTCGCATCATCCCACATCTTACTAATGGGATACAATTTGGGTGGTCACTTTCCTCGTGAGTTTCTATTAGTTTTCCGGTGAGAACTTGAGCGGGATTATATGAAGATATCAACCAAGTATGTTCAGATTCATCTTTACATGGAGTTATCTGTTATTGTTATCATTTTTTACATATAAATATAATTTATTATAATATTGTCCGGAATTTTCATAAATAATTCTACTATTTATGAATAACAAAAAAAAATTTGATGCAAATATTCATAGTAAACTCTATCATTAAATACCAATAAAAATAAATATCCACTTCGAGGAAAAACTGTTTCGAAATTAGGTCCTGTATCCTGCATTTACTGAGGCTCAACTCACGTGACACCAATGACTCATGCGTCACCCACTTCGCGCTGAGCAAATTAAGCTATGACGAAAGTTCAACAATGTACACGAACTCGGCCACCATCTTGAATTTATTTCGTATATAATTATGTAGTGTTCAATTTGAATACCTTATTTAATGTCCCTATATTCAGATATTCACTAGGTGCAGGTGATCTAATAGGTGCAGGTAATCTCCTTTTGAAATCCCTTATATTAACTTCACCGCCGTCTCTGTCTCTCTCTCTCTCTGTGTCTGTCTAGGGCGGGCAGAAAAACAAAAGTAAAAAATGACCAACCTCCCGTGATGCCATCGAGCTGAAATTTGGCACACAGACTCGTGTCACATAACAATGCATCGTATCAAAATATCAGATCGATCGAACTTACAATTAATAAATTAATGCATTTTTAGTTTATCTTTATAAATTATATGTAGTGGTCGCTATTGTTTACATTTTACGAGTTACTTGATTTCACACCAGCCATCGGTGAACTCATCTCGTGTTTTAACCAGGTGGTTTACACCAGGAGTTGAGTTAACGCGTTAACGCCACCCGTCCATGTCCACACCCCCTTCCCCCAGTTTTAAAGCCAGGGGAGATAATTTCGGTTTCAGTCTGTAAATGTTTGTCGCGTTTGAACATAATCAATACTTTTAGTTATGTCTCTTGGGCTAGTGAAGTTAAGCGCGCACGAGCGCTAAACAAACACTTTGCCCAGGTAAACAAGAAAGGTGCCAGATCTGACTTTAGCCAAACAATCGACCGAATGCGCAAAGAGGGCTCAAGGAGACAAAGCAAGGGCCCTCAACTAGAGGTTTTCGCGGCCCCCTTCACAATGACAGAATTGCAAACTGCACTTAACAAGTGCCAAGCTGGCAAAGCACCAGGGCCAGATAAAGTTCACAATGAAATGCTCAAGCATCTGGGCAGGACAGGCCGAATGAAACTGTTGAGTTTCATAAATAGAACTTGGACAACAGGCACGCTGCCGAAGCTATGGAAAAAGGCCACAATAACCCCAATTCCCAAAGAGGGGAAACCAGGCGAACACCCGTCCAGTTACCGGCCAATTTCCCTCACGTCGTGTGTGGGGAAGGTAGCTGAGCGGTTAGTGAACGCACGACTCTACTGGTTCCTCGAAAAGACCAAATGCATTCCAATGACTCAGGGTGGGTTCCGAAAGGGACGCCAACCGATGGACCAGGCTCTCCGATTAATTCAGACAATTACAAACGAACTCCAGTCGAGGAATCACACCGTTGCGGTGTTCTTCGATCTAAAGCAGGCATACGATAAGGTGTGGCGTGGAGGGCTACTCTATAAGTTGCAGCAGTTAGGTGTCACTGCGAACATGTACAGTTGGATAAAATCGTTCCTTACGGACAGAACGATCAAGACCCGAGTGGGGGAGTCATTATCCAACGAAGCGCGCCTGGAGGACGGACTCCCACAGGGGTCCGCCCTTAGTTGTACATTGTTCTTAGCCTACGTTCACGACCTACAAGGTATTCTGGGGTCGCAGAATGCCATGTTTGCTGACGATCTGGCTATATGGAGTTCAGGAAAGGACGTCGCAACACTGCAGAACCGACTGCAGGAGGATCTGAATCGAATCGAAGACTATGCCAACCGATGGCGCCTAATAGTCAATACGGAGAAAACGGTCCACTCCATTTTTACAAATGGACGGAATGCACTGAAGCACGAGGTGGTGCTTCAGATATGTGGGAAAAGATTGAATTGGGATCGGACACCAACGTACTTGGGAATCAAGTTGGACCAGAAGGTCCAACTACATAACCATGTGCGTGAATTGTGCGCCAAAGCCACAGCTAAACTGTCCCTGGTGAAGAAACTGGCTAGCACTAGTTGGGGTGCGGACGCAAGACTACTGAGAGCTCTCTATCTCGGTAGTGTGAGGGGTGCCATTGACTACAGCCTCCCGGTCCAGGCCTTTGCGAGCCGTACGGCTCTAGAGGGTCTGGATCGAATACAGAACCAAGCTCTACGGTTTGTATGCGGGGCGTTGCGTACGACACCCACAGCCGCTGTAGAAATTATGTCCAACGTAGAACCCCTGGCGATAAGGCGAGAAAAGGCAATCATGACCACGGTAGAACGATACCGTAGGTTGGAGCATGACGAACCCTGCTTCCTATTACAAGACCGATGGGTAAAGAGGACCCGACTGAAAAGACCATCCTTCATGGATACGGTCTACGAACTAGAAGACTCAGTCCCCATACCCAAGCACAGGGAACGAATGCGACTGGTCCCTGCTCGAGGACCACATGAATGCTTTGACTTGCCTGAACTACGTTTGACACTGGCAAATACAGCGGTGACGAAAGCCAGTCCCGTCGAGCTCCAGCGAGACGAGACTCTGAAGACAATCGAAGCTTATGGCGACAGCGTGGTAAAAGTCTTTACGGACGGCTCGCGTTTCAAGGATGGCAGAAGTGGATACGGAGTACTAATTCAATACCCTCAACCTGGACCTGACAGTATCGAACTGTCAGGGCCGTGCGGAGCCGCAAACAGTAGTCACGACGCCGAACTGGAGGCGATCTGCAAGGGTTTGAAAGAAGTGCGCCGACGTCTAGCAAGAAGAAAGGTTTTCCCGACCGTCGTAGTCTTCACCGATTCACGGTTTTCGCTCGAGACTGTGGGTCGATCCTCTCTGGAGACGAAAACGGTCAGTGTCATTTTGGAAACAGTAGGTGAAATCCTAGCACGAGGCGGAAAAGTAGTCCTTCAGTATATCACTGGGCACAGTGGCGAGCCTCATTCAGACAGGGTCGATAAGTTGGCGAGAGAAGGTTCAGCTCAGCCCCAACCCGATCGCCCGATGACCCAGCTGGGGGTCAGATCGTGGCTTAAGAACCATTTCCGAGAGAAATGGTTCCAGGGCTGGGCCTCTGGATGCACGGCCAGAAAAGTATTCCAGTACATGCCGCGACCGAGCAAAAGCGACTCCTGGTGGAAAATTGGACGTAGCAATCAGACGCTCATAACTAGAATGAGAACTGAAACATTGTCCCACACGAAGCTACTTGTACAAGTTTAACACTAGAAGTGAACTGGCCTGTCGGCTGTGTGGCCACCCTGAAGAGACGGTGGCCCACGTACTCGAAGAGTGCCCCGAGCTGTGCGGGGATTTGGAGGGTGAAGTAACGGTACCTGCAGAGGAGTACCTCTACGGCGATGCCCGCTTGATGAGGCTCGGTTGCGATAAAATGAACCGGGTCCTAAGAGCCTAGCGGCTCGACCCAAAAGAGAATGAACATTCACGAGTTATGTCTCATATATATGGGATTTATAGTCAAAAACTTTGTTTTTACGGGGTTGTTTTATTAAATCCCTTATATCAGCTTCACCGTCTTCTCTCTCTCTCTCTGTCTGTCTGTCTGTCTGTCTGTCTCTCTCTCTCTCTCTCTCTCTCTCTCTCTCTCTCTCTCTCTCTTTCTCTCTCTCTCTCTCTCTCTCTCTCTATATATATATATATATATATATATATATATATATCTTGTGGACTCGCGGTCGGGAGGAAAAACAAAAGTAAAAAAATCACCCACTTCCCGTGATGCTATCGAGCTGAAATTTTGTACATAGACTCGTGTCATCTAGCAATGCATTGGCTCAAAATTTCACATCGATCGAATGTACCGTAATTAAATTAATGCATTTTTAGTTTATCTTTATGTAACTCTCTGTAGCCTTCTGCTATTGTTGACATATACGTGTCTCTTAAGTTCACTCCAGCCATCGATGACCACAACCCCGTGTTTTACAGCAAGAGGAGTTCAGTCACGTTCAGTCTGTAACTGTTTGTCACGTGGTGTGTATTATATTGACCATAATCATCACTTTAAGTTATGCCTCATATATATGGGATTTATAGTCAAAAACTTTGTTTTTAGGGGTTGTTTAATTCTAGCCATTAACTAGGATAAGATGATCGAAAAGTTTCAGATTATCCTCTACGATCAAATATTATTTAGGTTCATATAATCCACTAGATTTAGATAATCCTATTGGTGCAGAGAATCCACTG
Organism: Ampullaceana balthica; assembly: GCA_944989445.1. Classification (NCBI taxonomy): domain Eukaryota; kingdom Metazoa; phylum Mollusca; class Gastropoda; family Lymnaeidae; genus Ampullaceana; species Ampullaceana balthica. The sequence goes on along the minus strand of CALYLW010000466.1, from coordinate 757,275 downwards.
TGTTCATATAATTCGATATTCTACTAGGTTCAGAAAATCCCCTAGATTCAGTTAATTTATTTGGTGCAGATAATTAAATAGGTTCAGCTAATCTAAGTGGTGAAGATAATCCCATAGGTTTAGATATCCACTTGGTTGAGATAATACATTGTGTTCCGATAATTTACTAAGTTCAGATAATCCAATATGTTAAGATTATCAACTACGTCCAGTAATCAAATAGTTTCAGATAATCTACTAGATTTACGTAATCCATAGATTTAGATCAGGGGTCTCCGAACTACGGCCCGCGGGCCAGATGTGGCCCACGAGGCCCTCTCATCCGGCCCCTGGAGCCCTTTTAATCTCCAAAACGATACTATTTTTACCTATAGTTTACCACAAAACTCTGTGTAGTTGGCCCCCAAACTGGTGATTGACAGTTAATGTGGCCCTCCGGCTGAAAAGTTTGGAGACCCCTGATTTAGATAATAACTAAATTCATATAGTAAGCTTTTTACAGGTTATACACGTGGTAAGGGTACGATTCTGAGTAGAGGCAAGCGGTTAGGTTTTGTTTAGTCCCTTGGGTAAAGGTAAGCCCCAGGGTTAGGTCAGCTTCTCGAGTTAGGTAAGCCTTTTGGGTTAGTTAAACCTGATTTTTAAATCCTTTATATTAACTCGTGGTGTCTGCGGCCGACCGACCGACCGACCTTGCTTGCTTGCTTGCTTGTCGCCAAAACTTTTGATCGATTTTTAACCCACTTGCTCGCAAGATAGCGAGCTGAAATTTTGCAGGCAGTTTCGTACCGATGATAAAAACAATGTATCAAAATTTCAGATCGATCGCATGTACCGTAATTAAATTATTGATTTTTTAGATTATTTTATTTATTCCTATGTATCATGCTATTTTTTGAGATAGAGCGTCGCGGTGCGTATTATATTGAACAACCTTTCTGTCGCGCAATAAGGTGCGTATTTTATTGACAGCTCTTTTTATAAACATATTCCTGATCGGTGCGCATTATATTAAACATGTTTTACGACACAACTGCAATTTTGTATTTCTGGATGGTCTGGCGCTGCGTATTATAATGAACATTCTTTTAAATTCTTCTCGTACATAAAGGATTTATAGTCAAAAACTTGGTTTTTTACGGGTTTTTCTTATTATAATCTGTTTACATCCTCGTTGTGACTATATTAATTTAAGTGATTTTAAATGGAAGTATATGGCTTCTGGATAGCGAAGTCAATAGTGCGCTAGCCTCACAAGCTGTGAGCCACAATCAAAATGTTGATGAAAGACTGTTGCTAAAAAAATGTCCAACGCTGACATGGAGAGGAGATGGGCGCCGCCAAGTCTACAAAGCCCCGAGAAAGTTATAATGGAAACATTAGAACCCCCTACGACAACGAGATTATTGGGGGGGGGGCGGGAATGGAAGTAGATGTAAGTTTTCTGAGGCTGCAACTATTTGGAATCAAGCCTTACAATGGCAGTGAAGCATGTAAAGAAATATCCATGAAACGGGATTGTCCCTGTATTAAACAATGTGTAATAAAACCAGGCGGAAAAGATTATCAAAATGACAAATAAACATATATTTTATGTTTTGATTTTCCTTACTGACTTGTACTTGTACTCATCACGCACAAATTGTACACGTACGTGTATGTCAACTATATTTAGAATTGTGAAAAACACAATAAACAAGGAGAATTTCACTATTTTATGGTGAAATCACATACAAGAAAATGGATGGATTTTTGTCTATATATTTTTAAGCTGGAATCTTCAATGGAATTAGCATGCATAATTAGTCACGTTTCTATTCAAATGTTGGTTATCCTGCCTCGATCCTTTATCGTTAACTTTAGAATTTTGGGAAACATTTAGATATACAGCTCTGTTTCAGGTAGTATTCAGTGAACACATTCCATAGTTCTATTAAATGTAGATATACAGCTCTGTTTCAGGTAGTATTCAGTGAACACATTCCATAGTTCTATTAAATGTAGATATACAGCTCTGTTTCAGGTAGTATTCAGTGAACACATTCCATAGTTCTATTAAATGTAGATATACAGCTCTGTTTCAGGTAGTATTCAGTGAACACATTCCATAGTTCTATTAAATGAGTTTGTTTTGTGAATCTTTTGTAAAAAATATGTAATATATATGGTATAAATATGTTTTATGAGTCTGTTCTCTGGATGTGTTTTATGGATCCTTTCAACGTTTCTCATCTATTGATAAGTTCTATGGATTTGATTTTTGTATCAATTTAATGGAGCTTTTTTTATCGGTGCTACGGATCTATTCTACGCACCTTTTAACGGATTTTATTTTATGTTGTCAGGGTTGTCTTGCGTCATGAAAGAGATAAGAATTAAGGTGGCTTAATAAATACAATTCAACGATTATCTTAGAATAAACTACAATAGTATTTCTATTGGTCTTATTCGTGGATTTAAAAGAATTTTAAAAAATGATATATTACATAATTGAGTCCTCACCTCTTCCTTGAGTGACATGGACCTCGGAAAACTCGCTCGTGTCATGTCATCCAATGACGCCAACATGCTCGAGCTGGCCGAGCTTCCACGGGCTCTGTTTAACGCGTCACAGGGCAGACAGTGGATGGGCACCTCATAGCGGCAGTGAGTGACGTCACAACTGGGGCACCGCTCGTCACTGTGGCTATCTGAAGCCCTCGGCCCGGGGTTTGGCGCCCTGTCTCCCCTGGGGCCACGGTCATCATCGCAGACATCCTCAAGGTCACCTTGTCTGAAAGTGATGACCTTCTTGTCCGGCCTGTGACGCAATTTGTCCATGAAGCTAATGCTAGTGGACACGATGGTCAGCAGTTTGCTCATCTTCCATTTTTTGTCTCGGCTCATTGCGGCGACAGGGGCACACCCTATCCTCGTTTGAAATGGCTTTCTCTTGTCGGTAAGTTTTATATCGTCATTTGCAAAGTGTTCCACGCGATGAGCGCTAGACGCATGCGCGCGCATTCATCATTAAGCTGCCCGGAAGTGTGCATCAGTTCCAAAAGACAGAAACTAACTTGAGGAGAGGCATGGGCTGCAAGGTTACATTACAAATGAGAAACAAAACTGTTGACATCTACAATTCACTCAATCTAATACCATTTTAACACCCTTCACATTTCCCTTATTTTTAAAACTTCCCTTTTTTCCCCACAAAGTTTCAGTCTGTAAAGAAGGGCTCCCAAGTTCAAAAAGTGCAATGATCTCTGGGAAAGTATTCACGTTACCCCTTTGTCTGCGACTGTGTGACGCGGTGGTCGAGTGGCAGCGCACTGGACTGTCGTACCGATGGTCACGGGTTCGAATCCGTGTGAAGGCAAGGGTTTGTTCCCGGGGCCTAGGGCGTCCCTGAGTCACCCCGCTCCGAATGGGTACCTAACACTACATGTAGTTAGGCGGCTGGGTAATGCGTGGAACCCACAAAGCCGTGGCCTGTGAATGCTGCATCACTTGCCAACAGATCATCTGTCATGGTCTGTGGACGCAACTATCTTCTGCATAGAAGGAGCGTCTGTATAGATAAGATAGAAGATAGAAGATCGATAATAACCGCCTCTGTTGGACTACAATCACAAAGTCCGAGAGTTACTCGTTTAAACACTCCTAAATGACAGTGACAGTCAGATAGAAAACACGGCTTAAATTTAATGAGACCGTCACACATGTGATTTCTCAACTGATGTTGCACTGTTTTCCCAACATGAGTATTTAAACAACAGATAAAATGTAGAACCGGTTCAGTGTATAGAACAAGAACACCAAAAGTCCATTCCTAAAATAGATTCCTAAAATTTCTAAAAATATTTTTTTCTAATTAGAACAAGATAAATGTGATGATGGTACAAATGCTTTTAGTTTTGGAAACATATATTACACGAGCAACAAAGCCCGTCCAAGGACATTTCTCTACCGTTCGTTGGCATGTTGTAACTCCCCTCCAACAGCCGTCTCGACCGGCATTCATGTGCATCACGTCAAAAATACTATTCATTATAGTTAAAATAAATAACTCGTAAAAACAGAGCTTTTTACTATAAATCCCAACGCGCATAACTCAAAATTAAGTCTTGGAAGAAATACTGCACCAAAAATAACTCGTTTTGAAAGTCCGCGAAAATGACGTAAACGTGTTCAATATGATTGGCTGTAGGAGTCATATGTGTTTGAGGGACCACTCGCTATAGATGACGGGACAGAACGGACAGAAACTTGCCTTTTATTATATAGGATGTTTTAGATATATTTTTAGAAAACTACAACGCTGACTATACCTGAAAATTAGGGCTGCGGAAATTAACGATTAATTTATCGATAATTCATTAACAAATTTTAACGATTAAATTTTTTGAACGATTAATCGACCCACCACTTATAAATGTACTGGAAGTCAAAAAGTAAAATATTTCGGCCGATAAATATAAACTAATTTAAACTAAACGCGAATGTTCAAAATGTTGATAAAGGTTATTGTGTCCATTGAAAGAAATCGTTTGCCTAGTGAGGCCTAGTGCCTACCATGCAATGTTCCCTCTAAGTCTAAGCTTCGTTGGCTCGTGTGCAAATTTAAAAAAACAATAATTAGTGTGCAAAGTTGCACAACGTCCATTTTTGTGCAATATTTTTACAAATTTGCTGCTCGGTGATTCTAAGCTCCTGCGTGGCGTCGGTCAAATATCTGCGCAGCCGCGCTGCTTAAAGGGAACATTGCTACCATGGTTCTAACACTTCGCTTACATATTACCTGAAAACCAAACATCCACTACAGTATTAAAAACTTCAGCTGAGACAATCTAAATCTATGTGAATATAGTTCAGTTCGGCTGGTTATATTGTCAATGAGACCCGCTCATCACTTGAACCAAATAATGTCAATACAGTTGTCTTGCGTTGTTGGTTAAAAGATGTCATATAAAGAAGACATTCCAGTGTTATTTCGATTTTCGACGAGTATCTTAATAAATGTTACTTATGACAACATAAATTTCAATTTTGGCTTTAATCGAAATTAACGATTAATTAATCGTTAATTTTTCAAAAGTCAACGATTAAATTGAAATTAATCATTAACAGCCCTAATGAAATTTTTTTTTAAATGCTCGAGTGTATCTCAAACTCATTTCAAACTTGTTCAACTTTATAGCTCGATCCCAAACTGTTCAACTTTAAAACTTAATCCCAAACTCCGTAAAATGGACTCGACAGTGAACCTAGGTGATGACGTAAGCGTCGACCTTGTTTCTTGTCAGTATCAGGTGACAAATTGACTTCTGCACCAGTTGGGACACAGGAAGTGTATAGACACGCAATGTGCAAAGGGTTAAACCTTGAGGGACTTGGTTCTATCTTGTTTGACCATAGGTCATAGGACATAGTGGTTGGGTGTAAGAGGAGGAGTGGGGTGGCTAAGTCAGTAGTGTTTACGAGGGAGGGTGGGAGTGCATGCTAAGGCAGTTAAAGATTTCATATCAATGCTTTTGGTTTACAAGTTGGTGAATATTTAAAGAGAAGTAAATGCCTGGACTAAGGTTTTTTTTGGTTTTTTTTAAAGTTGGATTAAATATATCTCTGAGGACTACGCTAAATCGTATATGATGAATCTTGAGAAATTTGTTTTTATAGAAAGTGAATTCAGTTTCAATGGAAGGTGGATAAAATTTCAAATCATTTGATGACATTATCTATGAGAGTAATTTTATACGATTGTTTGTTTCCTTCTGATGAATTTTATGATAACAATGTCTGCGAGAGAAGTTTGATGAAAATGTATATTTAGGTTCGGATTAAAAACTTATAGCCAAGTTACTTGCATGGATGATGATCTGAACAGACGGAAGTTGAATAAGTTTTTAAACGATGACAGCAGTGTATGAAATTATGAAGATATTTTATTTAAATAATAGAAACAACACGCAAAAACAACGGCTGGTAGTGATAGCCTGCAAATCTTAGAAATAACCTGCTACGCAATTTTGGCTATAGAATTAACCTCCCAAACAATTTTGGGTATAGAAATAGCCAGCAAAAAATTATATTTACGGAATCAATGCAAAAAATGACAATACATTTAGTTAAGATCTTCTAATACAGTGCTTCTCAAAGTGGTGGTACACGGACTGGTGCCGGTCCGTGGGCCATCCGTTGCCGTATCGAAGAAGTTATCAAGAAAGGACAGAAAAAGAATTATAATCCTTAATTTGCAACAATTCATGCTAACGGCTAACCATATAAAATATGTCAATNTTTCGTTAATAAGCAATTGAAATGAAACAAATAAAATAAATTAAATAAGATTTCGTTACAACGTCAGTACAGGGAAAATAGTGCAACGTTCCCTAAAGCAATGGAAACATTTCTCTCGGTCCACCATTCTAAAATGTTTGAGAAGCACTGTTCTAATAGTCTAAAGTCTAATATCTAACTATCCCACTAATACACCTCAGTATATGTTCAAGTTTAATTATGATACTAGCATAAACCCTTCTAATTAAGGAGAAAGAATAGACTCTTTTATTTATTAGAACAAAATAGAAACATTAAATTGTAAAAAAAAATTAAAAAAAATAGACGAATTCCATTTGTATCATATAATGACCCATTATATTATTTGAATAGTAAAGACTAATTTCATAGAGATACTAAATTGTAAGAGTAAAATAGACAACCTTGACGTATCAATAGAATACACTTATATCGTTGTTTGAATAGAAACCATTTGATATTGATAATATTTTATTGAGATCACATATAAGACCAATTTAATTTTGAGAATACGGAAAAAATCGTTTCATTAAAAAAGAATCCAACCATTTTAGTCTGGGAATATAAGAAAACTATTTCATAAGGAGAATACAATGCAGCCTTTTATATGCAATACATCTTTTTATTGTGCCAATTGAAAAAAAAGAGAAAAATTATGAGAAAAGAATAAACACATATTTGTGAAGATAAAGCAGACACAAATGTCATAAAATCATTTCATTGCTGAAATAGAATAAACCGAAGCGGACAACAGATAAATAAAATTGAAGCATCCCTAACGTTGGATATGTCAGATACAAAGAACTCAACACGATTTAATTGTATCAGAGAAATCTGAGCCGAATGTTCATCTTGAAGGTTACTGCTAAAATTGGAAGCCTTGAAATACAAGCAAGATTAAATTTTTTTACACGTGATCGAGTTATGGCGTCTTTGGTATCGGATTTAATTTTAAAAAACCCGTAAAAAAACCAAGTTTTTGACTATAAATCCTTTATGTACGAGACGTGACTAAAAGAATGTTCATTATAATACGCAGTGCCAGACCATCCAGAAATACAAAATTGCAGTTGTGTCGTAAAACATGTTTAATATAATGCGCACCGATCAGGAATATGTTTATAAAAAGAGTTGTCAATAAAATACGCACCTTATTGCGCGACAGAAAGGTTGTTCAATATAATACGCACCGCGACGCTCTATCTCAAAAAATAGCATGATACATAGGAATAAATAAAATAATCTAAAAAATCAATAATTTAATTACGGTACATGCGATCGATCTGAAATTTTGATACATTGTTTTTATCATCGGTACAAAACTGCCAGCAAAATGTCAGCTCACTAGCTTACGAGCAAGTGGGTTAAAAATCGATCAAAAGTTTTGGCGACAAGCAAGCAAGGGCGGGCGGCCGCAGACACCACGAGTTAATATAAAGGATTTAAAAAAAGTAAAATAAATTTGTGTCAAAATGTTGAGTAAATGTCAATAGATCAGTTCTGAGAGGATCAAAAAGACGATAGACGAGTGAGTGGGTGGGAAGGGCTTTCTACAGATACAAACTGTCACATGGTGCTGAGGCCTATTTGAATTATACAGACAGGAGTGTATAGATTTATGATGTAGATTTTACTTTAGAATGTGTGTAACCAATACTCTTGGATAATAAATGAATTTGAGATTTGAAACATAAATCAGTACAGAAGAAAATAAATAACTAAAAAGTATTTAAAAATAAAGAAGAAAAACTACTTACAAGTAAAATTGATAATCAAGAGTTAACATACTTTCACAAACGTGCTCACATTCTCCTAGATCCATCAATTCCATCACTTCCCACATCCATCAATTGAAACACTTCCCCCATCCATCACTTCCCCCATCCATCAGTGCCACCACTTCCCCCATACATCATTTTATCGGTTTAACATTTCCATCAATTCCCTCATTCATGCCCCACAGCTGCCCCCATCTGATATCCCAACCTGCCCCCCATATGATACCCCAGCCCTGCCCCCATCTTAAACCCCAGCCCTGACCCCATCTGATACCCCAGCCCTGCCCCCATCTGATACCCCAACCCTGCCCCCCATCTGATACCCCAACCCTGCCCCCCTTCTGATACACCAAACCTGCCACCTCTCTGATACCCCAACCCTGCTCCCTCTCTGATACCCCAACCCTGCACCCATCTGACACCCCAGCCCTGCCCCCCATCTGATACCACAACCCTGTCCCCCATCTGATTCCCCAGCCCTGCCCCCATCTGATACCCCAGCCCTGCCCCCATCATAAACCCCAGCCCTGTTCCCCATCTGATACCCCAGCACTGCCCTCCATCTGATACCCCAGCCCTGCCCCCTCTCTGATACCCCAAACCCTGCCCCCTATCTGATACCCCACCCTTCCCCCCATCTGATAATACAGTCCTGCCCCCCCCCCATCTGATACCCCAGCCCTGGCCCCCATCTGATACCAAAATCCTTCCCCCCATCTGATACCCCAGCCCTGCCCCCCCCCATTTGATACCCCAACCCTGCCCCCCACATGTCCGAGATCTCACTACGCCCCAAGACGCAGTCCTACAGATGATCTCCCTTAACACTCATGGGCCGAACAGCGCTGGACGAATTTCACAACACTCATATTCACTTGCCAGGCCTGATGACGTCATTGACCCCAACCTCCCTCTCGTTTAGCCGTACCAATGGCTGGTCCCCCCAGAGACATCCCTAATTGAAATTAATTATTAATGGGCAAAACTCGTCCAGTTTACACAAGGTAAAAAAAATAATGCTGTATTTTGAAAGATGAGGAGGAAGGTCGAGAATATGTTCAAGTAATTTAGCTGGATGTCCAATTAAAGTAAACATAAAAACAAAATAGTTTCAACGAATTGGAAAAATTTAAGCAGAGTTAAATGAAATTTGACACTCATTAGCAGAAAGATCATCGAGTGATAGAAAAGAAATGATTGTAATAATTTTCAGGAGATACATTTTAAGCTGATTAAATCTTTAATTAGCATTGGCTTGAATGGGGTCACGTCCTTATTAATAAAGAGATAAAAATAGATTCACGTAGAAAATTGAATGAGAGGACATAACGAGGATAATAACAAATTAACTTTAATTAGAAAATTCGGTTTTTTGTTGTTGTTTTTTGGTGAGCGCTCACTTCTTTGTCGGTAATTTCACCTATCATATATACAGTGAATTGACCTATCATATGACAAATGATGTGACCTATCATATGTTGAATGATGTGACCTATCATATGTACAGTGATGTGATCTATCATATTTACAGTGATGTGATCTATCGTATGTACAATGATGTGACCTATCATATGTACAGTGATGTGACTAATCATTTGCACGGTGATGTGATCTATCATATGTACAATGATGTGACCTATCATATTTACAGTGATGTGATCTATCGTATGTACAATAATGTGACCTATCATATATACAGTGATGTGACTAATCATTTGCACAGTGATGTGATCTATCATTTGTACAGTAATGTGACCTATCATTTGTACAGTGATGTGACCTATCATTTGTACAGTGATGTGACTAATCATTTGTACAGTGGTGTGAGTACGGTGAGACCTATCATTTGTGCAGTGATGTGGCTTATCATTTTTACAGTGGTGTGACCTATCATTTTTACAGTGGTGTGACCTATCATTTCTGCAGTGATGTGACCTATCATATGTACAGTTATATAACCTATCATATGTACAGTGATGTGACCTATCATATGTACAGTGGTGTGACCTATCATTTGTACTGTGATTTGACCTATCATTTGTACAATTTTATGACCTTTCATATGGAGAGTGCAACCTATCATATGTACAATTATGTGATCTATCATTTTTACAGCGGTTTGAGTACGGTGAGGCCTATTCATTTATACAGTTATGTAACCTATCAGTTATACAGTTATGTGACCTATCATTTATATAGTTATGTGACCTATCATTTATATAGTTATGTGACCTATCATTTGTACAGTGATGGGACCAATCAGTTATACAGTTTCGTGACCTATCATTTATATAGTTATGTGACCTATCATTTATATAGTTATGTGACCTATCATTTGTACAGTTATGTGACCTATCATTTATATAGTTATGTGACCTATCATTTGTACAGTTATGTGACCTATCATTTATATAGTTATGTGACCTATCATTTATATAGTTACGTGACCTATCATTTATATAGTTATGTGACCTATCATTTATATAGTTACGTGTCCTATCATTTGTACAGTTATGTGACCTATCATTTATATAGTTACGTGACCTATCAATTGTACAGTTATGTGACCTATCATTTATATAGTTATGTGACCTATCAGTTATACAATTATGTGACCTATCATTTGTACAGTTATGTGACATATCAGTTATACAGTTATGTGACCTATCATATGTACAATTATGTGACCTATCATTTATACAGTTATTTGACTTATCATTTGTACAGTTATGTGACCTATCATATGTACAGTGGTGTGATCTATCATTTGTACTGTGATTTGACCTATCATTTGTACAATTTTATGACCTTTCATATGGAGAGTGCAACCTATCATATGTACAATTATGTGATCTATCATTTTTACAGCGGTTTGAGTACGGTGAGGCCTATTCATTTATACAGTTATGTAACCTATCAGTTATACAGTTATGTGACCTATCATTTATATAGTTATGTGACCTATCATTTATATAGTTATGTGACCTATCATTTGTACAGTGATGGGACCAATCAGTTATACAGTTTCGTGACCTATCATTTATATAGTTATGTGACCTATCATTTATATAGTTATGTGACCTATCATTTGTACAGTTATGTGACCTATCATTTATATAGTTATGTGACCTATCATTTGTACAGTTATGTGACCTATCATTTATATAGTTATGTGACCTATCATTTATATAGTTACGTGACCTATCATTTATATAGTTATGTGACCTATCATTTATATAGTTACGTGTCCTATCATTTGTACAGTTATGTGACCTATCATTTATATAGTTACGTGACCTATCAATTGTACAGTTATGTGACCTATCATTTATATAGTTATGTGACCTATCAGTTATACAATTATGTGACCTATCATTTGTACAGTTATGTGACATATCAGTTATACAGTTATGTGACCTATCATATGTACAATTATGTGACCTATCATTTATACAGTTATTTGACTTATCATTTGTACAGTTATGTGACCTATTATTTGTACAACTATGTGACCTATCATTTGTACAGTTATGTGACATATCAGTTATACAGTTATGTGACATATCAGTTATACAGTTATGTGACATATCAGTTATACAGTTATAGGACCTATCATTTATATAGTTATGTGACCTATCATTTGTACATTTATATGACCTACCATTTGTACAGTGATGTGACCTATCATTTGTACAATTATGTGACCTATCAATTGTACAGTTATGTGACCTATCATTTGTACAGTTATGTGACCTATCATTTTTACAATTATGTGACCTAACATTTGTACAATTATGTGACCTATCATTTGTACAATTATGTGACCTATCATTTGTACAGTTATATGACCTATCATTTGTACAATTATGTGACCTATCATTTGTACAAATATGTGACCTGTCATTTGTACAGTGTTGTGACCTATCATTTGTACAATGATGTGACCTATCATTTGTACAGCTATGTGACCCATCATTTTACAGTGTTGTTACCTATCATTTGTACAGTGATTTTACCTATCATTTATCCATTAATTAGATCAATCCATTGTTAGTAATTTTAGAAAATAAGAAGACCCTTTTATATTAGTTTTGTAGACAAGACCTATGTGAGCCAGCAGGACTGGTACAGACAGAGCTTTAAAAGAAACCATAATAATTATCTTCAACTATCTTTTGCCCAGTTAGGTAAATCTTCAAGGGTTTCTCGCATAACGGAACCTATCGTTCTTAAGGTAATGTCAATCATGCATGCATTAAAGTGTATAATCATTTATCAAGAGACCTTTAATACCTGGTAGCGCGACCTTTTAAGCTATTATTTATGAGACTAATAACATCTTTCGGAACGTGACCTAACATTGGACCAGTAATTCAACCTATTATTGTCCAAAATTAGAGGCTCTAATTGTCCAGAAATATGCCGTATCTGAACCCCTTCCCCTTCACTTTCCACCACTGTGACGTACTAGTCCTCTAATGTTTCCCTGCTTCAGCTTCATTTGCTCAATTTTACAAAGTCATGTCGGCTATTGTTGTCATGTTCAACATTAGGCTGTGTGCACTAAAATTAGAGTAATGTATATGAAGGAAATGGTCTCTTTCAGTTTGTCAGAGTTAAGGAGAACAACAATTATAGTAAGCCGATATTATTAGGAATCGTGCTATTTCAAACCTAATCTCCCGTCAACTGTAAGGTATCCTTAATAACTGATAGAAAAGATGTAAAAACAATACAAGGATGATTAGTAACCGGAAAGAAACTTTATCTTAGTGGTAGAACAAAACAAAGCAAGCGTTACATCAACCAGCTCTGACATACACCAATGAAACTTGGTGTCTGGTATAAGATCATAAAACATATCAACACATTAGAGTAGATGGTTAAAAAACTACTTCTCAAACGACGCCTACAGGTCGGACATTGGAATCAAAAAGAAGTATTATACATTGCTGCACCTTGTCGCTGAAATACTTAAAAATTATTTTTGAAATTGAAAATAATAATATCCACACACTACAAAAGTAGATAAGAAAATAAATTGTATTCAGCGTATATGTTGACGCGGAGATGCCATCAAGACCTGCCACACTAGGATCATTAAAGGTTTCCATCTTAATTTAAAAGTTTCAGACAATAAATTTAACCAAAGGCTTTAATATTTGCTAAGACGAACGTAATGTTAACGTTAAAATTAACGTTTGTGAAAATAACAAAGTGGACTATTCGTGTCATAGTCCCTCTTCAAGCTCATATCTCTAGGAAACAGCGTGCCTCTGGCTACATACAAAATTTCAAGGACAAGTCAGACTAAGATTTAAACACAAGTTCACTTTCAGTGGATTCTCTTTCACTAAACACTGAACACAACATTGAATCCAAACGAATGTTTGCAAGTATTGAACATTGTAATTTAACTAATGCCACTAGCAGTTCACGCGTTGTAAGAGAAGTAATGCCACATATCTCATTTATAGAACAATCACATTCGACTTCATGTTGAAAAAGATTCAAAGCAAATGTTATCATGTAACATGTTTTTAAATATTTCTTTTTGCTACGATACGTTAGGCAACCCAATTTCTCAACTTAGGAATTTGAAATCAAGACCTACTCTTAAAAACACGAACACTTTCGTAATAAATCTGTTTTCTTGAACGTGCACATTCTGCACACAAATTGAAAATGAATTAATTCTCCTGTGCTCTTGAGGACACACAAATCCAACTATCATACCGAATTGTTCAACTGTAATCGATTTGTTTAGTTGACCGTCCGCTCCACAGTAGAAAAAAACCTTTTATTGTTCGCGAACGGGGTTCAACAAACCTAGAGACAAGCCCGCTAGAGGGCGCCGACCGGAAGCTCGGAATGTGCGCGAGACACCAGGTGGCGTCCAAACAGGAAGTCGAACAGCAAAACCCCCATGGGGAATGCTGGGAAATTGATTAGAGAAGAGCTCTGAGACAAGCGCTCAGGATGTGTTCCGATTGTTTAAGCGCGTGTTGGAGACGTTTCTCAATGCGGATGTGAGGTTTAATATGACGGTGTGTCTCCATGTAAATGTGATGTTTAAGGTGGCCGTGTGTCTCCATGTAAATGTGACGTTTAAGGTGGCCGTGTGTCTCCATGTAAATGTGATGTTTAAGGTGGCCGTGTGTCTCCATGTAAATGTGATGTCTAAGGTCGCCGTGTGTCTCCATGTAAATGTGATGTTTAAGGTGGCCGTGTGTCTCCATGTAAATGTGATGTTTAAGGTGGCCATGTGTCTCCATGTAAATGTGATGTTTAAGGTGGCCGTGTATCTCCATGTAAATGTGATGTTTAAGGTGGCCATGCGTCTCCATGTAAATGTGATGTCTAAGGTGGCCATGTGTCTCCATGTATATGTGATGTCTAAGGTGGCCATGTGTCTCCATGTCAATGTGATGTCTAAGGTGGCCATGTGTCTCCATGTAAATGTGATGTCTAAGGTGGCCGTGTGTCTCCATGTAAATGTGATGTTTAAGGTGGCCATGTGTCTCCATGTAAATGTGATGTTTAAGGTGGCCATGTGTCTCCATGTAAATGTGATGTTTAAGGTGGCCATGTGTCTCCATGTAAATGTGATGTCTAAGGTGGCCATGTGTCTCCATGTAAATGTGATGTTTAAGGTGGCCATGTGTCTCCATGTAAATGTGATGTTTAAGGTGGCCGTGTGTCTCCATGTAAATGTGATGTTTAAGGTGGCCATGTGTCTCCATGTAAATGTGATGTCTAAGGTGGCCATGTATCTCCATGTAAATGTGATGTTTAAGGTGGCCATGTGTCTCCATGTAAATGTGATGTCTAAGGTGGCCGTGTGTCTCCATGTAAATGTGATGTTTAAGGTGGCCATGTATCTCCATGTAAATGTGATGTTTAAGGTGGCCATGTGTCTCCATGTAAATGTGATGTTTAAGGTGGCCATGTATCTCCATGTAAATGTGATGTCTAAGGTGGCCGTGTGTCTCCATGTAAATGTGATGTTTAAGGTGGCCATGTATCTCCATGTAAATGTGATGTCTAAGGTGGCCGTGTGTCTCCATGTAAATGTGATGTTTAAGGTGGCCGTGTGTCTCCATGTAAATGTAATGTTTAAGGTGGCCATGTATCTCCATGTAAATGTGATGTTTAAGGTGGCCATGTGTCTCCATGTAAATGTGATGTTTAAGGTGGCCATGTATCTCCATGTAAATGTGATGTTTAAGGTGGCCATGTATCTCCATGTAAATGTGATGTCTAAGGTGGCCGTGTGTCTCCATGTAAATGTGAAGTTTAAGGTGGCCATGTATCTCCATGTAAATGTGATGTCTAAGGTGGCCGTTGTGTCTCCATGTAAATGTGATGTTTAAGGTGGCCGTGTGTCTCCATGTAAATGTGATGTTTAAGGTGGCCATGTATCTCCATGTAAATGTGATGTCTAAGGTGGCCATGTGTCTCCATGTAAATGTGATGTCTAAGGTGGCCGTGTATCTCCATGTAAATGTGATGTTTAAGGTGGCCATGTATCTCCATGTAAATGTGATGTCTAAGGTGGCCGTGTGTCTCCATGTAAATGTGATGTCTAAGGTGGCCATGTGTCTCCATGTATATGTGATGTCTAAGGTGGCCGTGTGTCTCCATGTAAATGTGATGTCTAAGGTGGCCGTGTGTCTCCATGTAAATGTGATTCTAAGGTGGCCATGTGTCTCCATGTAGATGTGATGTTTAAGGTGGCCGTGTATCTCCATGTAAATGTGATGTCTAAGGTGGCCATGTGTCTCCATGTAAATGTGATGTCTAAGGTGGCCATGTGTCTCCATGTATATGTGATGTCTAAGGTGGCCGTGTGTCTCCATGTAAATGTGATGTCTAAGGTGGCCGTGTGTCTCCATGTAAATGTGATGTCTAAGGTGGCCGTGTGTCTCCATGTAAATGTGATGTCTAAGGTGGCCATGTGTCTCCATGTAAATGTGATGTCTAAGGAGGCCATGTGTCTCCATGTATATGTGATGTCTAAGGTGGCCGTGTGTCTCCATGTAAATGTGATGTCTAAGGTGGCCGTGTGTCTCCATGTAAATGTGATGTCTAAGGTGGCCATGTGTCTCCATGTAGATGTGATGTTTAAGGTGGCCGTGTATCTCCATGTAAATGTGATGTTTAAGGTGGCCGTGTGTCTCCATGTAAATGTGATGTCTAAGGTGGCCATGTGTCTCCATGTAAATGTGATGTTTAAGGTGGCCATGTGTCTCCATGTAAATGTGATGTCTAAGGTGGCCGTGTGTCTCCATGTAAATGTGATGTTTAAGGTGGCCATGTATCTCCATGTAAATGTGATGTTTAAGGTGGCCATGTGTCTCCATGTAAATGTGATGTCTAAGGTGGCCGTATGTCTCCATGTAAATGTGATGTCTAAGGTGGCCGTTTGTCTCCATGTAAATGTGATGTCTAAGGTGGCCATGTGTCTCCATGTAGATGTGATGTTTAAGGTGGCCGTGTATCTCCATGTAAATGTGATGTCTAAGGTGGCCGTGTGTCTCCATGTAAATGTGATGTCTAAGGTGGCCATGTGTCTCCATGTAAATGTGATGTTTAAGGTGGCCATGTGTCTCCATGTAAATGTGATGTCTAAGGTGGCCATGTGTCTCCATATATATGTGATGTCTAAGGTGGCCATGTGTCTCCATGTAAATGTGATGTCTAAGGTGGCCATGTGTCTCCATGTATATGTGATATCTAAGGTGGCCGTGTATCTCCATGTAAATGTGATGTTTAAGGTGGCCATGTGTCTCCATGTAAATGTGATGTTTAAGGTGGCCGTGTATCTCCATGTAAATGTGATGTCTAAGGTGGCCATGCGTCTCCATGTAAATGTGATGTTTAAGGTGGCCATGTGTCTCCATGTAAATGTGATGTTTAAGGTGGCCGTGTATCTCCATGTAAATGTGATGTCTAAGGTGGCCATGCGTCTCCATGTAAATGTGATGTTTAAGGTGGCCGTGTATCTCCATGTAAATGTGATGTCTAAGGTGGCCATGCGTCTCCATGTAAATGTGATGTTTAAGGTGGCCATGTGTCTCCATGTAAATGTGATGTCTAAGGTGGCCATGTGTCTCCATGTATATGTGATGTCTAAGGTGGCCATGTGTCTCCATGTAAATGTGATGGCTAAGGTGGCCATGTGTCTCCATGTATATGTGATATCTAAGGTGGCCATGTATCTCCATGTAAATGTGATGTTTAAGGTGGCCATGTGTCTCCATGTAAATGTGATGTTTAAGGTGGCCGTGTATCTCCATGTAAATGTGATGTCTAAGGTGGCCATGCGTCTCCATGTAAATGTGATGTTTAAGGTGGCCATGCGTCTCCATGTAAATGTGATGTTTAAGGTGGCCGTGTGTCTCCATGTAAATGTGATGTCTAAGGTGGCCATGTGTCTCCATGTAAATGTGATGTTTAAGGTGGCCGTGTATCTCCATGTAAATGTGATGTCTAAGGTGGCCATGCGTCTCCATGTAAATGTGATGTTTAAGGTGGCCATGTGTCTCCATGTAAATGTGATGTCTAAGGTGGCCATGTGTCTCCATGTAAATGTGATGTCTAAGGTGGCCGTGTGTCTCCATATAAATGTGATGTCTAAGGTGGCCGTGTATCTCCATGTAAATGTGATGTTTAAGGTGGCCGTGTATCTCCATGTAAATGTGATGTTTAAGGTGGCCGTGTATCTCCATGTAAATGTGATGTCTAAGGTGGCCGTTGTGTCTCCATGTAAATGTGATGTTTAAGGTGGCCGTGTGTCTCCATGTAAATGTGATGTTTAAGGTGGCCATGTATCTCCATGTAAATGTGATGTCTAAGGTGGCCATGTGTCTCCATGTAAATGTGATGTCTAAGGTGGCCGTGTATCTCCATGTAAATGTGATGTTTAAGGTGGCCATGTATCTCCATGTAAATGTGATGTCTAAGGTGGCCGTGTGTCTCCATGTAAATGTGATGTTTAAGGTGGCCGTGTATCTCCATGTAAATGTGATGTTTAAGGTGGCCATGTGTCTCCATGTAAATGTGATGTCTAAGGTGGCCGTGTGTCTCCATGTAAATGTGATGTTTAAGGTGGCCATGTGTCTCCATGTAAATGTGATGTCTAAGGTGGCCGTGTATCTCCATGTAAATGTGATGTTTAAGGTGGCCATGTGTCTCCATGTAAATGTGATGTCTAAGGTGGCCATGTGTCTCCATGTAAATGTGATGTTTAAGGTGGTCATGTGTCTCCATGTAAATGTGATGTCTAAGGTGGCCGTGTGTCTCCATGTAAATGTGATGTTTAAGGTGGCCATGTGTCTCCATGTAAATGTGATGTCTAAGGTGGCCGTGTGTCTCCATGTAAATGTGATGTCTAAGGTGGCCATGTGTCTCCATGTATATGTGATGTCTAAGGTGGCCATGTGTCTCCATGTAAATGTGATGTCTAAGGTGGCCGTGTGTCTCCATGTAAATGTGATGTTTAAGGTGGCCGTGTGTCTCTATGCATATGTGATATCTAAGGTGGCCATGTGTCTCCATGTAAATGTGATGTTTAAGGTGGCCGTGTGTCTCCATGTAAATGTGATGTCTAAGGTGGCCGTGTGTCTCCATGTAAATGTGATGTTTAAGGTGGCCGTGTGTCTCCATGTAAATGTGATGTTTAAGGTGGCCATGTGTCTCCATGTAAATGTGATGTCTAAGGTGGCCGTGTGTCTCCATGTAAATGTGATGTTTAAGGTAGCCGTGTGTCTCCATGTAAATGTGATGTTTAAGGTGGCCGTGTATCTCCATGTAAATGTGATGTCTAAGGTGGCCATGTGTCTCATGTAAATGTGATGTCTAAGGTGGCCATGTGTCTCCATGTAAATATGATGTCTAAGGTGGCCATGTGTCTCCATGTAAATGTGATGTCTAAGGTGGCCATGTGTCTCCATGTAAATGTGATGTTTAAGGTGGCCGTGTATCTCCATGTATATGTGATGTTTAAGGTGGCCGTGTGTCTCCATGTAAATGTGATGTCTAAGGTGGCCATGTGTCTCCATTTAAATGTGATGTCTAAGGTCGCCGTGTGTCTCCATGTAAATGTGATGTCTAAGGTGGCCATGTGTCTCCATGTAAATGGGATGTCTAAGGTGGCCATGTGTCTCCATGTAAATGTGATGTTTAAGGTGGCCGTGTGTCTCCATGTAAATGTGATGTTTAAGGTGGACGTGTGTCTCCATGTAAATGTGATGTCTAAGGTGGCCATGTGTCTCCATGTAAATGTGATGTCTAAGGTGGCCATGTGTCTCCATGTAAATGTGATGTCTAAGGTGGCCATGTGTCTCCATGTAAATGTGATGTCTAAGGTGGCCATGTGTCTCCATGTAAATGTGATGTTTAAGATGGCCGTGTATCTCCATGTATATGTGATGTATAAGGTGGCTGTGTGTCTCCATGTAAATGTGATGTCTAAGGTGGCCGTGTGTCTCCATTTAAATGTGATGTCTAAGGTGGCCATGTGTCTCCATGTAAATGTGATGTCTAAGGTGGCCTTGTGTCTCCATGTAAATGTGATGTCTAAGGTCGCCGTGTGTCTCCATGTAAATGTGATGTCTAAGGTGGCCATGTGTCTCCATATAAATGTGATGTCTAAGGTGGCCGTGTGTCTCCATGTAAATGTGATGTTTAATGTGGCCGTGTGTCTCCATGTAAATGTGATGTTTAAGGTGGCCGTGTGTCTCCATGTAAATGTGATGTTTAAGGTGGCCGTGTGTCTCCATGTAAATGTGATGTTTAAGGTGGCCGTGTGTCTCCATGTAAATGTGATGTTTAAGGTGGCCGTGTGTCTCCATGTAAATGTGATGTTTAAGGTGGCCGTGTGTTTCCATGTAAATGTGATGTTTAAGGTGGCCGCGTGTCTCCATGTAAATGTGATGTCTAAGGTCGCCGTGTGTCTCCATGTATATGTGATGTTTAAGGTGGCCGTGTGTCTCCATGTAAATGTGATGTTTAAGGTGGCCGTGTGTCTCCATGTAAATGTGATGTTTAAGGTGGCCGTGTGTCTCCATGTAAATGTGATGTTTAAGGTGGCCGTGTGTCTCCATGTAAATGTGATGTCTAAGGTCGCCGTGTGTCTCCATGTATATGTGATGTTTAAGGTGGCCGTGTGTCTCCATGTAAATGTGATGTTTAAGGTGGCCGTGTGTCTCCATGTTAATGTGATGTTTAAGGTGGCCGTGTGTCTCCATGTAAATGTGATGTTTAAGGTGGCCGTGTGTCTCCATGTAAATGTGATGTTTAAGGTGGCCGTGTGTCTCCATGTAAATGTGATGTTTAAGGTCGCCGTGTGTCTCCATATATATATATATGTATGTATGTATGGCAACCGTCCGTCCTCATGGGACGATGGCGTGTACTCCTGATCCTCTGCCCCTCCTGCCCTTTCTCCTGGCCCTTCTCTCTTCACTCAAAGCTATGAGGGATGCTTCCGTGACATGAATGCCCTCACGCACGTTTGCCCGCCAGGAGGTGTGCTCCTCGGCAATGGTATATACAGGGCCGGATTAAGCTATCTTGGTTCCCAAGGCACAAACCTACATGGGTGCCCCCTTCTACCCTGATCCCCCACTGACCGCTGGTGTGTTCCATATTAACCAAAACAACTAACAAACAAAACAGTTGGCGTGACAAGGGATTGCGGGAGGTGCGGACTGCTCTGGGTGACATCAAAGGGTAAAATTCTGTATGCCTCGTTATTTTGCATTGGCATACTAGGAGGAGGTCTATGGGGTAAGTTGTGAGGGGGTGATACCATGACCTACCGAACTGGATGACACCAACCAAAGTGACGCCGCTATTAACACATATGTTTGTACTAGTATCACTCAAATAAAACATACGATAAGTTATTTCTGTATTAAAATTAATATTTAATTAATTTTGTAATAATATTAGACAATCATACTGTAACCTTTTTAATAGATCAGAAAGTCAGAGAAAACAAACCTTTACATTTTAAAGTTCTTTATTCTAGATTTAGGTCTGGCAAAGTACATCATCAAAGTTAATTTTGCGCAAAATGTATGTCGCAATCATCAGCAAAGATAAGGAATCAAGCCTTTCTTATTTCATTATCCATCTACTTAGATTTTTTGTACGTTTTAACTGAGAAAACGATCGCTCAGTCAAAACGTTCGTAAACATTAATGTTAAAAATATGCGCAAGTCCATTCCTACATTGGAAAAGCAAACTGGATATTGTCTCTATTACTTTGTATAATTCTGCATGACTCGACGTGTTGTTTTCAGATTTTGATGCACGAAACTTGTGTGTTGCTAAAAATGGATCAAACTGACTGACCAACTCCAGCAACCCTAGAAAAA
Organism: Ampullaceana balthica; assembly: GCA_944989445.1. Classification (NCBI taxonomy): domain Eukaryota; kingdom Metazoa; phylum Mollusca; class Gastropoda; family Lymnaeidae; genus Ampullaceana; species Ampullaceana balthica. The sequence continues at coordinate 735,814 of CALYLW010000466.1, read as the reverse complement.
TTCAATTTTGTAAAGATTGAAATTTTCATTTGCCCTTTAAAAGCGATTTCAAGGGTGGATTAAGATTGCACGGGGCCCCTGGCTGCAATTCCGCCTGGGGCCCCTTTATTATACAATTTAATAAGTTTGGGGTCTCTTAATTTAGTCTTAAATCATTGGGGGCCCTTGCCTTTAGCCCAATCAGCCTTCTATTTAATCCGCCCCTGTGCGATTTAATATTACATTTGCGATTTGCTAACGTCATGTCGGTTATGGACAATACACACATTTTTCTTGAGGACTTGCGGTGCCCAAATGCCTGGTGCCCAAGGCACGTGCCTTGTTTGCCTATAGGTTAATCCAGCCCTGGGTATAAATATATATATATATATATATATTATATATATATATATATATATATATATATATCTATATTAGGGCTGCGGAAATTATCGATTAATTTCTCGATTAATCGTTAAAAATTGTATCGATTAAATATCGATTAAAATAATTTTAATCGATAAAAATTCGCCAAATTTATTCTTCGTTCGATGTCCTCATCTGTTCCCCCTGATACACTGCCCACACAACAAGGTATACAAAGTTGTTTACTTGCTCCAGGTTGCGGTTTTCTACTTGGATGACTCCATCTTGTAGGAAGTTTATTTTCAAAAATTTTGTTTTTTGAATGTTTATATTGAGTCCTACTCATTTCATAGTCTCGCTCAAGGCTGTGATTTTGTCTTGCATGTCTTGAAGTCTGTGGGACAGAAAATGGCAAGTCATCCGCAAACTCCAAATCTTCTAGTTTTTGCATTAGGTTCCACTGGATTCCTTTTCCTGAGCTTGCATAAGCTTCTTTTGTGACCCAGTCTAACACAAGAAGGAACAGAAGTGGTGAAAGGAGGCATCCTTGTTTGACTCCAGTTGTGACAAGGAATTCATCTGTTAGTCTACCATTATGTACTAATTGGCAGGAGAATTTTTCCTACAGATTTCGGATGATGTTAGTTATTTTGTTTGGTACTCCGTAGTGCCTCATTATTGACCATATAGTTTCTCTATTTATGCTATCATAGGCCTTTTCAAAGTCCACAAATGTGGCATAGAGTGGAGATTGCCATTCAATAGATTGTTCTATAATTATCCGGAGTGTTGCTATTTGGTCAATGCATGATCTTCCTTTTCTGAACCCAGCTTGTTCTTCTCTCAGGAGATCATCGCAGGCATCTTTTATTCTGTTTAGTATTGTTCTGCTAAAGACCTTGCTTGGTACTGATAGTAGAGTAATTCCTCGCCATTTCTCACATTTTGACAGATCCCCATTCTTTGGAATTTTAATTAGTAAGCCCCTTTTCCATTCTGCAGGAAGGGTTTCAGTTGACCAAATTTTGTTGAAGATACTGTGGAGTTGGTTGATGATTTCAGCTCCTCCTTCTTTTAGGACCTCGGGTGGTATGTTATCTACACCTGCTGCTTTCCCTGTCTTCATTTGATTGATGGCCTTCCATATTTCTTCTTTGGATATCTCTTCCATATTTATGTCCAGTGTTTCTCCCGTGGTCAAAACGGGTGGGTTCAGAGGGGTCGGTCTGTTTAGGACTTCCTGGAAATATTCTTTCCATCTTCTAAGCTGGTCATCTATGGAGGAAATGACTTTACCTTGTTTATCTCGGACTGGTACATTGTACATGTAGTTATATTTCTTTCCACTCAAGAGTTTAGTAAATTTGTATAACTGTTTTAGATCTCCTTTTCCTGTGGCTTCTTCTGCTTGTTCAGCTAGCTTATTATAAAATGCTCGTTTGTCATTTCTAAGCATTTTCGTGACCTCTTTTGAAATTGTATGGTACTCTTGTTGAGTAAGTTGTTTATGTTTTCTTGTTTTGGCTTGATTCACTTTTTGTTTTGCATGTTTCCTATCTTCAATTCTTTGCCATGTCTCATCGCTGATCCAGTGTTTTTTTGTTTTCCGGGGCAGGTTTTAGTATTTCCTTGCAAGATACTGTAATAATTTCTTTGAAGTTATCCCAGGTTTTGTCTATGTTTCCTTCATTATCATTATCTAGTTGAAGTGCAGCAAATCGGTTTTTAAGGGTTAGCTGTAGTTCGTTCTTTTCCTGTGGGTTTCGGAGCTTGCCTAGGTCAAATCTGGTTCGCCTGACTGTTTTTGGCCTTTGGTTGGCTAGCTTTATTTTTAGCTTGGCCACAACCAGATGGTGGTCTGATCCAATGTCTGCTCCTCTTTTTGTTCGTACATCCTGCAATGTGCTCCTCCAGGTACAACCTACAGTGATGTGGTTTATTTGATTCTCTGTTTTGTTGTCTGTTGAGACCCACGTTACTTTGTGGCAATTTTTGTGTGGGAAGATGGTGCCTCCAATCACCAGCTCATTGAATGTGCAGAAGTTTGCAAACATCTCTCCATTTTTGTTCATGTTGCCCAGTCCATGTATGCCCATTACCTTCTCTCTCTCTATGTTGTCATTGCCAACTTTAGCATTCATATCGCCCACGACGACCAGTATGTCTCTTTTCGGTATTTTATCCATTATACTTTGAAGTTGTTCATAGAATGCAACTTTATCTTCCTCAGGTGCAAGGTTGGTTGGAGCATAACACATAATGATATGGACATTTTTGAACCTGGACAGGACTTTGGCTGTGATTATTATGTCTGAAATTGGCTCCCATTCAAGGAGGCTCTTAAATGCGTCTTTGTTTAATAGAAGTGCTACTCCATTTTCATGTGTGTCTTCTTCGTTTTCTTTTCCAGAGAAGAGCAGGATTTCACCTGATATAAGTCTAGTTTCTCCAAATGTGTTCCACCGTACTTCACTTAGTCCCAGAATTTGCAGTTTGTACTTTACCATCTCTTTGGCGACTTGGGCGCATCTGCCTGGTTCTAGTAGTGTTCGGACATTCCATGTTCCCAAGTTGAGAGGTGCCTTGTGGATGAGGTCATTTTTCTTTTTCATCGGTTTGAGTAGGGTGGTCGGCCTTGTGGGATTCTGTTGACTTTCCCCACAAGGCTTCATTAGTCTCCTTTGCGGAGCTCTACTCTCGCCTCTGACTGCGTTATGTGTGTTTGCTTTACTTTCGGTTTCAGTAACAATCTTCTTTTTACATGGCTGGGTTGTTGGCCCTGCGCAAAACCATCTGGGAGGGTTCCCTTTCAGCTCTCTGGATAACTGCCTTATTTTTCGGGTAAGGTTCCTTTGTGGATCCCTCCACCTCCTGCAAGGCAGCAGTTGATTTTGTTTCGGAGTTTTCTCTCCTAGATGATTGCTATCCCTAGCTAACGGCCTCATCTGTCCGGGTTTAGAGTTTAAGCGCTCTATGTTCGCTTTTTGCAGTCATTTCCTGGGATTTATGAGGCATTTTTTAAGAGTATCCTTACCAAGGGGATACCCCACCTCATCCTCAACGACAGCAAACCAGTTGGTCCGCGGCCGCTTATTCAATATTCACGGCTAACCTTTATATCTAAAGGTCGTTCCTCTATCCACCGCCTGAGGACGCGCTTGGTAGGAGATGGTAGCTCCCCCAAGCAAATTAAAGATGCACTGTAAAAAAATATTATATGACGTCATTTTTAGCTCATACTTTAATTTTGGAAAAGGGAACAATGTAAAAAGGGGATTTGATGATGGTTAATTATAAAATAGAAAAAACAAAGGGGTCGCCGTAGGCGCCCTACAACCCCTATTATAAAATACTTTGTGTACATTTCAGAAAGTTTAATATTTCGTATTTATCAAACAAGGACAAGTTAGTTGGACTTTTGAAAAAGGTCGGCGAAGTAGGCGCCCTAAAAAATGCATTTTTTCAAAATAAATAGCTTTCAGCTGAAAACTTCCGTAATTTTTGACGGGCGATACGCTAGTATATATAAAAGAAAAAAAGAATCTACAGAAGACACCAACCATTTCTATTAGTTTTCTCTCCATTGTTGAGATGCCTTATATAATTGTTTGATGTGAACCTTCGTCTGTTCAAATCAGTAGGGAAATCAAAGTTAAACACTTTTGTCCAATATTTAATAATATGGGGTAGTGAGGTAAATATTTCCCCGGGCTCCAAGGTACAGGGGCGCAAAAATGAGGCTTACAACGTTATATCATTGTAAAATTTGATGAAACGGATAGGGTTGGGGCTTGGGGGCGCAAATTGTATTCTTTTTTTTTAAATTATTTTTTCCCTGGGCGCAAAATATCCCAGCTACATCATTTGTGACGTAGAAATAACAATATAACCTCTCGTCCTCAAACTTCCTGCGACCCGGATAAAAATCGAATATTTGCTTTATAATATGATAGTAATGAATCGTCTATTATTTAAAAGGATACTTTTATTTGCTTTACTATGCTATAATATTTAAAAAGGATGTATGTCCTCATTTTTGGAACTTCTTTTTTAAATTAATTTTTAGGATCGCCTATCCCATTTCCACGGAATGACGGGGTGTTAGTCCGGCCCTGATTGGAGTGTTGGTACTTAGCTATAAATAAGTGTAATTTTGGTTGAATTTTGGGCACGCAGCCTCAAAAAGCTTCACCACCACTGCTAATGGTTATAACTGATGGATATTTGTATATATATATATATATATTATATATATGTATATCTCTCTATATATAAGACGCATTTGTTGTCTGTCTGTCTGTCTGTTCCCTAATAACTCAAGATGAAGACAACCAAATAACGCGAAATTTGGTACACATACACAAAATTACATGAGAAAAGTTCTTAAACAGGTTTCGTCCCATATATATATATATATATATATATATATATATATATATATAAGATAATGGGGGCCGGGGGCGCAAAATGTAGTTTTTTTCTTTATATGAGCTTTATACAAAAAAATAAAAAACATCCTATTTCCCGTGTAGGTAGAAGCATGAAACTTTTGGAACTTGCTGAATACATTCTTATAACGATAATTGGAGACATTTTTTAAAATAATTTTCACTCATGGGTGGCCCCCTCCAATATGTAATTTTTTCCTTATATGAGCTTTATACAAAATATTAAAAAAATTATCCTATTTCCCGTGTAGGTAGAAGCATGAAACTTTCGGTGTTTGTTAAGTATCATTTGGCGATGGTAACAGGTAAAACAATTATATAAATTATCACTCAGTCTCTTGGGATTGCTGGTATAGACTTGCAGACACCATGCTTTTCTCATGGACAGTTGTACGTGGCCTGCTCCAGAGTTGGCAAAGAGGAAAATATTTTTGTACACACTCCAAATGGAACTGCCAAAAATATTGTCTATCACATTGCTTTAAGTTAAATGTACCCTTTCATTGCATGCAAATAAACAGTTTTGTACGCTTCTACAGAAAACCTTATTTGAAACTTGGGCAAGCCGGGTACTTGCCCCTAGTATATATATATTTTAGGACTGGTACTGATTAATTTTTTTCGATTAATCAGAAAAAAATTTAATCGATTAATACATTAATTTTTATTAATTATATTTTTATAACGCATATATAGAGCACGTTAAGTTGCGATTCATTATTTCGCGAAATCAGTTGAGTCGCAGTAATTCCATGGCTCCCAAATTTTGAGACCTAACACAGCAAATTCGTTCTGCCATGCAAAAAATACAGAAGAAAAAACTTTTTTGTTTAGTGTGCGCGTCTAAATAAATAATAATACGAGGGATTAGTAAGCAAGTAAAAAAAAATTGAAAACAAGATATAAATATGTTCTTAAATTTTAATCTATCAAATTAATTTTCATCGATTTAATTTCTAACGATTAATCGATTAATTAATCGTTATTTTCCGCGGCCCTAATACATATATATATATACATTTATGATATATACATGTATTATATATATATATATATATATATATATATATATATATATATATATATATATATATATATATATATATATATTAAATGGTTATTGGACGTTTTTAAACTTTTCCATTCTTTTCCAGGATAATTAATCTACGGCTGCTCCAGATTAAATAGGATTAAATAAATGGACACATTTAATCTTTCACTTCCAATGTTTTAATTGCAGTTACAGGGTTCATTTGCGTCTGCCTGCAAAGATATTTCTCAATTTTTAAATTTTTATTTAACAAAAACTAAGCTAGAGCATTTTTAAAGGGTCTTAAAACTAGGGATGGACCGGATTTCGGCTCCGGCTCCGGTAAATCCGGAATCCGGCCATTTTTACAAATCCAGCGCCGGCTTCGGCTCCGGCTCCTATTTTGCCGGGTTTGGGTCGGATTCGGCAATAGCACAGTAGCACTTCCAGTTAAGTATTTCTCGCTGACGTAAATAAGATTTAAAAAATAAGAATTATAAAAAAAACAGCAACGTAAACGCACTCATTTTGCATTTTAATGGCGCATTACTTCATGAGTTTGTGGGACTTGAATACAGTGGTACGTCGGTATGTGTATGCTTTGGTATAAGTCCAAATCGGTATACGTCCTCTTTGGATGCGAAACATTTTGCTTGGTATACGACCTTTGTTTGGAATACGACCCGCGTGCTAGAACTTGTAAGGGGTCGTCCATAAATGACGTCAGGTGATTTTTGCCGACCCCCCTCCCCCCGTCACCCGTCGTCACAAAAAGTTAGCCTCCCCTCACATATGACGTCATAAAGTTTCGCCCCTCCCCCATTCCCAATAAAAGCCGTATTTCTTATTTGAAAATGAGCCTTTTTCAAATCACTTTATGTCATTTAGGTATGTTTTTAGTTAAGAGTAAGGCTGCATTCTAATATCGTAACACGCGAGAAGCTATTTAAAACGTCGTTAAATAAATTCTTGGCAATCAATGATTTAAGTTGAAATTTTAAATTTAAGTTGCGTGCTTTGATGTGACGTCACAGTTGTTAAAAACAACAAACCCTCCCCCTCGTCACACATCCACACAAATGTGTGACCCTCCTCCCCCCTAGGTGCGTGACGTCATTTATGGACGGGCCGTTTGAGCCAAAATGGCACATTATGCTGCACAATGTTCCCTTTAAACTGCGCGGCCGTGGACCGTCGCCGCGCAGCAGTTTAGAATTTCCGCGCAGTAAATTTTATAAAATATAGCCAAAAAATGGTTTCTGTGCAATTTTTCACACGAGATTTTTTACTTTTCCACACGCACCAACGAACCTTAGAGGGAAAATTGATCGTGCATGCGTAGCATGTATTAATGAATGCGAACCGTGCGATACTAAAGTGTGTGAGTACTGCAGTTGCTACCCTTCAGTGAACAATTCGCGCAATAACTATAAACTGTCACTGTTGTTGCGAGTTGTAACTGAGCTGGCAAATTGCCAACCGAAAATAATGTGAACATTGAAAATTAAGACTAAAAACAAGAAATTAAAATGACTAAATTAACATTATGTGCTAATGTATTGTGTTTCATCTTGAACTTATGGAACTTACTATTTATTTTTCTAATGTAAATATTTTACATTTCAATGATTTAATATGAGTATATGTCATCATGGTCATGTCTATAGTAATGAACTGCAGTAATGAACAGTCGAGTGACCCCACTCACCTAAGTCAAGTGATTTAGTACGATATTTTGTTTTCTATTTGTAAATCCGGCTCCGGCATCCGGCATCCGGCAGGAGATTACTTCATAAATCCGGCAAGTCCGGCTCCGGCCGAATGTCAAAAAATTGAATCCGGTACACCCCTACTTAAAACAGTCAACATTGGCTTTTATTTAAGGGTCAATTTGTTGGCTTATATTTATCCATCAAAATATATATTTTATTTTAATTGTCAGTAAACACTCTCATAGTAATTTGTCAAAATTTATACACATATTTTTTGGTGAATATATAGGCTTAAATTTCATCCCCAACACGCAGGCCACCTACTGGTCCTTATATTTGGTTATATATGTTACAGGCAAAGTGTGAAATCAGGCATTCTATAGAATGCCTAGGCTATGTATAGAATGTCTGATGGTTTCAGGCAAAGTATATAATTTGTAAAACTTTTGCATACTTTTGCATAATTTGGCTTAGGCATACTACAGAATGCCGGATTTCGTTTAGGCAAAGTGTAAAAAGAGCACAACAAAAGACTATTGATAATTACGTATTTTAAAGTGGATGTATTCCTATATAACAAAAAGGCTAAGTTCTGTCCCGTCATCTATAGCGATTGGTCTCTCAAACACACATGACTCCTATGCCAATCATATCAAGTTTACGCGGACGTTCAAAACTAGTTATTTTTGGTGCAGTATTTCTTCCAAGACTATTTTGAGTTGTGCACGTTGGGATTTATAGTCAAAAGCTCTGTTTTTACGAGTTATTTATTTTAACTATAATACATGGTATTTTTGACGTGATGCACATGTATGCCGGTCGAGACGGCTGTTGAAGGGGAGTTACAACAGGCTCCGAACGGTGGCGAAACGTCCTTGGACGGGCTTGGTTGCTCGTACAAAATAAAGCACATGATGTACGCTCTGTATTATTTTTTCGAGGTCTTCATCTGATTCCACATCTTGTAAAACATCGTCAGGTAGGGACTTGTTGTGAGGCCTACTTTAGCTCAGCATCCAAAGAGAGTTTTGTATGGTTATCTTTTAATACCAGAATGAAAAGCTCTGTCCTTCTTTAGTTGGACGAACCGTAGCCCCTCACTCCAGTGGCCAGTTATTTCATCTTGCATACAAGCACACAGCATATTTTCGATGTCCTAGTTAGCTCTTTCGACGCTCCCCTGGCTTTGTATGTGGCGCGGCTTACCATGAATCATGAACGATCTTCAAGGTTGGCCAGTATTCCTTTAGGCTGCTTACCGCATTGTTTGCAAATTCCCTGCCGTTATTTGACTGTAGAATCGTTGGAGCACCAAGCAACGTAAATATGTCTACGAGCTGGTATGCTACTTCTTGTGCCATCTTTGTCGTCAGGGCCCTGAGAACCACGAACTTGGTGGGATGTTCTTGATACACCATTATAAAATTGCATTCCCCATCAGAATGTGATTGAAAGTCGATAAGACCTACCTGACAACGAGAGATGAATTCAGAAAAAGCCATTGGCTTGACCACAATGCCTTTTTTAAATACTTTTTTGTTTTTTCTGGCAAGGTACACATAAATTTATTACACAGTTCAATATCATGACGGGTAGCTTTCTTGTATTTGGGTGAAAGTTCTTTCAACATTCTGTACCGTCCTCCATAACCAATGGCCAAATTTGCTTTATGAAGTACGTCACATATCTCGGAGTCCGCGACGTAAAACAGAATGGCACTCACTTTAACAGGGTAGATCATTTTACTCTTATTTTCCACCCATCATGACATCATAGTGTTTCACCAACCATTAGTCCCGTGGTTCTTGCTTAATGGTGGTCTTAGCCATTTTCACATCATCCACCAATTGTTGGTAACAGTTTCTGTTTAAAAAAACGCTGTTTTTAGCAGCATTGGCTCTTACTTTAGATAACTCATCGTGGAATCGTCGTTGCATGTCAACATGGCGTGATTCCTGTCCTAGCACTACATTCTCTCCGACATGGTCACACAGCAATCCAAGGGGAAACGTTATGGGAGAACGTCTGTGGAATCTCAGCCGGATGATATAAACTGACGTCGTGAGAAGAATTTAGGCAATATTGTCTTTGATTTGGTAGTGGAACCTCGTACCGGCTAACACTGTCTTACAATAACTTTCAACACTCGCAGACTTCGATCGCCATCATCAAACAACGACCAAAGCGCCAACATCAGTGGCTGGAAAAATGGCGGGGGTAGGCCAATTACATACTTTGCCTGACGACAATTCGGCATTCTATAGAATGCCTAGGCAATGTATGAAATAGCCATCATTTCATACTTATCCTGAAACCATAAGGCATTCTATACATGGCCTAGGCATTCTATAGAATGCCTGAATTTCAAACTTTGCATGTAACATATATATCAACCTGTCTATATATAGTCTTACATCAACCAAACTATATTGAAACTTATACCTATTGATCAATATGTAAGATTATATCCACTGTTCAATGTACAGTTTTATAACTATACTGGTCAAAATAAATAATCAATATACATAATTTGCTATGTATGTATGTCCGGTCCGTTCGTCACGCTACTAATTTTAGAAACCAGCGCACCAAATTACCGCACCAAAAATAACTCTTTTCGAACGTCCGCATCAAATTGTTAAATTTGGAAATAAATGAATAAAATAAAAATAAATAAAATAAATGAAAGCTCTGTATTATATTATTTTTTATTCGGATGTGTAATTTTTATCAAAATTACTAGACTATATTTCAGCTGAAATATATTTATTTTGAAAACTTCCGTCATTTTTGACGGGTGATACACTAGTGTTTGAGACAGAAGCTTCTATCTACTAATTAAAAAATATGTTGATAATTTTTATGTGAATTTTTTTATAAATTGTTTTACAAATTTTGTTTTTAACAACGAATTTTAATGTACGCGCTTTCGCCACTGCCTACAACAAAATAGAAAAAGAAATACCGGTAACTCTTTTCCTAAAAAAGAGCACAAAGACTAAGATAGGTAGAACAAAGTAAACAATCATAATGACCGATTTAGCTTGTAGTTTTTTTTAAAAATGTGTTCCATTTTGTTTACGCTGACCTATTATTTTTTAGGTTGTCGGGGGTGGGGTGGGGGTGGATGGGTCGGCTTATGAACGAACGGGCTATAGAGCGAGTATATACGGTAAATGTCCTAAAGCAGGTCATTAAAAAAATTGATGACAATTAATTCAAATTGTGTTTTTGCAAGAAATCAATAATTTGTTTAGCTGCTCTCAGCTGCCTGTCGGTTATGTTTGCCACAAAAATCGACACTTGTATTTGTCAGGCTTGTGTCTTTCACAACTTGAGATATTTGATTCGTTTAATTGCAAGTTGATATCAGAGAAGGGAACAGGATCCGATTAAAACTGTCAGACAGGCCCATTAAGTATTTGACCCAAATTGATTTAACGATATCTATGTTTGATTCCTTAAAATTAGATGACATTTATTTCACTAAATAATAATGAAATACACATATCAGTAAGAAATATGTGAGTGTACATACATGAATGTAATTTTGTTATATGTTGATCTTGTTCAACATTTTAACTTTCAAGTTTCGAAACTTAAATGACTTGTGATAAATTTAATAGAGTTTTTTCGTACAAATTAACGCAGCATTATCATTAAAACAATTACATATTTCTTTTATTAAACACAACTTGCTTTACGATTTTTAAAAACAATTTTTATCATGATTATTAAACACAAATTGTATCACAATTATTAAACACAAATTGTATCACAATTATTAAACACAAATTGTATCACAATTATTAAACACAAATTGTATCACAATTATTAAACACAACTTGTATGAGAATTATCAAATGTCTGTTTACATTTGAGTATTTGACCAATCAACCAGCAGACAAAGGAAGACTTTTCCTCCAGGATGGATGGACAGAATTAGACCCAGTAAACTAACAACTCCTTGTTGACGTCTGTATGAATTATGCACGGTATAAAATAGGATATATGAAAGCAGAATAATCGATATAAGAAAATAAATTGCATTGAATAGTTTATACGAGTCTGTTGCATTGAATATTATTATACGAGTCTGTTGCTTGAAAATGAACTTGTTTCACGTTAAGTAGCTTCGATTATATTATGTTAGAGACACGCCTAAGGTATCTTTAAAAATGTGTTACATTAATCGTGATTAATGAGAACCGCTCTCAAAGGCATCGGGTACCTGACACTACTTCCTGACACTACTACCTGACCTACTTCCTGACACTACTTCCTGACACTAATTCCTGACACTACTTCTCGACACTACTACCTGACACTACTTCCTGACACTACTTCTCGACACTACTACCTGACACTACTTCCTGACACTACTTCCTGACACTACTTCCTGACACTAATTCCTGACACTACTTCTCGACACTACTACCTGACACTACTTCCTGACACTACTTCTCGACACTACTACCTGACACTACTTCCTGACACTACTTCCTGACACTACTTCCTGACACTACTTCCTGACACTACACTACTCCTGACACTACTTCTCGACACTACTACCTGACACTACTTCCTGACACTACTTCCTGACACTACGTCCTGACACTAATTCCTGACACTACTTCTCGAAACTACTACCTGACACTACTTCCTGACACTACTACCTGACACTACTTCCTGACACTACTTCCTGACACTACTTCCTGACACTACTTCCTCGTAAAGGGCTCAACTCGAAATGAGGCTGACAGAACAACAGAAGAGCGCTAAAACCCTGACAGAACAACTGAAGAGCGCTAAAAGCCTGACAGAACAGAAGAGTGCTAAAACCCTGACAGAACAACAGAAGAGCGCTAAAACCCTCACAGACGAACTGAAGAGCGCTAAAACCCTGACAGAACAACAGAAGAGTACTAAAGCCTGAAAGCGAGAGAATTGTCCGAACCATGTCATGAACCCTCTTCACAAGCATACGCAATTATCCTGGTCAGCATCTCGGCCTCAACACACAGATTGAATTACATCTCCCTGCAGATGATTGAACTACATCTCCCTGCAGATGATTAAACTACATCTCCCTGCTCATGAGTGAACTACATCTCCCTGCAGATGATTGAACTACATCTCCCTGCAGATGATTAAACTACATCTCCCTGCTGATGATTGAACTACATCTCCCTGCTGATGATTGAACTACATCTCCCTGCAGATGATTAAACTACATCTCCCTGCAGATGATTGAACTACATCTCCCTGCAGATGATTGAACTACATCTCCCTGCAGATGATTAAACTACATCTCCCTGCAGATGATTAAACTACATCTCCCTGCAGATGATTAAACTACATCTCCCTGCAGATGATTGAACTACATCTCCCTGCAGATGATTAAACTACATCTCCCTGCAGATGATTAAACTACATCTCCCTGCAGATGATTAAACTACATCTCCCTGCAGATGATTGAACTACATCTCCCTGCAGATGATTAAACTACATCTCCCTGCAGATGATTAAACTACATCTCCCTGCAGATGATTGAACTACATCTCCCTGCAGATGATTAAACTACATCTCCCTGCAGATGATTGAAGTGGCTTGGCGCATGTTGACACGGGTGATCTCCAACATATACGTGTTTTAAATAGGAAAAGGAAATCGTATCCAGAAACTATAACTTAAGAAATGTGTTTGAAATTAAAAATAAACAATTTTGGGGTTAAAATTTGATAATTCGTCAAACATTTAACGTAATTGATTTGAATAGAAAATTAGAGAATTGGGAAATGAATAACAATAACTCTTATTGATGACAATAACAATAACAATAAATTCAAAATATTACATTCATGGAAAAGAACTGACCCAAACTAAAGATGCAAAATACTTAGGAGTCTTAATAAATGAGAAACTATCATGGAAACCCCATGTCAATGAAGTTATTAAAAAATCAAACAAAACCTTAGGCTTTATAAAAAGGAACTTTAAAAATGTAATAGAGATATAAAACTAAAATGCTACCTCACTTTGGTGAGACCTGTACTAGAATATGCATCTTCTGTATGGGGCCCATCCACCAAAGAAAACATTGATAAACTAGAACAAATTCAAAAAAGAGCTGCCAGATTCATTACTGGAGAATATTCGAAACTGACAAGAATAACACCATTAGTTAAATCATTAAACCTTGAAACACTAGAGGATAGAAGAACCAAGAGCAAAGTAGTAATCATACATAAAGCAATTAATTCTAATTTAGAAATACAACACAAAGATAACTTAATACAACCCTCAGATAGACATAAGGATAAAAACACCTTTCTTATTCCGTATGCAAGAACAAACACATACAAGTTTTCCTTCTTCCCGTCCGGAATTCGGGCGTGGAATGGGTTGCCTGAAGAATCCAGGAAAACCAACACTTTATCAACATTTAAATCTCTAATAAAAATGCAGGACTAAACACAAACCATAGATAAGCGTAGGACGCAATAATCTTCTGCATAGAAGGAGCGTCTATAAACAGATAAGATACGATAACTCTTATTGATGACACTAACAATAACTCTTATTGATGACAATAACAATAACTCTTATTGATGACAATAACAATAACTCTTATTGATGACAATAACAATAACTCTTATTGATGACAATAACAATAACTCTTATTGATGACAATAACAATAACTCTTATTGATGACAATAACAATAACTCTTATTGATGACAATAACAATAACTCTTATTGATGACATCGCGAGATGTCATTTAAAATGTGAGAACTCCTCAGCCATGAATCTTTTTTTCTACATTTGTTTGAATTTGTAAATGAAATCAATGGAGTCGTATTATTTGTTGGAAATGAAACTTAAAGGAATAATCTATGGCCCTCTCATACACTCTCGGTCCAGTTTATTGATGGATCCGCCTCTGCCTCACACACGAATTCACCAATATCTACCGAATGCACACGCCTCCCTCCCATCTGCTAGCCACCTCTCCCTGACAGAGATCACGTATTCATTTCACCAGAAACCCTCAGCTCAGATATCTTTACATCGGATTCTGTTACGTTGTCCATCTAATCCCGAGATGCGCTTCTTTTACTTTTTGTCCTTTATTTTGAAGCTTAATTTTCGCCCTCGAGATATTCTCGAATAATTTTTATTTACTCCTGTGTAAGACCTGGCAATTTCCGCCAATCCTCGCAGACCACTTTTGTCCCAGGTTGCACGAGGACATCTCCATACTTCTACAGGCAGTGGTTACTTATTGCACGAGGACATCTCCACACTTCTACAGGCAGTGGTTACTTATTGCACGAGGACATCTCCACACTTATACAGGCAGTGGTTACTTATTGCACGAGGACATCTCCACACTTATACAGGCAGTGGTTACTTATTGCACGAGGACATCTCCACACTTATACAGGCAGTGGTTACTTATTGCACGAGGACATCTCCACACTTATACAGGCAGTGGTTACTTATTGCACGAGGACATCTCCACACTTATACAGGCAGTGGTTACTTATTGCACGAGGACATCTCCACACTTATACAGGCAGTGGTTACTTATTGCACGAGGACATCTCCACACTTATACAGGCAGTGGTTACTTATTGCACGAGGACATCTCCACACTTATACAGGCAGTGGTTACTTATCAGTGACAGAAATTGGCTTCTACCCAAAAATGTGCAAGTTTTGGCAACCCAAATAAAAACAATTTGAGAGAAGCTCAAAATTTGAAGAGACCAGGTCCCACTGGACTGAGTTAGTCTCAGAACTGGACTGAGTTAGTCTCAGAACTGGACTGAGTTAGTCTCAGAACTGGACTGAGTTAGTGTCAAAACTGGACTGAGTTAGTCTCAGAACTGGACTGAGTTAGTGTCAGAACTGGACTGAGTTAGTCTCAGAACTGGACTGAGTTAGTCTCAGAACTGGACTGAGTTAGTCTCAGAACTGGACTGAGTTAGTCTCAGAATGGTGGCCAAAAACTTGGTCCTCATGGTGTAGGTGTTGGGGGGGGGCTTACCATAGCTTTACAACACTTTGTTTCCTTATATTCTCTCTTATACCCTTGTATAAACTTCTGTTTCTTTCTTTTCTATACTTTAGTCGGACTTACTAATTTAAAATTATTAGTTTCTTCATTTCGTTTTCATTTAACCTCATTGCACTCCTTTATCTACATGTTTTCACTTCATCTAACCTAAATACACCACTACACATACGTGTTTTCTTTTCACCTCACCTCAATACACCACTACACATACGTGTTTTCTTTTCACCTGACCTCAATACACCATTACACATACGTGTTTTCTTTTCACCTCACCTCAAACACCACTACACATATTTGTTTTCTTTTCACCTCACCTCAATACACCGCTACACACACGTGTTTTTTTTTCATCTAGCCTCCATACACCACCCGCCCCCTGTGTTTCATCCTGTGACCAAACCTCTGTAATCTATAATTCCAATTTCCTGGATTTTCTTCCATGTCCGGTAATCCCTCCCAAGACAAAACGGACATTTTCAGGATTATCCTCCCTTGGGTCTAATCTCACCGAACGCGAGTGCACCGCGAGTCAATGACACAGAGGGGCAATAAAATCTTTCTTTGGTCAAGGGCGCCCTCTGGTGGTATTTTAAAATTACACGCATATCAAGCTTCCCCCCACCCACGCATAGTCTGGTCTACATATATTGTCCTGGCTCACTAAAGGTCCAATTACAGTTTTGTACCACCCATTCCATGGACAATTGCCCAAAGTCTGACTCTAAAATTACCAGTTCACTTTCGATACTGCTGTCATTCAGATCATCCCATCCCAAAACTAGGTCTCTTAAACGGAACAGAGGGATCATTTTAAAAAAGTAATTTTTATCAGAAACAACATCATTGGAAGTTTTTATTCCAAAACTTTGGGGGGGGGGAATTCTATCATCATCGGCATGGATTAGAAAAGAAAAAAATATTTACCGTAAAATTTAACAAATCAAGTCAAAAGATTTTAAACTTATTCTAATGATATTTGAAAGAAAAGAAATATTTTTTCTTCTTCAAATGTAAAGTACTCATAAACATTTAATTTCAGCAGCTTCTTTAGGACAGAGTTCATTTTAATTAGGGCTGCGGAAATTAACTATTACTTTCTCGATTAATTGTTAAATAATATTAACGATTAAATAATTTTTTAACGATTTATCTGCCCATCAATTACAAATTATTGGAAGTCAAAAAAAAAGAAAAAAAAAGAGGCCGATAAAAAATAACAAATTTCCAGACGATTCACGAACATTTTGGTTTTAAACTATTGACTGACGGGAATGTTCAAAATGTTGATAAAGTTAGCCTGCCATGGTTCTAACACTTCGCCTACTTATCAAACCAAATGAAAAGCGTATTAAGCTAATGGCAGTAATGGAGTCCGACTCAGAGACAGAAAATGATGACAGCTCTTCTGATGAATTACCGCGTTACCAAATGGAGATGAAAGTTATTTAATCCATGACCACTCTACAATGGTGGAAACTTAATGAACACCGACATCTGATAATGCCATTTCTCGCCAATACCGTTGTGTGCATATCAGTTACCTCAGTTCTATATGAATGATTGTTCAGCTCGGCTAGTGATCTTTCAATTAGACCCGCTCATCACTTGAACTAAATAATATCAACACACGTGTCTTTTTGCGTAGTTGGTTAAAAGGTTACATATAAAGGAACATTCCAGTGTTATTTAGATTTTCAACAAGAACGTTTAATAAGTGTTATTATGACGTCATACATTTTAATTTTTGGCTTTTATCGATTAACTGATCGTTAATTTTTCATGATGTTAACGATTAAATTTAAATTAATCTTTAACAGCCCTAATTTTAATATAAAAAAGAGAGAAAAAATAGACATACCCACCTTCCCTTTTTCCCTTTGGTAGTGTATTCTAGTGAGCTTGAGGGAAGTAATCAACAAAACAATTTTCATGCTAAGCAAATGAGTGATTTCCCTTTAAATGTTTAACTAAAAGTTTTTACCACTAAAATTGTTCAAATGAATTTTGAGCAGACTTAAGAGCTCTAGAGTAAGGCTTTTTAGCCGCTACTTAAATTTCTATGTTGAATATTTAAAACTGATGATCAAATATTCTACCAGACATCTTGTCTAGCTATTCTACCAGATATCTTGTCTGGCTATTCTACCAGATATTTTGTCTGGCTATTCTACCAGATATCTTGTCTGGCTATTCTACCAGATATTTTGTCTAGCTATTCTACCAGACATCTTGTCTGGCTATTCTACCAGATATCTTGTCTGGCTATTCTACCAGATATTCTTGTCTGGCTATTCTACCAGATATTTTGTCTGGCTATTCTACCAGATATCTTGTCTGGCTATTCTACCAGATATTTTGTCTGGCTATTCTACCAGATATCTTGTCTGGCTATTCTACCAGATATTTTGTCTGGCTATTCTACCAGATATCTTGTCTGGCTATTCTACCAGATATTTTGTCTGGCTATTCTACCAGATATCTTCTCTGGCTATTCTACCAGATATTTTGTCTTTTTATTCTACCAGATATTTTGTCTGGCTATTCTACCAGATATTTTGTCTTTTTATTCTACCAGATATTTTGTCTGGCTATTCTACCAGATATCTTGTCTGGCTATTCTACCAGACATCTTGTCTGGCTATTCTACCAGATATCTTGTCTGGCTATTCTACCAGACATCTTGTCTGGCTATTCTACCAGATATCTTGTCTGGCTATTCTACCAGATATTTTGTCTGGCTATTCTACCAGATATCTTGTCTGGCTATTCTACCAGATATTTTGTCTGGCTATTCTACCAGATATCTTGTCTGGCTATTCTACCAGATATTTTGTCTGGCTATTCTACCAGATATCTTGTCTGGCTATTCTACCAGATATTTTGTCTGGCTATTCTACCAGATATCTTGTCTGGCTATTCTACCAGATATTTTGTCTGGCTATTCTACCAGATATCTTCTCTGGCTATTCTACCAGATATTTTGTCTTTTTATTCTACCAGATATTTTGTCTGGCTATTCTACCAGATATTTTGTCTTTTTATTCTACCAGATATTTTGTCTGGCTATTCTACCAGATATCTTGTCTAGCTATTCTACCAGACATCTTGTCTGGCTATTCTACCAGATATCTTGTCTGGCTATTCTACCATATATTTTGTCTGGCTATTCTACCAGATATCTTGTCTGGCTATTCTACCAGATATTTTGTCTGGCTATTCTACCAGATATCTTGTCTGGCTATTCTACCAGATATTTTGTCTGGCTATTCTACCAGATATCTTGTCTGGCTATTCTACCATATATTTTGTCTGGCTATTCTACCAGATATCTTGTCTGGCTATTCTACCAGATATCTTGTCTGGCTATTCTACCAGATATCTTGTCTGGCTATTCTACCAGATATCTTGTCTGGCTATTCTACCAGATATCTTCTCTGGCTATTCTACCAGATATTTTGTCTTTTTATTCTACCAGATATCTTGTCTGGCTATTCTACCAGATATCTTGTCTGGCTATTCTACCAGATATCTTGTCTGGCTATTCTACCAGATATTTTGTCTGGCTATTCTACCAGATATCTTGTCTGGCTATTCTACCAGATATCTTGTCTGGCTATTCTACCAGATATCTTGTCTGGCTATTCTACCAGATATTTTGTCTGGCTATTCTACCAGATATTTTGTCTGGCTATTCTACCAGATATTTTGTCTGGCTATTCTACCAGATATTTTGTCTGGCTATTCTACCAGATATTTTGTCTGGCTATTCTACCAGATATCTTGTCTGGCTATTCTACCAGATATCTTGTCTGGCTATTCTACCAGATATCTTGTCTGGCTATTCTACCAGATATTTTGTCTGGCTATTCTACCAGATATTTTGTCTGGCTATTCTACCAGATATCTTGTCTGGCTATTCTACCAGATATTTTGTCTGGCTATTCTACCAGATATTTTGTCTGGCTATTCTACCAGATATTTTGTCTGGCTATTCTACCAGATATTTTGTCTGGCTATTCTACCAGATATCTTGTCTGGCTATTCTACCAGATATTTTGTCTGGCTATTCTACCAGATATTTTGTCTGGCTATTCTACCAGATATTTTGTCTGGCTATTCTACCAGATATCTTGTCTGGCTATTCTACCACATATCTTGTCTGGCTATTCTACCAGATATTTTGTCTAGCTATTCTACCAGATATTTTGTCTGGCTATTCTACCAGATATCTTGTCTGGCTATTCTACCAGACATCTTGTCTGGCTATTCTACCAGACATCTTGTCTGGCTATTCTACCAGATATCTTGTCTGGCTATTCTACCAGACATCTTGTCTGGCTATTCTACCAGATATCTTGTCTGGCTATTCTACCAGATATTTTGTCTGGCTATTCTACCAGATATTTTGTCTTGCTATTCTACCAGACATCTTGTCTGGCTATTCTACCAGACATCTTGTCTGGCTATTCTACCAGATATTTTGTCTGGCTATTCTACCAGATATTTTGTCTGACTATTTTACTAGATATCTTGTCTAGCTATTCTACCACATATCTTGTCTGACCGCTCTACCAGTTATATTGGCACAATTGTAAACTTTTATATTTGTCAAAGTCCAATACAAATTAATAACTTTTTAAAAAAATGTTATCTCGTCATAATTAACTAGGGGTTGTAAGGTACCCACTTTTTTCAAAAGCCCAAGTAACTTATCATTGTTTGATAAATACGAAATATTAAACTTTCTGAAATGAACACAAAGTATTTTATAACTATAAATCCTCAAATCCTCTTTTTACATCGTTGCGTTTTCAAAAATTAAATTATAAGTTCAAACAATGACGTCAAATAATATTTTACGGAGAGAAATACTACACGCTTTTTAAACTGCTATGGGCTGTTCTACTATGTCCCTCAGCGTTACGGAGTCAGTGACTTGGGTGTTTATATTATTTATAATATATATATCTATATAGATCTATATGTATATATAAATTAAATAGTTATGGTAGTGTACGGGAATTAGAGTTTGAATTACTGATGTTATTGTTTACGTTAGAGGTTACAACTTTTTGTATTAGTGGAGTTACTGTTTGGGTTAGAGGTGAGATGGTAGGGTTAGAGGTGAGATGGTTGGGTTAGAGGTGAGATGGTTGGGTTAGAGGTGAGATGGTTGGGTTAGAGGTGAGATGATAGGGTTAGAGGTAAGATGGTTGGGCTAGAGGTGAGATGGTTGGGTTAGAGGTGCGATGGTTGGGTTAGAGGTGAGATGGTTGGGTTAGAGGTGAGATGGTTGGGTTAGAGGTGAGATGGTTGGGTTGGAGGTGAGATGATAGGGTTAGAGGTAAGATGGTTGGGCTAGAGGTGAGATGGTTGGGTTAGAGGTGAGATGATAGGGTTAGAGGTGAGATGATTGGATGACCAAGGGGAGTAATACATGATACTGTAATTCGCAAAATTCTTCGACCCCAGAAACTGAAAGTGAATATAGATCATAGAACCAATCAGGATTAATACTGTGAGAAAAACCAATGGTTTGTTTATGTCAGCGGTACAACTCATACATCTGTAGTTATTCATCCTTGGACGTCTGACACTCGTAATTTTGAAATCAGTGGACAACAGGTCACTCAACAAGGTTACTTCTTTATTTGATTAATTCACCTCTTTCCTACTCTGACCACAGTCTAACAGTCTCGATCAATCCATCCTCGTAAACGGCACCCCGACTCTGTTTTGTACTGATGTTTCCAACTGTGCCCCAGTTGAGTACTAGCTGTCCTGTTGTACTTATTTACACCTTCATGTACTTACACCTGCCTGTACTTACACCTTCCTGTACTTACTTACACCTTCATGTACTTACACCTGCCCTGTACTAACACCTTGCTGTACTTACACCTGCCTGTACTTACACTTTCCTGTACTTACACCTTCCAGTACTTACACCTTCCTGTACTTACACCTTCCAGTACTTACACCTTCCAGTACTTACACCTTCCAGTACTTACACCTTCCAATACTTACACCTTCCAGTACTTACTTACACCTTCCAGTACTTACTTACACCTTCCTGTACTTACACCTTCCAGTACTTACACCTTCCAGTACTTACTTACACCTTCCAGTACTTACACCTTCCTGTACTTACACCTTCCTGTACTTACACCTTACTGTACTTACACCTTCCAGTACTTACACCTTCCAGTACTTACTTACACCTTCCAGTACTTACACCTTACTGTACTTACACCTTACTGTACTTACACCTACCTGTAGTTACACCTTCCAGTACTTACATCTTTCTGTACTTACACCTTCCAGTACTTACACCTTACTGTACTTACACCTTCCAGTACTTACACCTTCCTGTACTTACACCTTCCAGGACTTACACCTTCCAGTACTTACTTACACCTTCCAGTACTTACACCTTCCAGTACTTACTTACACCTTCCAGTACTTACTTACACCTTCCTGTACTTACACCTTCCAGTACTTACACCTTCCAGTACTTACTTACACCTTCCAGTACTTACACCTTCCAGTACTTACTTACACCTTCCAGTACTTACACCTTACTGTACTTACACCTTCCTGTACTTACACCTTCCAGTACTTACACCTTCCAGTACTTACACCTTCCAGTACTTACACCTTACTGTACTTACACCTTCCTGTACTTAAACCTTCCTGTACTTACTTACACCTTCCTGTACTTACACCCTCCTGTACTTACACCTTACTGTACTTACACCTTCCTGTACTTACACCTACCAGTACTTACACCTTCCAGTACTTACTTACACCTTCCAGTACTTACACCTTACTGTACTTACACCTTACTGTACTTACACCGTCCAGTACTTACACCTTCCAGTACTTACACCTTCCAGTACTTACACCTTCCAGTACTTACACCTTCCAGTACTTACTTACACCTTCCAATACTTACTTACACTTTCCAGTACTTACACCTTCCAGTACTTACACCTTCCAGTACTTACACCTTCCAGTACTTACTTACACCTTCCAGTACTTACACCTTACTGTACTTACACCTTACTGTACTTACACCTTCCAGTACTTACACCTTCCAGTACTTACTTACACCTTCCAGTACTTACACCTTACTGTACGTACACCTTACTGTACTTACACATTCCTGTACTTACACCTTACTGTACTTACACCTTCCAGTACTTACTTACACCTTCCAGTACTTACTTACACCTTCCAGTACTTACTTACACCTTCCAGTACTTACTTACACCTTCCTGTACTTACACTTTCCTGTACTTACACCCGCCTGCACTTGCATGTTCCTGTACTTGTACAGTGGTACGTCGAGATACGAGTGACCTAAAATTCGAGTTCTTTGAGATACGAGCTGTCGAGCGAGCGAAGTTTTGTTTTGAAATACGAGCGAAATTTAGATACGAGCACTCTCAGGAACTTACGATCGAGGAATTACAAGAGTTACATTCACAAAAGCATTCGTGAGTTCTGCAAGAAATTGGTTTTGAGTACGAGCCCAGAGCTGGAGGAGGCTATCTCTACAAGCGGGGAAAAAATACCCCGAAAAAAGTTGCAACTGGTCGTGCATCGAAGCTATTTAATGACACTTGCCTAACTCATTTCCGCAGCATTCTGAAAGGGAGGAAGAAACAAACCTCATTGGACAGTTTATTTTTTTGAATCTGGCGAAAGGGGAAAAGACCAGTGAAGAGAAAAGCAGTGACTAAAATTAAGCATACAGTAGCATTTAAGTTGTGTATAAGTTACATTTAAGTGACCAAAATACAAATATGTATGTACACTTCATAAAACCAGATGTTTGGGGTTTTTTTGCTTTACGATCTCTTTTATTATGTTTTTATACCATACTAACAGACCCGTCGTGCGATGCAACGATCTCAGTAAAAAGGAATACATATAGATAAAAAAAAAGGAATTATATTAATGGGTCACCGGGCCTATCAGTTTATCATATGAAGTTAAAAATATGTTCATTTCAATCAATTTCATAACAAATATATAAATAATAAATATATTTATCTATATTTATCAATATCGTGTAAAATTGAATGGGGAATACAATATTAAAAGTTAGTAAAAAACACATTTAGGGCCGCCAGTCCCGAGGAAATGGAAATTAGCAGTTCAGTGCCCTATAGTCATTTAATTTAGGCTCTTAAGTTTTTATATACCGAGTTTGGTCAAAATCCAGTTATTTTCACATTATCTAACACTAAAACTAATTTTTATATAGCTATAGCTAATATAATGAAAAAATACATTAAGGGGACTCCGGGCCCATTCGGTTCAAGATGTACATTTTGAAAACCTGTTAATTTAAATTCAGTTTCCTCATGTATATATTTCTCAAAATCGTTAAAAACTGAGTGTGAAATAATTTCTTAGAGTATACCAAAAAAATGACATTTGGGGTCCCTGGCCCTGAACAATTGGACATTAGAAGTGCAGTGCCATTTGTTATTTTAATATGGGCTACCAATTTTTTATATACAAAGTTTGGTTAAGATCCTATCATTTACTCAGTAGCTAACGCATAAACTAATTTTATATAGCTGATATAAGCAAAAAACGACATTAAGGGCCCAGGGCCCAATTAGTGCAAGATATCAAGTTCAAAACCCCTATTTATTTCAATCAATTTTATAGTGGATATATTTATCTATATTTCTCAAGATCTTTAATAATTGAATTGGGAATAAAATCTTAAACGTTTATGAAAAAAGACATTTTGGGCACCCCAGCCCCGAATAAATGGACATTAGGAAATGAGTGCCCTATAGTATTTTAATATAGGCTATCAAGTTGTTATGTACCAAGTTTGGTCAAGATCCATTCATTTTCCAAGCAGCTAAGCCTTAAACTAATTTTTATATAGCTCATATAAGAAAAAAAAAGAGTGTTAAATTTTAAAAAAGTTGCCTATTTCCATTCCGAGAGCGTACTCAAAAGTCTCCAAAAGTTTCATGGCGATCGGATGAATGGTTTAGTCAGCTATAACAGACATGCATACATACTTTTGATTTATATATATATATACATGTGTCATTTATAAATACATTTTTCTTATTCAAAAACACGTAACAAAAACAATTAAAGTGGTAGCAAATTTTTGTGGCTAGAACGTATTAAAGGCATTTCAATTAATTTCAATGGGGAAAATTGCTTTGAGATACGAGCAAATTGACATACGAGCAAGGTTACGGAACGAATTAAACTCGTATCACGAGGTATCACTGTATTTGCAAACTTATTACCTGGGTTGTTAACCCCTACCGTTGAATTTCCCACGGTTTCTTCTATGAAGGTCTTTATACCCGTATGCCTTGCAATCCTATATAATAAAAGGCAATGTTCTGTCCGGTCATCGATAGCGATTGGTCCCCCAAACTGCTACAGACTCTTACAGCCAATCAATGGCGGAGAAAAATTAAATCTCATTTACATATTGAACGACGTTCAAAAAGAGTTATTTACAGACAGACAGACACGAAAGCAAGTTAATAAAAACATAGTAAAAACAACATTAATTAGGTCTTTGACTTCCGATTACTCAACGCTCATCTCCTCAACACATCGCCCTTGTCTCAGAAGATTAAAACATGACAGGTCTGCCAGATAAATGGATTTCCCTCAATTTTAACTCCTTCTCCCACCTCGTCCTTGAGTCACACAATTTCAATTCGTGCATCAGAAACGAGTCTTGTTCTTAGGGTGGATCTCCTCCGACAACGCTAGAATTAAAGACAGCTCGACTTCCTCTTTAGCCCGACACTGGACTAGAGAAGTAAGGGAAAAAGGTTTTTAAAAAATGAAATCATCAGCTGTCACGGTATATAAAAAATGGTAATGGAATTCTGTGTCCCAGAACCAGTCCATAAAAATGTATTATCTTGTGTAATTATTTCATTAAAGCTGGTAGCCAAACAAAGGAGCAGGAATTATCTGGGTGTTTTAATGTGTCAGTGGCTGTGATTTACATCGATTTATTATCATTTACACCAACGTGTTTATGTATGGATAGTGGTGTGTTTATGTGTGGACAGTGGTGTGTTCATGTGTGGACAGTGGCGTGTTTATGTGTGGACAGTTGTGTGTTTACATGTGGACAGTGGCGTGTTCATTTGTGGACAGTGGTGTGTTTATGTGTGGACAGTGGCGTGTTTATGTGTGGACAGTGGTGTGTTTATGTGTGGACAGTGGTGTTTATGTGTGGACAGTGGTGTGTTTATGTGTGGACAGTGGTGTGTTTATGTGTGGACAGTGGTGTGTTTATGTGTGGACAGTGGTGTGTTTATGTGTGGACAGTGGTGTGTTTATGTGTGGACAGTTGTGTGTTTATGTGTGGACAGTTGTGTGTTTATGTGTGGACAGTGGCGTGTTTATGTGTGGACAGTGATATATAATCCTTATAAACTGTTTCATGAGTTTAGATAACAAGCCTTTGTAAATTGTCTTTTAAAAGAAATTTTGTCTCTTTTTCCATCGTTTTTATGATAAAAGTTTATTATTAATAACAGTGATTTTAAAATAAATCTTAAAATTTATTTTTTCACGATCAATATCTTTCTTAACTGTAATTCAGTTTTACCCTCTAGGCTTCCGAAAATCTTATAAAGCACTAACATAGAAAATGTGAGTTATATAGAGCCCCATATCCAATAGCTTAAGGCTTTATCAAGTCTAAATCCGTCCATGCATCAACATACTAAAAGTTCCAAAGGACTAGCTCCAGCAATTGGAAAAAAAATATTCTTTAATAGAATTTTGGTTATTGATTTTTTATTCTTGACCTCATGACCTGCGCCTAGGATACACTGAACCCAATAACGCCTCTTTTTCTTATGCCCCCTTCAATTCTACTGCTCTGTGTCCTAGGCCCCATTCAACTCTACTGCTCTGTGTCCTAGGCCCCCTTCAATTCTACTGCTCTGTGTCCTAGGCCCCCTTCAACTCTACTGCTCTGTGTCCTAGGCCCCCTTCAATTCTACTGCTCTGTGTCCTAGGCCCCATTCAACTCTACTGCTCTGTGTCCTAGGCCATATTCAACTCTACTTCTCTGTGTCCTAGGCCCCATTCAACTCTACTGCTCTGTGTCCTAGGCCATATTCAACTCTACTGCTCTGTGTCCAAGGCCATATTCAACTCTACTGCTCTGTGTCCTAGGCCATATTCAACTCTACTGTTCTGTGTCCTAGGCCATATTCAACTCTACTGTTCTGTGTCCTAGGCCATATTCAACTCTACTGCTCTGTGGCCTAGGCCATAATCAACTCTACTGTTCTGTGTCCTAGGCCCCCTTCAATTCTACTGCTCTGTGTCCTAGGCCCCATTCAACTCTACTGCTCTGTGTCCTAGGCCCCCTTCAATTCTACTGCTCTGTGTCCTAGGCCCCCTTCAACTCTACTGCTCTGTGTCCTAGGCCCCCTTCAATTCTACTGCTCTGTGTCCTAGGCCCCCTTCAATTCTACTGCTCTGTGTCCTAGGCCCCCTTCAACTCTACTGCTCTGTGTCCTAGGCCCCCTTCAATTCTACTGCTCTGTGTCCTAGGCCCCCTTCAACTCTACTGCTCTGTGTCCTAGGCCCCCTTCAATTCTACTGCTCTGTGTCCTAGGCCCCCTTCAATTCTACTGCTCTGTGTCCTAGGCCCCATTCAACTCTACTGCTCTGTGTCCTAGGCCCCCTTCAATTCTACTGCTCTGTGTCCTAGGCCCCCTTCAACTCTACTGCTCTGTGTCCTAGGCCCCCTTCAATTCTACTGCTCTGTGTCCTAGGCCCCCTTCAATTCTACTGCTCTGTGTCCTAGGCCCCCTTCAACTCTACTGCTCTGTGTCCTAGGCCCCCTTCAATTCTACTGCTCTGTGTCCTAGGCCCCCTTCAATTCTACTGCTCTGTGTCCTAGGCCCCCTTCAACTCTACTGCTCTGTGTCCTAGGCCCCCTTCAATTCTACTGCTCTGTGTCCTAGGCCCCCTTCAATTCTACTGCTCTGTGTCCTAGGCCCCATTCAACTCTACAGCTCTGTGTCCTAGGCCATATTCAACTCTACTTCTCTGTGTCCTAGGCCCCATTCAACTCTACTGCTCTGTGTCCTAGGCCCATATTCAACTCTACTGCTCTGTGTCCTAGGCCATATTCAACTCTACTGCTCTGTGTCCTAGGCCATATTCAACTCTACTGTTCTGTGTCCTAGGCCATATTCAACTCTACTGTTCTGTGTCCTAGGCCATATTCAACTCTACTGCTCTGTGGCCTAGGCCATATTCAACTCTACTGTTCTGTGTCCTAGGCCATATTCAACTCTACTGTTCTGTGTCCTAGGCCATATTCAACTCTACTGTTCTGTGTCTCAGGCCATATTCAACTCTACTGCTCTGTGTCCTAGGCCCCCTTCAATTCTACTGCTCTGTGTCCTAGGCCCCCTTCAATTCTACTGTTCTGTGTCCTAGGCCATATTCAACTCTACTGCTCTGTGGCCTAGGCCATATTCAACTCTACTGTTCTGTGTCCTAGGCCATATTCAACTCTACTGTTCTGTGTCCTAGGCCATATTCAACTCTACTGTTCTGTGTCTCAGGCCATATTCAACTCTACTGTTCTGTGTCCTAGGCCCCCTTCAATTCTACTGCTCTGTGTCCTAGGCCCCCTTCAATTTTACTGCTCTGTGTCCTAGGCCCCCTTCAGCTCTACTGCTATGTGTCCTAGGCCATATTCAACTCTACTGCTCTGTGTCCTAGGCCCCCTTCAATTCTACTGCTCTGTGTCCTAGGCCCCATTCAACTCTACTGCTCTCTGTCCTAGGCCCCATTCAACTCTACTGCTCTGTGTTCAAGGCCATATTCAACTCTACTTCTCTGTGTCCTAGGCCCCATTCAACTCTACTGCTCTGTGTCCTAGGCCATATTCAACTCTACTGCTCTGTGTCCTAGGCCATATTCAACTCTACTGCTCTGTGTCCTAGGCAATATTCAACTCTACTGTTCTGTGTCCTAGGCCATATTCAACTCTACTGTTCTGTGTCCTAGGCCATATTCAACTCTACTGCTCTGTGGCCTAGGCCATATTCAACTCTACTGTTCTGTGTCCTAGGCCATATTCAACTCTACTGCTCTGTGTCCTAGGCCCCATTCAACTCTACTGCTCTGTGTCCTAGGCCCCCTTCAATTCTACTGCTCTGTGTCCTAGGCCCCATTCAACTCTACTGTTCTGTGTCCTAGGCCATATTCAACTCTACTGCTCTGTGTCCTAGGCCCCATTCAACTCTACTGCTCTGTGTCCTAGGCCCCATTTAACTCTACTGCTCTCTGTCCTAGGCCCCATTCAACTCTACTGCTCTGTGTCCTAGGCCATATTCAACTCTACTGCTCTGTGTCCTAGGTCCCATTCAACTCTACTGCTCTGTGTCCTAGGCCATATTCAACTCTACTGCTCTGTGTCCTAGGCCCCATTCAACTCTACTGCTATGTGTCCTAGGCCCTCTTCAATTCTACTGCTCTGTGTCCTAGGCCCCATTCAACTCTACTGCTCTGTGTCCTAGGCCATATTCAACTCTACTGCTCTGTGTCCTAGGCCATATTCAACTCTACTGTTCTGTGTCCTAGGCCCCATTCAACTCTACTGCTATGTGTCCTAGGCCCTCTTCAATTCTACTGCTCTGTGTCCTAGGCCCCATTCAATTCTACTGCTCTGTGTCCTAGGCCCCATTCCATTCTACTGCTCTGTGTCCTAGGCCCCATTCAACTCTACTGCTCTGTGTCCTATGCCCAATTTAAATCTACTGTTCTCTGTCCTAGGCCATATTCAACTCTACTGCTCTGTGTCCTAGGCCATATTCAACTCTACTGCTCTGTGTCCTAGGCCATATTCAACTCTACTGCTCTGTGTCCTAGGCCCCATTCCATTCTACTGCTCTGTGTCCTAGGCCCCATTCAACTCTACTGCCCTGTGTCCTATGCCCAATTTAAATCTACTGTTCTGTCCTAGGCCGCATTCAACTCTACTGATCTGTGTTCTAGGCCGCATTCAAACGCACTGTTTTGCATCCTTAGCGTAATTGTGTCCTTGGCCTTATTTGAGCCTAAATTTCTGTGTTCTAGGCGTTTTTGAGCCTACAGGTCTGTGTCCTAGGCCTTATTTGAGCCTACAGGTCTGTGTCCTAGGCCTTATTTGAGCCTACTGGTCTGTGTCCTAGGCCGTATTTGAGCCTATTATTCTGTCATTGGTCTAATGAACCTACAGCTCTGTGTCATAAGCGCCATGCAAGGGATGTTTCCTAAACCCCATTCAGTCCCCAAATTATGTGTGTCAGACCCCAAGTAATACTCTGTGGCCTATGTTCCATTCGATCTTTATGATGTGTTACCACGCCCTATTTACGCCAATGTTACTCTATGTTACTCCAACTAGGAATTAATTAATATCATTAATTTTTTATTCAGTTTCCTCCAGGACAATTTAATAGAATCATTTCATTACAAAGACAATTGGAAACTAAGGTGACATTACATGACAAATTATTGGGCAAATGTCTTAAACTCTGAAGTTTTATTTTCTTCCGTCTGAACTTCACTACTCCAGCTTGGAGATCTTCATTTTGCAAGTTACATTTGTACAATTCTGTTTCAACTCCACTATAATTAAATTGTTGTAGTAACTTATCATTAAAAAACTGAATTTTGCAGTAAATTATAATTTTAAGGGAAATAAATTAATATAAATATACTTTTTTTAAAATAAAAAAAATAAACACTTTGAATTAGTTTCATATATAGTACTAGATACGACCCGCGGCGTGGCATACGCTGCAGGCTTGCTCATAGATAGTGCAGAGAAAGGAAGGGAAGGAACGGACACAAACTACATCACGAAGAAATCAGAACAATGCCAGTGAACGTAGGGGGTGGGGGCAGCCAACTCATTGTTGGTCTCGAGACATGTGCACTCCGTTTAGCTACCTGTCCCTTGCACCACCCTAGCTTGCCAACCATAAACTGTGATTGAACGACACTAGCGAGGGTAATTCGTCATGCTTATTTGCACTCGTATTGTGCTTGTTCTAGTGAATTATATAGAATATAATAATACAATATATAGTTATATATAATATAGAATATAGTAATATCTCGACAAAAAAGTGATAAGCTTAAATTTTTTTTTAAATTTCCATTTTTTAAAACCTTTTATCAAACAGGGATTCAGTTAAATAAATTTTATTTTTCCTTTCCTCAAGACGCAAAATTCTCGAGAAAAAATCCCTCGACAGTTCCTCGTGTGTAAACACATTCTCCAGCCGTTGACAAAACATCTTTCAATATCTCGCGTTGATCCACCACGAGACCCTTACAAATAAGAGCTCAAATGAAGTGGCACTGCACTGTCAAAAATCCATTTCCGCCAAAATTTGTCCCAGACACTTAACCCAAAAGGGACCATTGAGAATGAAAACCTGTTCGGTTCATGATGGCTCTCACGTTCTAATGAAATATAAAAGTGCTCTGTATCTCCTGGTCTGTCGGTCTGTCTGTCCGTCTTTATTATTGTTAAAAATCGTGAGGTTACTAACTCACATTAATTTATTACTTTGTTATATAATTATATAATAGAACAAAAGTTTTCCCAATCAGAAATTCCTGTCCAAACTATTTCTTCCACGGCTTACATTAAATGGCTTTTGTTAAACTGACTAACGTACATTATGTATGGCGTGAGGTGACTCTCTTAAAGCCTTGGTTAGTACACTGACAGCCTTTCCCTTTGTTCGACAGTTTTACACAATTAAGTATACAGAATAAGTTTTCACTAAATTGCTAGAAATTTACTGAGTTTTTTTTTACTTTCGACATTATGATATAAACTAGCGTATCACCCGTCAAAAATGACGGAAGTTTTCAAAATAAAAACACATCAGATTTAAAAATAACGTAATACAGAAGTTTCATTTATTTTATTTATTTTTATTTGATTCATTTATCATATTGAACAATTTTATGCGGAACTTTCGAAAAGAGTTATTTTTGGTGCAGTAATTTTTGGTGCGCACTATTGAACAAATCAGCATTACATCCATTACGGGAATTATGTATATTGATGATATTGATTGATAGATGATACAATAAGAAATGTTAGCTTTTTAATACTCTTTTTTTAATTACGAGTGAATATGTTCTATATCTTAAGTCTATGTGATGAATGATTTGATCCAATTCATTGTTGAATTCAGTAACGAATGTTTTTAAATTGATGCCTGTGTAATTGTGGGTTAGACTTGCTACATCTTTATAATAAGTCCCTCAGATTAATATTACTTCTATTTTCTATAAATATATTTTTGTCTTGGTTCTCAAAAATATTTTACTTAAGTTCTGCTTCTTCTACAAAAAAGTATATATTTAACCCAGTTTTATTAAATGAACATTATAACGTTGCTTATCTTATTACAGACGTTCCTTCTCTACGAAAGATTATTGCGTCTTACGCTTACCCATGGTTCACACAATTCAGACGCTACTTAAAAAGAAAGTCTGGGAAGGGGAGTTTATACACTGCTATAAGTCTTTTATTTTAATTACAGCTATACATTACTAACACATTTCCTGCACGTAAGTGTTACGTCGTGAATTTTTAGATATTAAATTTCTACATTGAGTGAGACCTTGTAATATGTTTTTAGATCAAATTATTGACTTTTCAAATTATCAAACTTATAAAATCACTTTCCAGTGAGCCTTACGAAATAATGAACTAGATTAAACAAATATCACCCCTTCCCATGAAAGCCGACAGTAATTTCGAGGTTGGCAAACTAAACATTTGTAAAACTGCACGGAAAACCAAGAAAATGAAATCTTCTGAATGTTAAATTAACAACTGTGAGGCTGGACTTGTTGATAGAAAAACGTTCATGAACAGAAAATCTTATTTACCCTCCCCACCTCGTCCATAAACAGAAAATCTTATTTACCCTGCCCACCTCGTCCATAAACAGAATATCTTATTTACCCTCCCCACCTCGTCCCTCACCGAAAAGACTCGGCAAACGCGACGCATTGAGCACGTGGAGATCTATATTTTAAAAAATTAAATCAGCCACGCTGTAATAACCCAAAAAAGAATAGCGTTAGGATAAAAAGAAATTGTTTCATAATCACTGAAAAAAACAAGGCATTCACAAACACGACATTCACAAACACTGCTTTCACAAACACGACATTCACAAACACTGCATTCACAAACACGGCATTCACAAACACTGCATTCACAAACACGACATTCACAAACACTGCATTCACAAAAAATGGCATTCACAAACATGCCACTGACAAACATGGCATTCACAAACACGACATTAACAAAGAGCTCTCTATTATTAACTTCCTCATAATGCCCCATACTCTTATTCCCCATATCCTAAAATATCCTAATGTCCTTCCTACCATTTATTACAACCAACAACATAACCTCATGTCCTTCCTGCCATTTATTACAACCAACAACATAACCTCATGTCCTTCCTGCCATTTATTACAACCAACAACATAACCTCATGTCCTTCCTGCCATTTATTACAACCAACAACATAACCTCATGTCCTTCCTACCATTTATTACAACCAACAACATAACCTCATGTCCTTCCTGCCATTTATTACAACCAACAACATATCCTCATGTCCTTCCTGCCATTTATTACAACCAACAACATAACCTCATGTCCTTCCTACCATTTATTACAACCAACAACATATCCTCATGTCCTTCCTACCATTTATTATAACCAACAACATAACCTAATGTCCTTCCTACCATTTATTACAACCAACAACATAACCTCATGTCCTTCCTACCATTTATTACAACCAACAACATATCCTCATGTCCTTCCTGCCATTTATTACAACCAACAACATAACCTCATAACATATCTGTACAAGAAACATTTCCGGAAAAGAAAGAAAGACAGAAGGTAAATTAGTGGGTTATAAAATAAGCTGTACTTTCCTTGATCGTGTCCCTTCGCCTCTTATTACACACATATTGTAACAACACTTAGCTCAAGGTCCACCATTCTATCTTGGAACAGCTCTTCGCTCAAACTACACCATTTTATATTGTAACAGCTCTTAACTGAAGGGCCGCCATTTTATTTCTAACACAATTCATCTTTCGAAGGGAGAGAGAGCGCAATGATCGAATTTTCGGTACGACCGTCACAGTAGCTGTTCTTACATGGAAGTGGAAAAAATGTCGCGACAGGAAGTGGGAAGCAATGGTTATTTTTAGTCATTCTGAGGGACTGATTTGATAGCTCGGGGGGAGGGCTGGAGAAATGATTTTGGGCTAAATAGTCACATGATTGTATTCCACATCTTGGCAGCGACAGCATTTGTCGAAGGATCTAAGACATTATGTTACACAGTGCAGCATTTTTTATCCAGCACATATTCTAGGGGTAAAAAACGATTTAGGAATTGTTGCTGAGACCGCCTGCTCGTATTGAGTATTGAGGTATGGACACATATTAAAATCATGCAAGGTTGGAACTAAAGCTGAAATTTCAAGTGCAGACCTGTCTAGCATTAACTTTAGGCGTACCCAAAATAAAATATTGGCGTGTCTGATATCAACTACAGGTGTGTCGGACATAACTGTGGGCATGTCTGATATAAAATATAGGTGTTTTTGACATCACTCTTGACAGTGTAGGCGTGTCTGATATCAATTGCAAATGTTTAAGTACTAAATTGTAAGCGTGTCTGTTATACAATGTAAACGTGACAGATATCACTGTAGGCGTATCTGATATAAAATGTCAGATATCACTGTAGGCGTGTCTCATTTAAAATGTCAGACATCACTGTAGGCGTGTCTGATATAAAATGTCAGACATCACTGTAGGCGTGTCTGATATAAAATGCCAGACATCACTAGGCGTGTCTGATATAAAATGTCAGACATCACTGTAGGCGTGTCTGATATAAAATGTCAGACATCACTGTAGGCGTGCCTGATATAAAATTTCAGACATCACTGTAGGCGAGTCTGATATAAAATGTCAGACATCACTGTAGGCGTGTCTGATATAAAATGTCAGACATCACTGTAGGCGTGTCTGATATAAAATGTCAGACATCACTGTAGGCGTGTCTGATATAAAATGTCTGACATCACTGTAGGCGTGTCTGATATAAAATGTCAGACATCACTGTAGGCGTGTCTGATATAAAATGCCAGACATCACTGTAGGCGTGTCTGATATAAAATGTCAGACATCACTGTAGGCGTGTCTGATATAAAATATCAGACATCACTGTAGGCGTGTCTGATATAAAATGACAGACATCACTGTAGGCGTGTCTGATATAAAATGTCAGACATCACTGTAGGCGTGTCTGATATAAAATGTCAGACATCACTGTAGGCGTGTCTGATATAAAATGTCAGACATCACTGTAGGCGTGTCTGATATAAAATGTCAGACATCACTGTAGGCTGGATAACGGTGGTGGAGAAGAGAAGGTCTGGGTTGGTTGATTGGGTTAACAAAGTTACAGCTCAAACCATTTCAATGATTGATTACTGGAGCCGATGTCTCACTAGTGAAGGGGTTGTTTTTACATAGGTCACGTGAATGATGGGAAGTACTTGTTGATTCAGATGCTCGTTGTTGAGGGGTCAACAGAGTTGGAGGTCATAGTTTAAGAAGATGGTGAGAGTTTAAACAATGAATGAAGGCTGGACTTGTGGCAAGTACGACGTTGAATTAATTGATGATTTTAGGTTGAGGATGAGTGGGTACGTTGTGTGTGGATGAGTGGGTACGTTGTGTGTGGATAAGTGGGTACGTTGTGTGTGGATGAGTGGGTACGTTGTGTGTGGATGAGTGGGTACGTTGTGTGTGGATAAGTGGGTACGTTGTGTGTGGATAAGTGGGTACGTTGTGTGTGGATGAGTGGGTACGTTGTGTGTGGATGAGTGGGTACGTTGTGTGTGGATAAGTGGGTACGTTGTGTGTGGATGAGTGGGTACGTTGTGTGTGGATGAGTGGGTACGTTGTGTGTGGATGAGTGGGTACGTTGTGTGTGGATGAGTGGGTACGTTGTGTGTGGATGAGTGGGTACGTTGTGTGTGGATAAGTGGGTACGTTGTGTGTGGATGAGTGGGTACGTTGTGTGTGGATAAGTGGGTACGTTGTGTGTGGATAAGTGGGTACGTTGTGTGTGGATAAGTGGGTACGTTGTGTGTGGATAAGTGGGTACGTTGTGTGTGGATAAGTGGGTACGTTGTGTGTGGATAAGTGGGTACGTTGTGTGTGGATAAGTGGGTACGTTGTGTGTGGATAAGTGGGTACGTTGTGTGTGGATAAGTGGGTACGTTGTGTGTGGATAAGTGGGTACGTTGTGTGTGGATAAGTGGGTACGTTGTGTGTGTATGAGTGGGTACATTGTGTGTGGATGAGTGGGAAACGTTGTGTGTGTATGAGTGGGTACGTTGTGTGTGGATGAGTGGGTACGTTGTGTGTGTATGAGTTGGGTACGTTGTGTGTGTATGAGTGGGTACGTTGTGTGTGGATGAGTGGGTACATTGTGTGTATGAGTGGATACGTTGTGTGGATGAGTGGGTACATTGTGTGTATGAGTGGGTACGTTATGTGTATGAGTGGGTACATTGTGTGTGGATGAGTGGGTACATGGTGTGTTTATGAGTGGGTACGTTGTGTGTGTATGAGTGGGTACTTTGTGTGTGTATGAGTGGGTACGTTGTGTGTGGATGAGTGGGTACGTTGTGTGTGGATGAGTGGGTACGTTGTGTGTGGAGGAGTGGGGTACGTTGTGTGTGGATGAGTGGGTACGTTGTGTGTGTATGAGTGGGTACGTTGTGTGTGGAGGAGGGGGTATGTTGTGTGTGTATGAGTGGGTACGTTGTGTTGATGAGTGGGTACGTTGTGTGTGGATGAGGGGGTACGTTGTGTGTGGATGAGTGGGTACGATGTGTGTGTATGAGTGGGTACGTTATGTGTGGATGAGTGGGTACGTTGTGTGTGGATGAGTGGATACGTTGTGTGTGGATGAGTGGGTACGTTGTGTGTGGATAAATCGGGTATTGTGTGTGTATGAGTGGGTACGTTGTGTGTGGATGAGTGGGTACGTTGTGTGTTGATGAGTGGGTACGTTGTGTGTGTATGAGTGGGTACAATGTGTGTGTATGAGTGGGTACGTTGTGTGTTGATGAGTGGGTACGTTGTGTGTTGATGAGTGGGTACGTTGTGTGTGGATGAGTGGGTACGTTGTGTGTGTATGAGTGGGTACATTGTGTGTGGATGAGTGGGTACGTTGTGTGTGTATGAGTGGGTACGTTGTGTGTGGATGAGTGGGTACGTTTTGTGTGTATGAGTGGGTACGTTGTGTGTGTATGAGTGGGTACGTTGTGTGTGGATGAGTGGGTACATTGTGTGTATGAGTGGATACGTTGTGTGGATGGGTGGGTACATTGTGTGTATGAGTGGGTACGTTGTGTGTATGAGTGGGTATATTGTGTGTGGATGAGTGGGTACATTGTGTGTGTATGAGTGGGTACGTTGTGTGTGTATGAGTGGGTACTTTGTGTGTGTATGAGTGGGTACGTTGTGTGTGGATGAGTGGGTACGTTGTGTGTGGATGAGTGGGTACGTTGTGTGTGGATGAGTGGGTACGTTGTGTGTGTATGCGTGGGTACGTTGTCTGTGGATGAGTGGGTACGTTGTGTGTATGAGTGGGTACGTTGTGTGTGGATGAGTGGGTACGTTGTGTGTGGATGAGTGGGTACGTTGTGTGTGTATGAGTGGGTACGTTGTGTGTGTATGAGTGGGTACGTTGTGTGTGGATGAGTGGGTACGTTGTGTTGTATGAGTGGGTACGTTGTGTGTGGATGAGTGGGTACGTTGTGTGTGGATGAGTGGGTACGTTGTGTGTGTATGAGTGGGTACGTTGTGTGTATGAGTGGGTCGTTGTGGTTATGAGGGGGTACGTTGTGTGTGGAGGAGGGGGTACGTTGTGTGTGGATGAGGGGGTACGTTGTGTGTGGATGAGTGGGTACGTTGTGTGTGTATGAGTGGGTACGTTATGTGTGGATGAGTGGGTACGTTGTGTGTGGATGAGTGGGTACGTTGTGTGTGGATGAGTGGGTGCGTTATGTGTGGATGAGTGGGTACGTTGTGTGTGGACGAGTGGGTGTGTTAGGTTTGGTTGAGGGGGTACGTTATGTTTTGATGAGTGGGTACGTTGTGTGTGGATGAGTGGGTACGTTGTGTGTGGATGAGTGGGTACGTTGTGTGTGTATGAGTGGGTACGTTGTGTGTATGAGTGGGTCGTTGTTGTTATGAGGGGGTACATTGTGTGTGGAGGAGGGGGTACGTTGTGTGTGGATGAGGGGGTACGTTGTGTGTGGATAAGTGGGTACGTTGTGTGTGGATGAGTGGGTACGTTGTGTGTGGATGAGTGGGTACGTTGTGTGTGGATAAGTGGGTACGTTGTGTGTGGATGAGTGGGTACATTGTGTGTGGATGAGTGGGTACGTTGTGTGTGGATGAGTGGGTACGTTGTGTGTGGATGAGTGGTTACGTTGTGTGTGGATGAGTGGGTACATTGTGTGTGGATAAGTGGGTACGTTGTGTGTGGATGAGTGGGTACGTTGTGTGTGGATAAGTGGGTACGTTGTGTGTGGATAAGTGGGTACGTTGTGTGTGGATAAGTGGGTACGTTGTGTGTGGATAAGTGGGTACGTTGTGTGTGGATAAGTGGGTACGTTGTGTGTGGATAAGTGGGTACGTTGTGTGTGGATAAGTGGGTACGTTGTGTGTGGATAAGTGGGTACGTTGTGTGTGGATAAGTGGGTACGTTGTGTGTGGATAAGTGGGTACGTTGTGTGTGGATAAGTGGGTACGTTGTGTGTGGATAAGTGGGTACGTTGTGTGTGGATAAGTGGGTGCGTTGTGTGTGGATAAGTGGGTACGTTGTGTGTGGATAAGTGGGTACGCTGTGTGTGTATGAGTGGGTACGTTGTGTGTTGATGAGTGGGTACGTTGTGTGTTGATGAGTGGGTACGTTGTGTGTGGATGAGTGGGTACGTTGTGTGTGTATGAGTGGGTACATTGTGTGTGGATGAGTGGGTACGTTGTGTGTGTATGAGTGGGTACGTTGTGTGTGGATGAGTGGGTACGTTTTGTGTGTATGAGTGGGTACGTTGTGTGTGTATGAGTGGGTAGGTTGTGTGTGGATGAGTGGGTACATTGTGTGTATGAGTGGATACGTTGTGTGGATGGGTGGGTACATTGTGTGTATGAGTGGGTACGTTGTGTGTATGAGTGGGTATATTGTGTGTGGATGAGTGGGTACATTGTGTGTGTATGAGTGGGTACGTTGTGTGTGTATGAGTGGGTACTTTGTGTGTGTATGAGTGGGTACGTTGTGTGTGGATGAGTGGGTACGTTGTGTGTGGATGAGTGGGTACGTTGTGTGTGGATGAGTGGGTACGTTGTGTGTGTATGCGTGGGTACGTTGTCTGTGGATGAGTGGGTACGTTGTGTGTGTATGAGTGGGTACGTTGTGTGTATGAGTGGGTCGTTGTGGTTATGAGGGGGTACGTTGTGTGTGGAGGAGGGGGTACGTTGTGTGTGGATGAGGGGGTACGTTGTGTGTGGATGAGTGGGTACGTTGTGTGTGTATGAGTGGGTACGTTATGTGTGGATGAGTGGGTACGTTGTGTGTGGATGAGTGGGTACGTTGTGTGTGGATGAGTGGGTGCGTTATGTGTGGATGAGTGGGTACGTTGTGTGTGGACGAGTGGGTGTGTTAGGTTTGGTTGAGGGGGTACGTTATGTTTTGATGAGTGGGTACGTTGTGTGTGGATGAGTGGGTACGTTGTGTGTGGATGAGTGGGTACGTTGTGTGTGTATGAGTGGGTACGTTGTGTGTATGAGTGGGTCGTTGTTGTTATGAGGGGGTACATTGTGTGTGGAGGAGGGGGTACGTTGTGTGTGGATGAGGGGGTACGTTGTGTGTGGATAAGTGGGTACGTTGTGTGTGGATGAGTGGGTACGTTGTGTGTGGATGAGTGGGTACGTTGTGTGTGGATAAGTGGGTACGTTGTGTGTGGATGAGTGGGTACATTGTGTGTGGATGAGTGGGTACGTTGTGTGTGGATGAGTGGGTACGTTGTGTGTGGATGAGTGGTTACGTTGTGTGTGGATGAGTGGGTACATTGTGTGTGGATAAGTGGGTACGTTGTGTGTGGATGAGTGGGTACGTTGTGTGTGGATAAGTGGGTACGTTGTGTGTGGATAAGTGGGTACGTTGTGTGTGGATAAGTGGGTACGTTGTGTGTGGATAAGTGGGTACGTTGTGTGTGGATAAGTGGGTACGTTGTGTGTGGATAAGTGGGTACGTTGTGTGTGGATAAGTGGGTACGTTGTGTGTGGATAAGTGGGTACGTTGTGTGTGGATAAGTGGGTACGTTGTGTGTGGATAAGTGGGTACGTTGTGTGTGGATAAGTGGGTACGTTGTGTGTGGATAAGTGGGTACGTTGTGTGTGGATAAGTGGGTGCGTTGTGTGTGGATAAGTGGGTACGTTTGTGTGGATAGTGGGTACGTGTGTGGATAAGTGGGTACGTTGTGTGTGGATAAGTGGGTACGTTGTGTGTGGATAGTGGGTACGTTGTGTGTGGATAAGTGGGTACGTTGTGTGTGGATAAGTGGGTACGTTGTGTGTAGATAAGTGGGTACGTTGTGTGTGGATAAGTGGGTACGTTGTGTGTGGATAAGTGGGTACGTTGTGTGTGGATAAGTGGGTACGTTGTGTGTGGATGAGTGGGTACGTTGTGTGTTGATGAGTGGGTACGTTGTGTGTGTATGAGTGGGTACGTTGTGTGTGTATGAGTGGGTACGTTTTGTGTTGATGAGTGGGTACGTTGTGTGTGTATGAGTGGGTACGTTGTGTGTTGATGAGTGGGTACGTTCTGTGTTGATGAGTGGGTACGTTGTGTGTGGATGAGTGGGTACGTTGTGTGTGTATGAGTGGGTACATTGTGTGTGGATGAGTGGAAACGTTGTGTGTGTATGAGTGGGTACGTTGTGTGTGGATGAGTGGGTACGTTGTGTGTGTATGAGTTGGTACGTTGTGTGTGTATGAGTGGGTACGTTGTGTGTGGATGAGTGGGTACATTGTGTGTATGAGTTGATACGTTGTGTGGATGAGTGGGTACATTGTGTGTATGAGTGGGTACGTTATGTGTATGAGTGGGTACATTGTGTGTGGATGAGTGGGTACATGGTGTGTGTATGAGTGGGTACGTTGTGTGTGTATGAGTGGGTACGTTGTGTTGATGAGTGGGTACGTTGTGTGTGGATGAGGGGGTACGTTGTGTGTGGATGAGTGGGTACGATGTGTGTGTATGAGTGGGTACGTTATGTGTGGATGAGTGGGTACGTTGTGTGTGGATGAGTGGATACGTTGTGTGTGGATGAGTGGGTACGTTGTGTGTGGATAAATCGGTATTGTGTGTGTATGAGTGGGTACGTTGTGTGTGGATGAGTGGGTACGTTGTGTGTTGATGAGTGGGTACGTTGTGTGTGTATGAGTGGGTACAATGTGTGTGTATGAGTGGGTACGTTGTGTGTTGATGAGTGGGTACGTTGTGTGTGTATGAGTGGGTACGTTGTGTGTGTATGAGTGGGTACGTTGTGTGTTGATGAGTGGGTACGTTGTGTGTTGATGAGTGGGTACGTTGTGTGTGGATGAGTGGGTACGTTGTGTGTGTATGAGTGGGTACATTGTGTGTGGATGAGTGGGTACGTTGTGTGTGTATGAGTGGGTACGTTGTGTGTGGATGAGTGGGTACGTTTTGTGTGTATGAGTGGGTACGTTGTGTGTGTATGAGTGGGTACGTTGTGTGTGGATGAGTGGGTACATTGTGTGTATGAGTGGATACGTTGTGTGGATGGGTGGGTACATTGTGTGTATGAGTGGGTTCGTTGTGTGTATGAGTGGGTACATTGTGTGTGGATGAGTGGGTACATTGTGTGTGTATGAGTGGGTACTTTGTGTGTGTATGAGTGGGTACGTTGTGTGTGGATGAGTGGGTACGTTGTGTGTGTGTATGCGTGGGTACGTTGTGTGTGGATGAGTGGGTACGTTGTGTGTGGATGAGTGGGTACGTTGTGTGTGGATGAGTGGGTACGTTGTGTGTGTATGAGTGGGTACGTTGTGTGTGTATGAGTGGGTACGTTGTGTGTGGATGAGTGGGTACGTTGTGTGTGTATGAGTGGGTACGTTGTGTGTGGATGAGTGGGTACGTTGTGTGTGGATGAGTGGGTACGTTGTGTGTGTATGAGTGGGTACGTTGTGTGTATGAGTGGGTCGTGGTGGTTATGAGGGGGTACGTTGTGTGTGGAGGAGGGGCTACGTTGTGTGTGGATGAGTGGGTACGTTGTGTGTGGATGAGTGGGTACGTTATGTGTGGATGAGTGGGTACGTTGTGTGTGGATGAGTGGGTACGTTGTGTGTGGATGAGTGGGTGCGTTATGTGTGGATGAGTGGGTACGTTGTGTGTGGACGAGTGGGTGTGTTAGGTTTGGTTGAGGGGGTACGTTATGTTTTGATGAGTGGGTACGTTGTGTGTGGATGAGTGGGTACGTTATGTGTCGATGAGTGGGTACGTTGTGTGTGGATGAGTGGGTACGTTATGTTTGGTTGAGGGGGTACGTTATGTGTGGATGAGTAGGTACGTTGTGTGTGGATAAGTGGGTACGTTATGTGGATAAGTGGGTACGTTATGTGGATGAGTGGAGTGGGTACGTTATGTGGATGAGTGGGTACGTTGTGTGTGGATGAGTTTATGTAAGATTTGTGTAGGTTAAGCCGCTGAGCCAATCAAATTTGAATGTACGATTTATGTGAAGTAAATTGAAAGAAATAATTTTGTTTGTTAAAATCTCTCTTTAAAAAAGAATGTCCCTGCGACGCGAGAAGTGGCCAGAGTTTTATTGATTTTATTTCATACAAGAAGGATGAGATTGGACTCAGTGAGGCTGAAACTGTATGTGAAAATACAAGACGTCTGTGTGCGTACGTCTTATGTTTATGTCTGTGTGTGTACGTCTTATGTTTATGTCTGTGTATGTATGTCTTATAACTTATGTTTATGTCTGTGTATGTATGTCTTATAACTTATGTTTATATCTCTTTGTGTAAGTCTTTTGTTTATATCTCTGTGTGTACGTCTTATGTTAATGTCTGTGTGTGTACGTATTATATTTATAG
Source organism: Ampullaceana balthica (assembly GCA_944989445.1). Taxonomy (NCBI): domain Eukaryota; kingdom Metazoa; phylum Mollusca; class Gastropoda; family Lymnaeidae; genus Ampullaceana; species Ampullaceana balthica. The sequence continues at coordinate 692,871 of CALYLW010000466.1, read as the reverse complement.
TTTATAGACTTTAAAAATTATTTCACAAGAAACATATCCAAAAAAAAAGAAACAACGACAGTGACACATGAATCCCTAAACAGGTTAAGGAGTAATGAATGCTGCTAGAATAATATAGAAACATGTAACTTATGGAGTAATGAATGCTGCTAGAATAAGATAGAAACATGTAACTTATGGGGTAATGAATGCTGCTAGAATAAGATAGAAACATGTAACTTATGGACATATTCAGGAAATGAAAATACATGTATACTTAAAATGTTTGAAGAGGGACCAATAAGCTGTGGTAATAGATCTTAGTGAACGATTGTGATACATTCTATCGTAAGTAACATGACGTGGTTCTAAGTGATACATTCTATCGTAAGTAACATGACGTGGTTCTAAATGATACATTCTATCGTAAGTAACATGACGTGGTTCTAAGTGATACATTCTATCGTAAGTAACATGATGTGGTTCTAAGTGATACATTCTATCGTAAGTAACATGACGTGGTTCTAAGTGATACATTCTATCGTAAGTAACATGACGTGGTTCTAAGTGATACATTCTATCGTAAGTAACATGATGTGGTTCTAAGTGATACATTCTATCGTAAGTAACATGACGTGGTTCTAAGTGATACATTCTATCGTAAGTAACATGACGTGGTTCTAAGTGATACATTCTATCGTAAGTAACATGACGTGGTTCTAAGTGATACATTCTATCGTAAGTAACATGATGTGGTTCTAAGTGATACATTCTATCGTAAGTAACATGACGTGGTTCTAAATGATACATTCTATCGTAAGTAACATGACGTGGTTCTAAATGATACATTCTATCGTAAGTAACATGATGTGGTTCTAAGTGATACATTCTATCGTAAGTAACATGACGTGGTTCTAAGTGATACATTCTATCGTAAGTAACATGACGTGGTTCTAAGTGATACATTCTATCGTAAGTAACATGACCTGGATCTAAGTGATACATTCTATCGTAAGTAACATGACGTGGTTCTAAGTGATACATTCTGTCGTAAGTAACATGATGTGGTTCTAAGTGATACATTCTATCGTAAGTAACATGACGTGGTTCTAAGTGATACATTCTATCGTAAGTAACATGATGTGGTTCTAAGTGATACATTCTATCGTAAGTAACATGACGTTGTTCTAAGTGATACATTCTTTCGTAAGTAACATGATGTGGTTCTAAGTGATAAAATCTATCGTAAGTAACCTGATGTGGTTCTAAGTGATACATTCTATCATAAATAACATGATGTGGTTCTAATTGATACATTCTATCGTAAGTAACATGATGTGGTTCTAAGTGATACATTCTATCGTAAGTAACATGATGTGGTTCTAAGTGATACATTCTATCGTAAGTAACATGATGTGGTTCTAAGTGATACATTCTATCGTAAGTAACATGATGTAGTTCTAAGTGATACATTCTATCGTAAGTAACATGATGTGGTTCTAAGTGATACATTCTATCGTAAGTAACATGATGTGGTTCTAAGTGATACATTCTATCGTAAGTAACATGATGTAGTTCTAAGTGATACATTCTATCGTAAGTAACATGATGTAGTTCTAAGTGATACATTCTATCGTAAGTAACATGATGTAGTTCTAAGTGATACATTTTGTCGTAAGTAACATGATGTGGCTACAGATTTGGTCTCAAGTCTAAACAATATTTTAACACTATGATTACCCCGCAGCAAACACCAACAGGTGATCATGTTGGATGAAGTGTACACGCCCTCTTTCAAAATGTGGACAAATGACGTCCATCATCTAATGAAATTCGCGTTAATAGAAAAACGGAAGTGTAAATATGTATCGTCTTCCAACGAATGTGACTCCAATAGGCATAGCTAAATGACCTTGCTCTCTGCTCATCCAAGTCCGCCGTAGAGCAAAACTCATGTAGTGCAATAAAGAGATTTTCTGATGATATTTCTGCCAGCCTCACAGACCGCATACCTCGATTCAGGCTCGTCACCCAGGTTTCACGAGTAGCCGAACTTCCGCCAAACAGACCGATAATTAAGATGGTGGCCACGAAATTGAGGTCAGACGATTGGCCGTCCAGGCACGCGTTTTCTCATAGCCGGCGTGCTCTTGCATCGAAACTACACGTGAACCGTCTGGGAGGGGGGTGGTTAGCTGTTCCAACCCAGGAAATAGGCAAACGGCAAGTCGAAGCACTTTATGAAATGAAGTACCGATTTTTTTTTAATGAATGTAGGACTATTAGTGGCAAGCCGACTCCTAATGGCCTGGTGCTTCTTCGAGGCCGGAAGTTAGACTGTCTGACTGTAGATGGCCACCTGGCTGTTGTGGTCTGTCTGGCTGTTGTGGTCTGTCTGACTATTGATGGCCAACTAGCTGTTAATGGCCACATGGCTATTGATGGCCATTTGGCTGTTGATGGCCATCACCTGGCTGTTATGGTCTGCCTGGTTGTTGATGGTAGTTTGTGCCCCTATAATGTAGCTTTTTTACTACCCCTTCCACTGAGCTTTGGTGTGCCTTATTATTATGCTGCGTTGTGCCCCCTACTACCATTTAGCTGGGTTGTGCAGTCATCATTTTGCTGGTTTGTGCCCCCACTTTGAGCTGGGTAGTCACCCCTTCATTTGCTGGGTTGTGCCCCCAAAATTGAGCTGGATTGTCACCCCTTCATTTAGCTGAGTTATGCCCCCACTATTGGGCTGGGCTGTGGTTTTAAAAAAATCAGATTGCACGACGCTGACCTGTAATATAGAGACAAAACTATTTTATATTAGAAATTGTTTCTCACTCGGCCCGTAAGTGCAAGCTGATATCGGAGACATTTTCCTGTATCGATACTGAACTAATATAGCGAGCGATATTGGTGACTATCTCACTGTATCGCTGGAACAATCTCATCCAATAACTTCCCCGATTACAAGTTACGTTTACTTTCACAGGCGGCGTTCAGATTGCTTACCGTATATACTCGCTCTATAACCGACCAATTTTTTACAAAATATAGGGGAAAAAGTTGTCGGCTTACTAGCGGGTCATAGGTTATTTCTGAAAGTACATTGAATATCGGTGTTGTTATTGTAGGTCATCAAAGTCCTTTTCTACATTCTACAAGATTCGACTGCTCTACCAGAAGCTATAAAATATTATTAAACATCGGCACTTAGCTTATTTAATAATTTTATTTATTTTTGTGAATTTTTTAATAAATTGTTTTTATAGAACAAGTATATACGGTATAACGGGCTATAGAGAAGTATATACGGTATAACGGGCTATAGAACAAGTATATACGGTATAACGGGCTATAGAACAAGTATATACGGTATAACGGGCTATAGAACAAGTATATACGGTATAACGGGCTATAGAACAAGTATATACGGTATAACGGGCTATAGAACAAGTATATACGGTATAACGGGCTATAGAACAAGTATATACGGTATAACGGGCTATAGAACAAGTATATACGGTATAACGGGCTATAGAACAAGTATATACGGTATAACGGGCTATAGAACAAGTATATACGGTATAAAGGGCTATAGAACAAGTATATACGGTATAACGGGCTATAGAACAAGTATATACGGTATAACGGGCTATAGAACAAGTATATACGGTATAACGGGCTATAGAACAAGTATATACGGTATAACGGGCTATAGAACAAGTATATACGGTAATTTCTTCCTTAACCAATACTTCACATATTTTGTGCGTGAGGACACGTGAGGCTCCCAAATGTGTGACCGAATATAAAGTTGTTTTCTAAGGTGTGACAGAATTTCCCTGTGGAAATTGTTATCTACATATAGAATGAGTCTGTTGACAAGAATGTAACTAATGTAAGTACATTGGATTATTTAGCGTATCAATAACTATATTTGGAGAATGTGATTTGGTAGGACCTAAAACTAGGTTGGAACTATAGGCATTATTGTATAACATTTTCTATTGACTGGGGGCATCTATGATATACAGGCTAGTTTTGCAACTTGAATAACCATTGTAAACTAGATAACAGCTTTGTTTTGTCCACACGTCGTTGTAAGCAATAGTTTACGTAGGAATTTCTGGCCTGTAGCTGTGTATGAATTTATATTCAATGGTTTGTGTAGGACTTCATCTGCAATAGCTTGTGTAGGAATTTCTAACCAGTAGCGTTTACAGGAATAACACCTTTATTCATTTCTACACTACACAGCAACCATCAACACTTATATTCATTTCTACACTACACAGCAACCACCAACACTTATATTCATTTCTACACCACACAGCATCCATCAACACTTATATTCATTTCTACACTACACAGCAACCATCAACACTTATATTCATTTCTACACTACACAGCAACCACCAACACTTATATTCATTTCTACACGGTATAGCAAACCTTAACATAACACCTGTATTCATTTCTACTATCTGCACCCTACCTCACCTCAGGCAACCATTGATGGAGATTAAATAAATATGTATATGTATTTATTTAAGTCATTTAGCAGATGGCTTAAACCGCCTTTCTCCCAATAAAACATGAAATTACAACTGGCTGACCACTGGTCGAAATGTCGTTGTACGTGGTCTTAGCAAGGCCAGAAGGGCTGCTCTCTGGCATTTGATGGCAGAGGGGGAGGAGAGGAGGTTGGTTCAGTGATGGGATGAAAAGAAGCGTTAGGAAGGATAATTATGGCGCGTGAGGCACACAAAACAATCCGTTCCCTGGTTCAGCAACCCTTAAAATAGCTGCTTTCTTGTGTTTTTTTTAATATTGTTTTTGTTAGATTCTTTCCGTTTATTCTTCTCTAGTTGGTCTTTTTGATTTTCACTATTTCAGCCTCCACCAAAGCTCACCTCCCATGTTTGATGAAGCTTGCAGTCGAGAGTATTTTCTTACAAGACTGGCTACAAGCGTCCTCTTATTTCCCTATTGATCTGTTTCCTCCCTTTAAACTACATACACTATTCCCGGTCGTCTTGCTTGATTAGCTATTGTGTTTCTGTCGATCCCATTTGTTCAATCAAGTTTTCTACCAACTTTATTTGTAAGTTGTCTGTTAGTTTCACATTCTTTAAATCTATTAATCTGTCATGCTATAGAGATCAGATATTCGGAACAGAGCTTTGCATCTGTTGGTCAATCCGTAGGCATGCTGACGTCATGTTTTGGCTTTTATTTTATCGATCATTTTTAGTTGAACTTTGTGTTAACTTCTTTGATAATTGACATTATAGATGACATTATAGATGACGTCATGGATGTTTTTTTTAAAAATTATTACTTATATTAATTAATTACATAATACATTTATCACGTTATTATTATTTTAACCCCACGAATAGGCTGGTCACATGGTTTCACTCAATGACGTCATGTTGATATTAATTGACTTTATGTTGGTGCCTGGGAACCAAGTTTGACTTTGTGTGAGTGATGATAGTCCATCGGTGATGGTACTCATGTGTGAGTGATGATAGTCCATCGGTGATAGTACTCATGTGTGAGTGATGATAGTCCATCGGTGATAGTACTCATGTGTGAGTGATGATAGTCCATCGGTGATAGTACTCATGTGTGAGTGATGATAGTCCATCGGTGATGGTACTCATGTGTGAGTGATGATAGTCCATCGGTGATAGTACTCATGTGTGAGTGATGATAGTCCATCGGTGATGGTACTCATGTGTGAGTGATGATAGTCCATCGGTGATGGTACTCATGTGTGAGTGATGATAGTCCATCGGTGATAGTACTCATGTGTGAGTGATGATAGTCCATCGGTGATAGTACTCATGTGTAGTGATGATAGTCCATCGGTGATAGTACTCATGTGTGAGTGATGATAGTCCATCGGTGATGGTACTCATGTGTGAGTGATGATAGTCCATCGGTAATGGTACTCATGTGTGAGTGATGATAGTCCATCGGTGATGGTACTCATGTGTGAGTGATGATAGTCCATCGGTGATAGTACTCATGTGTGAGTGATGATAGTCCATCGGTGATAGTACTCATGTGTAGTGATGATAGTCCATCGGTGATAGTACTCATGTGTGAGTGATGATAGTCCATCGGTGATGGTACTCATGTGTGAGTGATGATAGTCCATCGGTGATGGTACTCATGTGTGAGTGATGATAGTCCATCGGTAATGGTACTCATGTGTGAGTAGTCACCTGTGTATCAGTGTGTGTGTGTGCGTGTGTGAGCGTGTGTATGTGTGCGTGTGTTCTTGTGAAAATAGTGCTCTTTTGACAGTAGAATCCATTGCCTCAATGGTTTGCCTTGTGTCTATGTTTGTTCTTGTATCAATAGTGTCCTTGTGTCTACGTTTGGTCTTGTATCAATAGTATCCTTGTGTCTACTTTTGTTCTTGTATCATTAGTGTCCTTGTGTATACGTTTGTTCATGTATCAATAGTGTCCTTGTGTCTATGTTTGTTTCTTGTATCAATAGTGTCCTTGTGTCTATGTTTGTTCTTGTATCAATAGTGTCCTTGTGTCTATGTTTGTTATTGTATCAATAGTGTCCTTGTGTCTACGTTTGTTCTTGTATCAATAGTGTCCTTGTGTCTACGTTTGTTTCTTGTATCAATAGTGTCCTTGTGTCTATGTTTTTTCTTGTATCAATAGCATCCTTGTGTCTACGTTTGTTCTTGTATCAATAGTGTCCTTGTGTCTACGTTTGTTCTTGTATCAATAGTGTCCTTGTGTCTATGTTTGTTCTAGTATTAATTGTGGCCTTGTGTCTACGTTTATTCTTGTATAAATTGTGTCCTTGTGTCTACGTTTGTTCTTGTATCAATAGTGTCCTTTTGTTTACGTTTTTTCTTGTATCAATAGTGTCCTTGTGTCTATGTTTTTTCTTGTATCAATAGCATCCTTGTGTCTACGTTTGTTTTTGTATCAATAGTGTCCTTGTGTCTATGTTTGTTATTGTATCAATAGTGTCCTTGTGTCTATGTTTGTTATTGTATCAATAGTGTCCTTGTGTCTATGTTTGTTATTGTATCAATAGTGTCCTTGTGTCTATGTTTGTTATTGTATCAATAGTGTCCTTGTGTCTACGTTTATTCTTGTATCAATAGCGTCCTTGTGCCTTTGTTTGTTCTTGTATCAATACTGTACTTGTTGCGATTGTTGCTCTTTTATCTACGTTTGTTCTTGTGCCAATGATTGTTCATCTATCTATAGTGACATTTGTGTCAATAGTGCGAGAACGTGTATCTAACATGTTAGCTCGTAGTAATGTTAGGGAGAAAAGATTAACCAAATCTTAACAAACATATCATTTATTGTATAGAAACAAATGATCGTCAAAGGTTTTCTTAAAACAATTTGAAAGAAATAATTTTTGTTTATACGTGACATATGGAGATAGATATAGGGGCCGTCCATAAAGTACGTAACGCTCCAGAGGGGGGGGGGAGGGGGTGTAAGAAAGTGTGACAGTTTTTGACAGGGAGGAGGGGGGTTCAGCCATGTGTGACGTCACGGTGGTTTATATTAGATTTTAATTATTTTGTTAATTAAAAACAACATTTTGGTTCGAAAGCGTGACGTAATTTGGGGGGGGGGTCCAAGATTTGTGACAAGGGGGAGAGGGGGTAAAAATCGTCAAAAATAGCGTGTCGTACTTAATGGACGACCCCATACTTACATCAGATATATACGTATAATAGTATATAAAGATAATTAAGACTTATTCATGTGTGAGATCACATAAATATAATTAAGACTTAAGCCAAATATGTGACCATATAAGGATAAAAAGACTTCAGATATGTGACCATATAAAAATAAGTAAAACTAACATCATATATGTGACCATATAAGTATATATAATTAAGACTTACTTCATATAACAACTCAATGACAATTTTTATCAGCCATTTTACTTTCCTCACACGCCCTCCCCTCCCCCGACGTCGGTTTCCATGTAAACACCCCTCCCTCGCCCCAGGCATGTAACGAGTGTGCAGTATTGACACTGTTAAGTAGATTTCTCAAAGTTTTGCATGCTTCTATTTTTGTCTCCGCTTCTCACCATGAAGACGTGATTTTCTCCATCGATCAATGTCTGTTCTTTGTTCATTATATTTGTCTTATCAATGTGCATCTGCCTGTCTCATCCCCTCCCCCATTAAATTTGTTCTTGTTAGTTGAATGTACAACAGATTGTCCTATTTCAGCCCTACCAAATATGGGAGCTACCCCTGAGAGCTTCTAATAAACTACAGGCACACCTCTGAGAGATTCTAATGAACTACAGGCACAAAGCTTCTAATAAACTACAGGCACGGAGCTTCTAATAAACTACAGGCACAGAGCTTCTAATAAACTACAGGCACATCTCTGAGAGCTTCTAATCAACTACAGGCACAGAGCTTCTAATAAACTACAGGCACACATCTGAGAGCTTCTAATAAACTACAGGCACAGAGCTTCTAATAAACTACAGGCACACCTCTGAGAGCTTCTAATAAACTACAGGCACAGAGCTTCTAATAAACTACAGGCACAGAGCTTCTAATAAACTACAGGCACACCTCTGAGAGCTTCTAATAAACTACAGGCACAGAGCTTCTAATAAACTACAGGCACACCTCTGAGAGCTTCTAATAAACTACAGGCAACCCCCAACAAGATTCTTATCAACTCTAGATTCTCTTCTGTCACTGAATTTTTCTAAGCTCCATTAATTTCCGTCCCTAAAACTTTCATTTAACATCACTAAATTTATTAACCACATGATATAAATAAGAATTTCCTTGACCCCAAACTTTCCTCTAGGCTCCAAAATCTAAGATGTTTTAATGTTTCCCCATTCAAAAGACAATCTGCTATGGTATACATTCCAAAAAATAGTCCATGACCTAATGGTCCAATATTCGACATTCTCGTTCGGTCCTTATCTTAGACTTTCTCCATTCGCCTCAAATATACAACATTAGCCGACAGTTTCCAGTCCTCAGCAACTATGCATTCGCCCCCCCCCCTTTTTTTTCCCACTTTTTTTTCAATCACAGGCTCTCGGAAGAGTTTTTGTTCCCCTACAAATTAATTTAAAACTCCAATAACAAGAGACACACTGGTCTTGCCTGTCCCTAGGGCAGAGAAGAATTTCACCATTATCGATGCCTGTCCTCATAGTTCTAATCAGATTTGGTAAATAAATACGAAACTTTTTGTGTAGGTCATATTATATAATCAGTGTCGTTGCAGAGTTAAGTTTGATTTCTGCTAATTTTTTTTCCTGCAAAGTTGTTTGCAGTGGGGCGGTAAATAATGATACTAGTGTATCACCCGTCATAAAATGACGGAAGTTTTCAAAATAAATACACATCAGATTAAAAAATAACGTAATACAGAACTTTCATTTATTTTATTTATTTTTATTTGATTAATTTATTATCATATTGAACAATTTTATGCGGATCGTTCGAAACGTGTTATGTTTGGTGCAGCACTTTAAAACATTATATTCATTCACAGCCCAACCTAACAGCATTACTCCATTCGCAGCGCCACCTAACAGCAAAATACCATATAGACAACTGGAATTATGTATATTGATAATAGCCCAAGTCACTGGATCGTTGGATCCATAACGATATGCTATGACGTCATTGTTTGAGCTAATATTGTTAATATTCCCCTAACAAGGTGCGCATCAGTAGGTGTGCAAAATAATAATTATAAATTAAAGACTCACCATAAAAAAATATTATATGACGTCATTGTTTTAGCTTATATTTTAAATTTGGAAAAGGGAACGATGTAAAAAGAGGATTTGCGGATTTATAATTATAAAATACTTTGTGTACATTTCAAGAAGTTTAATATTTCGTATTCATCAAACAAGGATAAGTTACTTGGGCTGTTGAAAAAGAGTGGGCGCTGAAGGCGCCCTACAACCCTTCTTATTATCAGAATTTGTAAAAGACATTATAAACAGTAAAACCAGCGTTTTCTTTTTTGACATGTTACAGAGGTATTGCCGATTGTAGTTTTGCAACTGAGACTCTAGATTACATAGAATCTATTGAGACCTTAGCTTACATATAATCTATTGACACCCTATAGATTACATTAAATCAATCGAGGCTTTACTACAGTAACAGTATCGTTCAGGCTTAAGAGAGAGTATCTTCCAGTAATCCTTGTAACGTATATTTCAAAAATTGCACGTGAGCCGCCATGTGAACACAGAAGAGCCCGCATGCGACTCGCGAGCCGTGGTCTGACCACCGTTGTTCTAGATTATATTCAATCAGTTGTGACATGTTATTGTGGTTGTTTCATTCAAAGCATTCTTCAAGTTAGTTGACCGTGAAAAGAATAAATTTGTAAAAAAAAACGTCGCAGAAATGAAACGATGACTAAACCAGGTGCTTGAGTTCTTTATCTTATCATTTACAATAATGAAAGGAAATAAACAGTTAATAACTGCAATGTAAGAAAATATCGAATTACACATCGGTATCCTTCCGTCTCGCAAGACGATGATGCATCACCGTTGGGTTGGGTTGCATTTACTCGTGTGGCTGTCCAGTCCTATCCTTGAGTGATAGTCTTTTCCACAGCTTTTGCACACGAGTTCTGTGCTACCAAATGTTTTGGCCTTCCTCCTAGCACTTGTGTCTGTAGCCTCTTCCATCCTTCGCTCCTCGGCTTCTATGACACCCTCTTTTACAACTGTGCGCCACGTAGATCGGTCCTCTGCCTTACACTTTCAGTCGCTTGTGCGTATTCTGGCTGCTCTCATGTCCCTTGGGCAGACATCTTTAAATCGCATACGTGGGCGACCTGTCTTCCTCTTTCCCGATGCCAGTTCTCCATATAGGAGGTCCTTGGGAATGAGACCAGGGCTCATATTTTTGCATGTCTTAGCAATTTGGCACTTTGTCCTACCATGTAATGCCAAGGATGCGACGCAGGCACCTCAAGTGGAAGCTATTAGGCTTCCGCTCATGGGATGTATAAGTGGTCCATGTCTCACTCCCATATAGCAGCGTAATGATGACGCAGGCTATATAGACGCACAGTTTGGTTTTCTCCGTTAGCTTGGTGTTTTGCCCACCCGTTTATTTAGTTTAGCCATTGTGGCAGCTGCCTTGCCAATTCTACTGTTTATTTCGTCATCGATGGACAGTGTATTGGAAACCTTGGACCCCAAGTAGGAGAAGCTGTCCACAACCTCCAATTTTTCATTGTCGATATTGATGGTAGGAGGAGAACGTTTGTCTTAGGCCATGATGTTTGTATTTTTCAAGCTGATTTGCAGATCAAATTCTTTGCTTGCAATGGAGAAGCTTGACACGAGTTGTTGCAAACCAGTTTTTGTGTGTGCTATCAGCGTCGCATCATCCGCAAAGAGTAGCTCACGAATTAGGACATCTCTCGTTTAGGTTTTGGCTCGGATGCGGACAGTGTTGAAAAGTCCTCCATCAGCTCTGGTGTGTAACCAGATTCCATCACTGCTATCCTTGAATGCGTATCGAAGCAGTACAGAGAAGAATATTGCGAAAAGTGTTGGTGCAAGTACACAACATTGTGTAACTCAGCTGCTGACTGGAAAAGCTTCTGACGTAGCTCCATCAACTGCACTTTGCCCTGCATATTTTCATGAAACTGTCTGATGATGGCGAGTAGGTGTGGGGGACAGTCAATTTTTCCATGATTTGGAATAGCCCGTTGCGATTGACTAAATCAAAGGCTATCGTAAGAACCACAAAGGCAATGTATAGTGGCATCTGCTGCTCTCTCCATTTTTCCTGGAGCTGACGTATGGAGAACACCTTGTCTATTGTAGACCGACCAGCCTGGAAACAGCACTGGGATTCTGGATAAACTTGGAGGACTAAACTCTGTAATCGTGTTAATATGACACGGGTGAAAGCCTTTTCTACAATACTAAGGAGTGATATGCCGCGATAGTTATTGCAGTCACATCTATCGCCCTTGTTCTTATATAGTGTCACTATATTTTCATCCTTTAGGTCTTGGGGGATGTAGCCTTGTTCCAAGCAGAGGGACAGAAGCTCGTGCAAAGGTTAGAGTAAGGTTTTCTTGCCACTTTTTAGAGATTCTGGGGTATGTCATCATTCCCAGGGGCTTTTCAACATGCTAGGCAGTCAATAAACTCAATTGCTTTGCTCAGCTCTTCCTGTGTGGGCATGACATCAAGTTCTTCCATGAGTCGCATGACGGGGATGTCATCTAGAGCGGTGCTGGAGACTGTGGTAACTGTTGAGTACAGTTCCAGATGAAGCTCAACCCACCGTTTTAGCTGTCCTGCCTGGTCTTGGATAATTTCTCCACTTTTGGACTTTAGGGGGGCAACCTTGAACGTCAAAAGGCCAGCTGCTTTTTAAAATAGTTTCGTGCATAGCTTTGGCATTGCCCATGTCTGCAGCTGACTGTATGCTGGAGACCACTGGCGCTCTATGATACGGAATGGCGCAGCTGTCTGTGAGGCAAACAGACAACAGGCTGCCAAGTTAAAGTGTCAAGTCAGAAAGGACCGTATCCAAAACCCTCCTGAAGGGACCGCATCCATCTCTTGTCCGACGTGCGGACGCCTTTTTCGTGCCAGAATAGGGTTAATAAGCCACCAGAGGACACATGTGGCGGCCCAGCAAATATGATGAGAGTGGTCATCGTCGACCACGACGGACGAACAACAACAAAAACAAAGTTGCATGTGAGTAGGACGCTAGCCAGTTGTGCACGCCTGGTGATGATGAGGTCCAGCTGGTGCCATTGGCGCGATTGAGGGTGTCTCCAAGATAATTGTGTATATCATTGCACTTAAAGAAAGTGTTGGTCACATACACGCCTCGTGAGCAACACAGTTCCAGAAGCCTCTGTCCATTCTCATTTATCTTTCCCCTTCCAAGGCATGTAGGCCAGGCTTCGTGGTCGCTCTGCGCTCTAGCATTGAAATCTCCTAGGAGATAGATTAACTCGTCTTTGTGAATACTGGCTATTGCCTGGTCTAAAGCCCCATAGAATAGGCCCTTCTCTTTCGGGGTTGAACAGAGAGTTGGGGCGTACGCACTATGAATGATCTTTTCCCGCAGCTGTTCTGGGTTTTAGAGTGACGATCCTCTCCGTGTCTGATGATGGTGGTTCAATGGATGGTAGGAGGGTGTTCTTAACTGGGAAATCTACACGATGCTGTCTTGGTTTGTCTGTTGGTCTGCCATGCCAGAAGAAAGTGTAATTCGTCTCTTTAAGTGAGCCGCTGTATGGGACCCTAATCTCCTGAATGCATGCGATGTCAATCTTCAGTCTGTTGAACTCTCTATTAATTATATCCTGTTTTCCGTGTGTCGTTTATAGACTGCAGGTCATCTGTGATGCCAGGACACATAGTCCTCACATAGTCCTCACGTTCCAGCTAGAGATTCGAAAAAATGGGGTCTTCTTTCTCGTTTTTTGTATTTCTTGGTGCAGGCCCACTTGTTGAACGGTACTCTAATCTCCACGCAACCAGTGGAGAGGGCAGGCCATGACGGGATAGCACCTATTTGACTGGGGGCTGCCCAGTTTGAGGCAGGCGGTAGCTGTCAAGTGAGACTTGGTAGTCTCTCCCACCGTCGGAAGAGGCCCCTGGCGCCTAGCTCTACGTCGAGTTTTGGCTTAGACCTGGTAACTGCTGCTTCCCGTGTTTTGTCAACACCTTGCAGCGACGCTGGAGTGTCCTCTCCAGAGGTGATGCAAGAATTAGCTGCTGCACATACAGCATATCCCCCCTCTCCACGTCAATGGTGTAAACAAGGGAACGACTTGCGTCGATGCAGCTTGACACCATTGGCGTCGCAGGAGCTGCCAGAATGTATATAATTTTTATGTATAGACCATCTGTAGGTTCTCCATTTCCTGATTTTCTGTCAGGTTTTATTCCCTTAGTCGGGTAGCGGGTGTAACCGCAAGGCAGCGGATGCTGGAAGTCAGAGTTTCCTTCTCTTAGATGAACTGCCAACCAAGGTTAGCAAGCCTCATCTACCCGAAAGGGTATCCAATGGGAGGTGGGTAAACTCCGAGACCTTGCCACCACCGGGGCTCGAATCCGTGACTGTTAGAGTCTCGGTACGACAGCTCAGCGAGCTACCACTTAGACTTAAGAAAATATTGAATTAACTATGACAGAAAAATAATTATAAAGTGAAATCTATATCTTCTATATATTAAAATCAGAATAAATTTACTGTCTGTTGGTGAGTAATACAATGAAGACAATTTATCTTTGTAAAATCAACGCTCAAAGAAGTCCTGACATTTGATTAACGTAATATTAACTGCCGTTTATTCGCTGTTTTACAACCAACTAGAATTCTTAAAAATAAATATGGATTTGAAGGTTTGCATAAACTAATGTGGTCGGTCGATAATGGCCCGCGGGCCATGGTTTGCAAACACCATTTAACACTAATGAGAGCAACCGAATCTATAAATATTTTGAACTCATTAATTTCCAAATTTTAATAGATGTTTATCTGTTTTTCAGAAATATAAAACTCTGTTAGGAACTTCGGTCTTTCACTGACTTCCACTACAATTCTGATAATAAGATGGCATCTTCAGGTCCATTAGGATTTGTTGGCTTAGACGGGTGTTGACGACACGATGATGATTTGTGTCAAGGGGAAGAGGTGGGCTGAGAAGGTGAGAGTGGTTGGATTTGTGATGAGATGGAGGACCGGCTGGATATGAAGACAGCAGACTTGTTAGTGAGTTGGGGTGGTGGCAGACCTGTTGGTGAGTTGGGGTGGTGGCAGACCTGTTGGTGAGTTGGGGTGGTGGCAGACTTGTTGGTGAGTTGGGGTGGTGGCAGACATGTTGGTGAGTTGTGGGGGAGCAGACATGTTGGTGAGTTGGGGTGGTGGCAGACATGTTGGTGAGTTGGGGTGGTGGCAGACTTGTTGGTGAGTTGGGGTGGTGGCAGACATGTTGGTGAGTTGTGGGGGAGCAGACATGTTGGTGAGTTGGGGTGGTGGCAGACATGTTGGTGAGTTGGTGTGGGGGCAGACCTGTTGGGGTGGTGGGCTAGATCAGATAGGAGGCATGAGAAACGTTCTTAGAATGATATTAAATCACATTTATAACGCCCATCAAACCTTATAGATATTGTTCACAGGTTAGGACATTGTCGTTCTTGTTGACACACCTTTGAGATGAGTAGCAATTTCATAGACAAAGGGGCCGTCCATAAATGACGTCACGCGATTATGGCCGTTTTTTACCCCCACCCCCCTCGTCAAGCGGCGTCACAAAAAGTTAGCCCCCCTCCCCTATAAAAATACGTCACAAAACTTTGACAAAAAAAAACAATAAAAAAAAACAAAAAAAACTTATTTTCTATTTGAAAATAATTATGTTTCAAATCACTTTTATTTTATTGTCATTAAAGTATTTATTATTTATTTAGTGAAGGTCTACATCTACATTGTAATATCGTAACCCGCGTGAAGCATTTTTTTAAAACGTTAAACCGGCCTTCAGAAAACGAACTGTGTTAACATCCTTAGATTATATTTTATTTTAATGCATACAAATTAAACATTGACTATTAATCATAATGACTAACGTTTTTTGTTAAGAAAAAAATTTTATTTTAAAAATAATATTTTTAAAATGTATTTTTAAAAAAATCCCTCAATTGACTGACAGGCATCCCGTAAGAAAGAGGTCGGCGAACAGGGATAAATAACCTCATCTGGGGTCAAAAGGGAATCTTTGGGGGTAATGCAGACTCATTTGGGACATATAACATCCACTACAATCCACTAGATTTTTTTTAATACGTCATGTGTACGTGTACGCTTGGAACATATGCCCATTATTGAACCGGTTCCTTCCAGAAAATGCATTTTTAAAAAATTTGACAACTATGTAGATTTTTTACCTAAGTACTATACGAAGACACCTAAATCCACCCTACTTTCATTTATATTGACACGAGTGACACTAATCTTAATCCACATGACTCGACTGTATCAAGTATTCTTTCTGTTATATTTAAAATTAATTCCTTAAAAACTGAGCTAAGAGGAAAAGTTGTTTTGTGCTCCTCTCGAATTGCGATGTCAAAAATTTGATGCATTAAATAAAGTTAATGAATACTTGACGAATTTAAAATGGGCTCATTTATCATTATATCTAGAATGCCCAGGGGCGTTTGACCAAAACCAATCGAACAATTATATCAAACTTAAAACGTTTATAATTCTATCAAATAGATTCCCTCCCCCCACCCCTTTAAAGAAAAAGGATATTCCGTGTCGTTTTGACTTAAAATATCTACACATAATCCTATTCAGATCATTTTTAGACACTTGTCATGCTTGTAAAACTCACCACTTGCATTTTCCGGTGGTGGGGTCGGGGCTAACGATGCTCCCCCAAATCACCGAGTCATGTGAGCAGGACCTAGAGTCTGGGTGTTGGGGGGGGGACGCACACATAAACTTGTATATTTTGGGGTAATGGGCGAAAAAGTTCGCCGACTCCTGCCGTGAGAGAACCAAACGGAGCTGCGGTTACATCACAAATGCTTTGATGTCAAAATCAAATGACGCAGGGTAACAATTTCACACGTTATCTTGTAGGTTCTCAAACTTAAGGATTATAATTAGATTTAATTTTCGTGTCTTGATACTACCCAACCCGTCTGATGGCCTACCGACTGGCACATTGAGAAGCACTGATTTTACCAAAAAAATTAAATTAAAAAAGTAATTAAGTAAATTGTAAGCGACCGAATATTTTAGTGGAAGTTTTATTTAAAGTTACCCTTTTTCATGTGACGTCACATTTCTTCAACCCCCCTCCCCTTCTCTTCACGCATCGTCACAAAAGTGTGACCCCCTCCCCCCTAGGTGCGTGACGTCATTTATGGACGGCCCCATAAATCAAAACAGACAAAAGGTCATTTAGGTCATACAATGAAATATCAAGTTACTGAGTACCAGCACTAATAAAAAATAATATATAAAGGTACTGGATACTGACAAAAGTAAATATAACTTATTTCCTTTTTTCGATAAAATATAACTAGTCAAAAAGATATTTTGTTCGAAGAGTGGACCGGTAGGCAATATAAAAATTTAAAAAAACCCGTAAAAAACCACAGTTTTTTACTATAAATCCTTTATGTACGAGACGTAACTAAAAGAATGTTCATAATAATACGCAGCGCAAGACCATCCAGAAATACAAAATTGCATTTGTGTCGTAAAACATGTTTAATATAATGCGCACCGATCAGAAATATGTTTATAAAAAGAGTTGTCAATAAATACGCACCTTATTGCGCGACAGAAAGGTTGTTCAATATGATACGCACCGCGACGCTCTATCTCAAAAAATAGCATGATACATAAGAATAAATAAAATAATACAAAAAATCAATAATTTAATTACGGTACATCTGAAATTTTGATACATTGTTTTTATTATCAGTACGAAACTGCCTGCAAAATTTCAGCTCGCTAGCTTACGAGCAAGTGGGTTAAAATCGATCAAAAGTTTTGGCGACAAGCAAGGGCGGGCGGCCGCAAGGGCGGGTGGCCGCAGACACCACGAGTTAATATAAAGGATTTTTAAAAAAACTATTAGTTCTGATGTGCTTAGATATTTACACTGACAAGTTCAGTTCCTCATAGCTGTTAGATTGTACCAAGGCCAACAGTTTGTAACAGCTGATTGTATCAAGGCCAACAGTTTCTGGCAGCTGATTTTACCTAGGCCAACAGTTTGTAACAGCTGATTGTACCAAGGCCCACATAATAGACAGTTAATGGATGCTAGACTTTTCACCTTTCAAATCATGATAGCTCGAGAGGATCACGATTGTATGCTATATTTAGCTGCTTTGCTCGATATCAAAGAAATATTAAGATTGATGCGTACATAAAGCTAATTGGTTCAACTATTTGTCTTCCAGACAGGACTATATACCGATTGACTAATTATGACAGTAATAAAGTTGTGCTGTTACAATACAAACTTGTACCACTACAGTATTAACCTTCACCGCTAAAAAATAACATGTACAAATAAATTATAAACGTGTGCCACTTCAACATATGTACAAATAAATTACAACCTTTACCACTACAATAAAACACGTACCACTACAACAGAAACATGTCACACTACAATATAACTTTTGAACACAACAATACAAGCGATTACCAGTTTATAATGCAAACTTTTACTACTTTTATACCTAAAATAATGAAAAGGTTTTTAAAAAATCCATAACCAGATTTTCTGTCGTTTCTTTTCCTGACACAACCCCCACAGCAGACCCCCCTCCCCCCAAGATCAAGAACCACTGCCACCATTAAAATCTTCCGTAGCTTTGGCATTTCTATAACTCCTGTCATTAAAGCCAACACTAATTATTTCAATATCGACCCCACACTTGACATTGAAAACATCTAATTTCAATTTCAGTCTAACACTTAACATAGGAAACCTCTAATTTCAATGAGCCCGACACATTGCATTGAATATCCCTATTTCCATTTTCAGCCCCACAATTGGCATTAAAAACCCCTAATTTTCAATATAAGCAAACGAAATGACAGTGGTTGGTGAATCTATAAGTCGCCCCGCCAACCAATAGAAAGTGGTTGGTGAATCAATTAGTCGCTAAGCTAACCAAGAGAAAGTGGTTGCTGAATCAATTAGTCGCACTGCCTACCAAGGGATAGTAATATAGCTCAAGTGCTCATTAACATGCTTAGAGTTATAAACGGTATTACATATGTAATTTTAAAATGAAGTACATAGTTTATGTATTTAATACTTTTTGGGGGGCTATTTTAGTAGTATGATGCCTACTGTGCCTGAAGGATAAGACGACACTAACTGGTACCCGTAATAAATTAGTCAATTTTCGTTCACCACCCCTGTTGCAAAATAAAAAATTACTACTCACTATCAGATTCTAATAACATCCAATAGAATTTAAACGAAGTACAGGTTTATAAATCTGTATATATGAAAATGTGTTTACTATAAGTGCAGCGAGGTTTGAAAAGTGTCCAACATATGAATATTATCTTCAACAATTCATACAAAAGCCGTGAACCAAAAGGACAGTTGCTTTTTTGAATTGATCATAATAATTGCTTATTTCCCGTCTAAAACATCATTATTTTGATTTTAATGTCGTTTATTTTGTAGCATAATCACAATGAATGAATCAAGGTTGAACTCATTTGATGGCTTTAACAACTGGCAGTGACTAAATAAGAAAGGGGCCGTCCATAAAGTACGTTACGCTATTTTTGACCATTTTAAAACCCCCCTCCCCCCTGTCACAAACTGTCACAAATCTCGGAACCCCCCCCCTCCCCCCCATAAAGTACGTCACACTTTCGAACAAAAATGTTGTTTTTTATTAACAAAATAATTAAGATTTGGCTTAAGATTTACTATAAAACACCGTGACGTCATACATGGCTGGACCCCCCCTCCCCCTGTCACAAAGTGTCACACTTTCTTACACCCCCTCCCCCCTCTGGAGCGTGACGTACTTTATGGACGGCCCCACAGTCATGAATCAAGTCAACAACACAACCTAATTGTTTGTTGTTGTTTTTTTAAAAAAAAATTTTTTTAATTTTTTTTTAAACAAATGAAAGAAATGAGACTTTAGTAAAGATACTCTATTGATAAAGAACAGCTATACCTTGCGGCAATGATCAAACAATTGATCGTCGGCTTACCATATAGAATAACATATAGCATATTTCTATTCTATGCATTTTATTGGACGTATTGACGCCATATGGACCCTGTCTGTCTTGAAGTCTTTCGGAAATATTCAGTGAATATTGCAATTTTTTTAATTTTTTTTTATATTTTCAATTTTTTTAAAAGTAAGGTGTTGATTGATAAAAAAAAAGAAAAGAAAAGGATGTAGTTTTATTTTTACAATTACAGGAGGAGGTCCTTGGGTTACGACATTGGTCCGTTCTTAAGAATCGTCTTAACTCGAATTTTCGTGTAAGTCGGAACCTTTATAAATAAATATACTGTAAATTACTGTACGTACAGTGCTATAAAAATGTTACAGTTAATGACAAAAAAAGTATTTAAAAAATAGAAAACAATTCTTTACCACATAAAAAAAAATATTTTTTAAATATTAAAAGAAAGACGGAATGGCGCGTAACAGTAATATTATTTATATATTTTTATGTGGGCGCGTTCGTAACCATGACCGGCGTAACCCGAGGACTCCCTGTACAACAAATGCAGAATTTGAAATTTGAGGAAGATAAGTGGAAAATACAAGAAAACTTTAGAATTCGTTGCTTAAAGGAGTACTTACCGCACGGCCTTGAACTTGTGCCCTCTTAGCGTCACGTTGTGTTCTAGCTAATCCAAACGTCCGACGTCCCCACATGACCTTCTGGACTATGTCCGAGAGGAATCGGATCGGCTTCGACCAGTTGCTCCTGCCGATGTCTCTGAAGAGGCTAATGTCGTCTTCGCTGTCACCAGAGTCAACCTTCTCGTCCGAGCCTTTCCCCCCGTCCTTGTCTTTGGCGCCTGGTTTTGCCCTGGTTTTCAGACGAGCAGCTGAACTCTTAGCGACGGCGGTGCTCTTTGGTGCAGACGGTGCGTGTTTCCCGGCGCGAGTTGCTGCTGGTGCTGGTGCTGCTTCGGCTTCTGCTGGAGCTGGTGTTGAGGGCGAAGGTAAAGCTGCCGTTTTGGTTTCTGGGGCACTAGCTCCCCAAATGGTTGGCCGAGCCCGCACGACGTCTGGTAGTCTCTGTTGTCCAAGTTGTCTTTCCAGGCAGAAAAAGGCGAAAACTCAATGTCCGCTCCTGACCTGTGCACACCCCATCCGTCAGTTTTCCTGATGTTGTCCCAATCAGACACAATGCTGATTCGGTAGTTTCCATTCAACTGATTTGAAATCAATGATGATATCCTGTTTTCCTTTATAAATTGCTTATACCTCTTTATTATTACCAAAATGACCTCTTTAGTATAACTAAAACACCTCTTGTCCAAAAAAAGACCTCTTCACTATAACCAAAAGCGTCTTATATTTGAAACTAGTTTTGTTATTCAACTGGCAGAATAGCAGCAGTCTTTCTAGCAGAGTCAGAATTTTGTCTTGTAAAGATATTCCTATGTCAGCGTCGTGGTGATTGACGTCAGCAGATTGCCATTGATTCTTTTTTAAACTTTGGAAATAATTTTCTTTGTTCCTAGAAAAAAAGGAAAAAAACAAAAACAAAAAAAATGTTACTTAAAAATATGTTAAGAAACAATTTTAGTTTTTTTTTCTTTTCATTTGTTGTTAAAATTGATTAAAACATTTTTTCAAGCAAAACATCTAGCATTCAACACTTTTTCCAATTCGCTGATTCGCTGAGAGATTGATTTTTTCCTCTTCTGAATCAGCAGTAATTCAATCAAAGGCTTACAGAAAGGAGTTGAAAACATTCCAAAAATATACGTATAGAGGTGAATGTTGCAATATGTTGGGGTAATTCCGTACAGGGAAGAAACTGATTGTTGTTTAGATGTCCTTGATTGTTAATTCTATATTTTATATGTGTGTCCTTGGATATTATCTCGATATTGCCAAAAGGATGATTTTTTGAAGTTTTGACAATTTGATTCGATGTTATCTCAAAAATTTCCGAATGATTGCTGAATGTTTCCTTGATTTTGTCTATATATCTTCTGTATCTTGACTGTGAATCTTGACTGTGTATCTTGACTGAGTATCTTGACTGTGTTTCTTGTGTGCATATTTTGTCTGAATGGTTCTTTCCGTGGTTTTACGTTGTTAATATTTATTAGGTTATTTAAACCTTGAAATCTTTCTGGAGTAGGTCTATAGTGGAAATAGTTGTATATGGTAAATGACGTTAACAGAGTCCCGTAAACTGCAAATGAGTCCCGTAGCAATCGGTAAACTGGTAAACAAATAATCGTAACAAAGTTTGTGAACATTCAAAATATTGACAGACCTAAGACATTACAAAGGTTTATTAACATTAGAAATAGAGGTAGAGAAAGCATGTTAATAAAGCAAAGTTTTTAACATACATGTATTAATCTCTGGTAGACAGATGACGTTGAAAAAACAAATCTCTTGCGTTTCGCATCCCACGACAAATCCAAACAGTGAGTCACGTTAATTCTAGACCATCGGAGTTAGAACTGGGAAGCACGGCAGTAGGCAGACGGCAAACCACTAAGATGGCGGACGAGATCCCTCGTCAACACACTGGACACTTGACCGGAAGACGCTGAGCAAAAGATAGGATTCCGGAAATGGAAATGTCAAAGCAGACGTGAATAAGTTAATCCCATGTGGAGAATCTTTCAAACTGAATTCACGATCTTTGTGAATGATTCAATGGGGCAATGACAGCAGCCATTGCCTCAATGACAATAACTAGACAGTCACCAGGGTGGTTGCTATAACGACTATTTCTACCGCAGCAACGGTGCCACTGTAGCATAACTAAGTTCATAAATACCAAGGATTGGAACAGTTTCTCTATTGAATTCAGCTTATCTATCTTTTACAACAAAACGAGTACATTAAATATCTTCTTTGTTCAACCGAAACGATAACGATAAATCTAGTGTTAGTCCGAACAACTTTGGAGTGATATCATTTGTGCTTTATTATTACTTCTTTTACATTAACATCTGTCTATATAGCTTATACTTGCGCTTATATTGAAATAAATGTCAGATGCGGACAAGGACTACGGTAAACTTTTTTTAAATAAATAAAAGTTAGACATTAAAAACAAGGATTCTGATGGGTAAAATATGGTTTTAAAAAATTTAATAATAAATAAATAAACATAAATCACTTTTAGAAATCCACAGAAATGTTGCGATAAGATTATCACATAGTTAAAAAGGGACAAAATTTAATTCGTTGAAAATGTGTTCCTATACAGTCAGCATAAAAACTAAATAAATTAATTTAAAATGAGAAAAATATATTTTCTACATATTAAAAAAACACGTTTTATCATGATGATCAGTGTATTAATGTGTCCGTATATTAATCACGTGATGAATGTAATGATGTCCATGTCTGTTCATCACGTGATGAATGTAATGATGTCCATGTCTGTTCATCACGTGATGAGTGTAATGATGTCCATGTCTGTTCATCACATGATGAATGTAATGATGTCCATGTCTGTTCATCACGTGATGAGTGTAATGATGTCCATGTCTGTTCATCACATGATGAATGTAATGATGTCCATGTCTGTTCATCATGTGATGAATGTAATGATGTCCATGTCTGTTCATCACGTGATGAGTGTAATGATGTCCATGTCTGTTCATCACGTGATGAATGTAATGATGTCCATGTCTGTTCATCACGTGATGAATGTAATGATGTTCATGTCTGTTCATCACGTGATGAGTGTAATGATGTCCATGTCTGTTCATCACGTGATGAGTGTAATGATGTCCATGTCTGTTCATCACGTGATGAATGTAATGATGTCCATGTCTGTTCATCACGTGATGAATGTAATGATGTCCATGTCTGTTCATCACGTGATGAGTGTAATGATGTCCATGTCTGTTCATCACATGATGAATGTAATGATGTCCATGTCTGTTCATCACATGATGAGTGTAATGATGTCCATGTCTGTTCATCACGTGATGAATGTAATGATGTCCATGTCTGTTCATCACATGATGAATGTAATGATGTCCATGTCTGTTCATCACGTGATGAGTGTAATGATGTCCATGTCTGTTCATCACATGATGAATGTAATGATGTCCATGTCTGTTCATCATGTGATGAATGTAATGATGTCCATGTCTGTTCATCACGTGATGAATGTAATGATGTCCATGTCTGTTCATCACATGATGAATGTAATGATGTCCATGTCTGTTCATCATGTGATGAATGTAATGATGTCCATGTCTGTTCATCACATGATGAATGTAATGATGTCCATGTCTGTTCATCACGTGATGAATGTAATGATGTCCATGTCTGTTCATCACATGATGAATGTAATGATGTCCATGTCTGTTCATCATGTGATGAATGTAATGATGTCCATGTCTGTTCATCACATGAGTGTATTGATGTCTCCGTCTGTTTATCACGTAATGAGTGGATTGATTCAAGAAAGCCCAAGGTCAAGGTCCTTAATTGAAGCGCGTGCACATAACCGGAAAAGGTTCTAATGTCGCAGTCTGTGGGGGGGGGGTTGGGGGGGGGTGTTCGTCTTTTGTTCTATGATCTCGTTCGCGGTGCAGGCTTAATCAATTTCACGATGTTTATATATTATATGTACATTATATGTATACAGACTACTTATTTGTAAAAGATGTAGGTGTTGATCCTGGGTGTGCTGGACTACGTCTACTTACTCCACATATTTGACTCGAACTCCTACTGACGTCATTAAGAGGAACTGTGCTTTTTATTGTCAATATTGAAGTAGTGAGTACAAGAGCATCATGGAAAAAAGTTTTATGTTATGTAAGTATTTGAACTGCAAGAACAATATTGTATACGAGCTGTAAGAACAAGGTTGTTCTACTAAGTATACAAGCTATAAGAATTAGGTTGTTCTACTAAGTGTACAAGCTATAAGAACAAGGTTGTTCTACTAAGTATACAAGCTATAAGAATTAGGTTGTTCTACTAAGTGTACAAGCTATAAGAACAAGGTTGTTCTACTAAGTATACAAGCTATAAGAACAAGGTTGTTCTACTAAGTATACAAGCTATAAGAATTAGGTTGTTCTACTAAGTATACAAGCTATAAGAACAAGATTGTTCTACTAAGTATACAAGCTATAAGAACAAGGTTGTTCTACTAAGTATACAAGCTATAAGAACAAGGTTGTTCTACTAAGTATACAAGCTATAAGAACAAGGTTGTTCTACTAAGTATACAAGCTATAAGAATTAGGTTGTTCTACTAAGTATACAAGCTATAAGAACAAGGTTGTTCTTCTAAGTATACAAGCTATAAGAATTAGGTTGTTCTACTAAGTATACAAGCTATAAGAATTAGGTTGTTCTGCTAAGTATACAAGCTATAAGAATTAGGTTGTTCTACTAAGTGTACAAGCTATAAGAACAAGGTTGTTCTACTAAGTATACAAGCTATAAGAATTAGGTTGTTCTACTAAGTATACAAGCTATAAGAACAAGATTGTTCTACTAAGTATACAAGCTATAAGAACAAGGTTGTTCTAGTAAGTATACAAGCTATAAGAATTAGGTTGTTCTACTAAGTATACAAGCTATAAGAATTAGGTTGTTCTGCTAAGTATACAAGCTATAAGAATTAGGTTGTTCTACTAAGTATACAAGCTATAAGAACAAGGTTGTTCTGCTAAGTATACAAACTATAAAACAATGCTGTTCTTCTAAGTATCAAAGTTATAAGAATTAGGTTGTTCTGCTAAGTATACAAGCTATTCGAATTATGTTGTTTTGCTATAATACTATATCAGCTTAAAAAAACAAGGTTATTCTGTGTTTTCTGTCCAGTATTTTTCACAACAACAAAAAATAATCATAAAAATTAAAAAAATAAGAAAGAGCACATTCGACTGTCATCTCAATTTTAAACACACTCAGTAACAACCATTTGCTAAATAATACTTTATCACAGCAAAGGGTAAAAATGAAGGAACTAAACCAAGATGTAAAAAACGCCGATTTAAATTTAGCTTTTAATAGAATGTTCACGTCATGAATTAGAACAATATATATATATATATATATATATATATATATATACATATATATAGATAGATAGATAGATAGATAGATAGATAGATAGATAGATATATAGATAGATAGATAGATATACATATATATATATATATATTTATATATATATATATATATATATATATATATATATATACTAGTGTATTACCCGTCAAAAATGACGGACGTTTTTAAAATAAATATATTTAAGCTGAAATGTATTAATTTGAAAAAATACACATTCGAATAAAAAATAACGTAATACAGAACTTTGATTTATTTCATTTATTTTTATTTTATTCATTTATTTTCCTCTTGAACAATTTTATGCGGAACGTTCAAAAAGAGTTATTTTTGGTTCAGTAATTTGGTGCGCTGCTTTCTAAAATTAGTAGCGTCACGGACAGACAGACGTGACATACATTGCAAATAATGTATGTTGACGAACAACAAAGCCCGTACAAGGACGTTCCGCCACCGTTTGGTGGCATGTTGTTGTAACTCCCCCTCCCCCCCCCCGCAACAGCCGTCTGGACCGGCATACATGTGCATCACGTCAAAAATACTATTCATTATAGTTAAAATAAATAACTCGTAAAAACAGAATTTTTGACTATAAATCTCAACGCGCATAACTCAAAATAAAGTCTTGGAAGAAATACTGCACCAAAAATAACTCGTTTTGAACGTCCGCGTAAACGTATTCAATATGATTGGCTCTAGTAGTCATATGTGTTTGATGGACCAATCGCTATAGATGACCGGACAGAACGGACAGAAAATTGCATTTTATTATATAGGATATATATAATTTTTGTAAGTAAAACGTATTTCTGAATAACTGGATATTTTTTAAAAAGATTCTTAAAAATATTTTAATTCCAAATTTTTAGTTGTTTAAGTTGAAGTTTTCACATTTGCACGTCCCCCTTATCACCTACCTCTCCAACTCTGTTCACATGAACATCGAGGCAGTTATGTTTACTCTGAGCCTTGAGAACTAGGGGTGTGCCGGATTTCGGCTCAGGCTCCGGCAAATCCGGAATCCGACCATTTTTACAAATCCGGCTGGCCAGTAGAGCTATAAAAAATATATATTTATAATAGCTCAGGCCCCGGCAAATCCGGAATCCGGCCATTTTTACAAACCCGTCTCTGGCTCGTCGGATACTTTATAAATCCGGCTCCGGCTGGATTTCAAAAATGTGACCCTGTACGTACTGTACACCCTTATTGAGCACTGAGAAGTTGTTCAGTGAGAAATCACGTGATGTCAACAATGTCATTATGAAGGACAACCTCTTGATAAATCGTTAATAATAGTAGTCTGAAAGAAAGACTTCAAGACAAAAACAACTAAAGTGACAACAAATGAGTGCAGAAATTAATTCTATAATAGTTTTCTTTATAATTCCATTTACGTTTCTAGCTCTGCGCTCTTTTGTTAATATTTTGTCGTGCGCCTTTTTGTCGTACGCTATTTTTTCGTGCGCACTTTTGTCGTTTCAGACAAGAACATTTAAAGCGTGATGAATTTGAATAATGCCCATCAGCTTAGTTTTCTATGCTGTAAAAACTCTTGCTTATCTCATCCTTATTCTTAATGCTATTTCACAACAACAACAACAAAAATAAGAAAAAAATAATAAAAAAACATTTTTAAAAAAATGTTTCTGTTTCGTAACTCCAATGTGTAATCGTTAATTTTCTTTCCATATAACATGAAAATCATATCTAAAAAATTACGCTGTGAATGTATTGAAATGTATTTAAGTCATACTAATACTAAATTCTTCCCGGTATCTTTCCTTCATGTGAGTGACGAAGCATACATTGTCAGATGCTCATGTCACTAAAAACTGATTATTATTACACGCTTTTATTTAAGTCACAATGTTTGTATGTTGTATCCATCCTTCCTTCAAAACTTGAAACGTAAAATTATACCACTTCTGATGGTCCTAGAGATCTAAAAATTTTACCACAGATAGATCTTGGATGACAATGCATTGTATCAAAATTTCAGATCGATCGAATGTACCGTATTGAAATTATTGCATTTTTAGTTTATATATAGTCTATATATAAGCATCGTTACCCGTCTGCTTTGTTGACATCCATGAGTTCACCACGTGAACACAACACCGTGGTATAAAACGTTGGGCGGGCGCTTATGAGGTGTTTGGTATAAAAAAAATAGTGGTAAAAAAGATGTGTGGGCTTCAGACGTGAATTTTAAAGAGTTTTTATTATAAGTTTTAAAAAATAGCTGTAAAAACTAAGTTTTTGACTATAAATCCCTTATATATGAGACATTACTAAAAGTAGTGATTATGTTAAAAGCGTGTCCTTTAAAAAAAAAGATTTTTTAAATATCTAATTATTTTTACACTGAATTCGTAAGGAATAATTATTTTTGCTTTGTAACTGTTTCTTCCAAGTTTCTACATTGACAATATTCTGTTAAGCATTCACATAAAAATATCTAATTAGGCATCAGATTAAACAAGAGCATGACTGAGGTAGAACATTTTAAAGCAAAAATCATTGTTAAGTTCAAGTTTTGGAGACTACTTCCATTTAGTGAACTGCATCATCTAACTCAACAATCAGACCTTATAATACGTCGTTATATTTCTCAACTCTGGGCAATCTGTGGACCAATCATCCAAAATAATCAATGTTGATATTGAAGCACCTAAGCTGCCGTATAAAATTTCAATGTTTTACATCGCATCTTAATTAAAATAGATTTAAGTAGCGAGACCGTTTGAAGTAAAATTGATCTGTCTTTTCATTTGCAGCCCGAGGGTTTCGGCAATTTTTGTATACATCTATAGAGAATGCCATGTAATCATTTTTATACGTATCTATTTTAAAAAATAGCGCATAGAATAATCTCCTACCTCGTTTTCACCAATATTCACTTGCCATATTCATCAAAAGCTCTTACTTGTGCCTTTTTATTTTTATCATTTATTTTGTGCAATTAAAAATGCCAGTTCAGTTATTCTTACTTCTATTAGTGTCACACGCCCATATATTCTCAATTGAGGTGAATTATTATTTTGTTATTATTATTACTACATACGAAGATGCTCTGATCCTTACACATTAATCTGGTTACACTTTTGTGTCAATAAATCAACACATTGTATTTCAATGTTAGTAATTAGTAACATCATTTGAACATTAAAACTGAGACTAACGCATCTCTATTTTTATTTCAAATTAAACAAAATATGAAATAAATATTATAAAAAGATTCAAATAAAGCTTATAGTGTGAAGACTCGTTTTCAGCAAACTTGAATGGTCTCAGAAGGTAAATAAACGAAGTATTTTTAGATGCGCATAATTTCAAAACATTACAAATCGTTCAAAATTAGTTCAAAACACATGTGCTTTTAGTGCACCCGGGTAAAACATTATTTTCGGACATCTTTCCATTCCTCGGATGTAGAAAATTGTGTCAGTTAACTGTAGTGATTATTGTTTGCATTTATCTATACACAAAGACGTACATAATTTTTCTAACATATAAAACACCTTGTTAGATGTAAGTTCGACCCTTCGTCTGCTTTAGTCGCTTTTTAATCGAAAGGATTGGGCTTAAAATGTAATCTTCAGTGCAAGGGTTATCAAATTACGACCCGCGACGCCCTCTAATCCGGCCCGCCAAAGGAAATTAAATGACGAATGTGCTTGAAAGAACATATGGTACACGAGGCATTTTCATAAATGTAAATATAGAATACTAGTATAATACTAGATCACCAATCCCGTCTGCGTCTGCTTTATGCTTATAATTTAATGCTTCAATTATTTTACTTAGATTTGTGTGCACTATATCTGATGTAACTATAGGTTCGAGTTCGACTATTTACTATTTTGATAACTTTATAGTGAATAATTTGTTTACTACTGTGCGCGCATGCCCACAGACTCACGATTTACACGGAAGACTATAATAAGACTTTTTTTCCCCCAGAATTTTTTTGTGCCCCACGTTCGTCATTTTGTTAGCCATTTAAAAACGATTTTAAATTTTTTGTTAAATTAAATAAATATGAAAATATCAAGACATTATTTTCAACAAAATATGAATTGTTTCAGAAGGAAAACACAGGCAGTATTTTAGATGTGCACTTTTGCAGACATAAGAAAACCCGCTTTTTAAAAGGTACTTCATAAACACACACACATAAACTCAAAGTGGGACATACAAATACAACAAAAGTAAATCTTTAAACAAAAAATATAAAATATAAAAAATAATCACTAGCCCAATGAAATAAACCACGGCTTGTTTAACATCTTTCGTTTCGCAGAAATAAATATTTGCTTTAACAGTACGCGCGAAAAGGTTACTTTTTAAAAATATTTACACATCTGTGATATAGTAATCATTGTGTCATTTCATTGTATTAATTGTTTTAGTTTTTCTATATAGCTACTTAACTACAAAAAAATTTAAAAACAAAGTTCAATGACGTAACTTTATGAGATATTACAGCGAGAATCGCACTCTGTAAATCTCGACAACAAAATTCATTTTGGTGTTTAACGTTTAATTTTCAATTTTCATGGGTAGATACCCCGCATGGCGATCACTAAGTTACTGACAGACGGAAGTTTACATTAAAGAAAATAATAGTATAGAGCAGAGTATAGAGTATAGACGTATTTCATTTAACTATTAACGAAAATTAAGTTGCCTAATTATTTTCCTTCCCTTTTTGGGTTCTAGTGCCTTTCACCAAGACCTGGTCCATGTCAACTAACTATATACTTCACCTGCTCCATGTGAACTAACTATATCCTTCACCTGGTCCATGTCAACTATTGTCAACTAACATTTATCTCGGACCTGGTATATGCCACCTACAGAGGCGTAACTAGGTTTTTGGCGCCCTTGACAAATTAAAAAGTTTCAGCTTTGCGATTTTTCATTTGTTAGAAAAAAAATTGAATTTCTCTTATTTTATTTATGACAATAATTACGTAGTCTGTCAGTGACAGTCATACATCGTGGAAATAAAAAATTCGTAAGACAGGAACAATACTAATTTGGAATAGAGGCGGTGATGTTCCATATGAAAGGAGCCAACTTGCTTTGACATACCGACACAAGCTCGTGAGAGGAGACACCTTCCCTCCCCCACTTTACTCACTCGACAGTGCGATGGGGATAGTAAAAATTTTCTTTTTAAAAGAAATATTTTAAAATCATATTGACATTTGCATGATAAGAAGCCCCGCAAAGGCCACAAACATAATAAAAAAATATAGGGGTTTTAAATGAATATATTTAAATATAATTAATTATTCACTTTTTTGTTATTGAGGATAAAAGTGAAATCAGTCAGACCTCGATAAGTCGAACTTCCCTAGTAGAAAGCCTCCCTATATCGAACTAATTGTTAGGTCCCGGCAAAATTCCATAAAACTAATGTATTTAAGATCTCCTTAACTCCAAGATTTTTGGCTTTTACCCTCTCTTTAGTCGAAGACTAAGACGTTTGGGTTATTATTCTGGAGTGAGATTTCAGAACACGTGTTCCTTAGAGCTACGTAAATGGACGTAAAATCTTATCTTAGTGCATTCCACGACGGATTAAGTGACCCTTGCAAGTACACAAAATGACAAAGAAAAGAAAAAGGAGTGGTAACCAATTCGCGTCCCTTTGCTGCATGCTGTGACTCTTTTTAAAAAGAAAAATCTTACTCCCCCAATCACACTGTGAAAGGGAGAATAATGGGGGAGGGGAGGGAAGGTGTCTCCTCTCACGGGCTTGTGTCGGCATGTCAAAGCAAGTTGGCTTCCTTTCATATGAAACATAGACACTGCCTCTCATTCCTGACAAGCCTACTGGCTGTTTCTCCCACCTCTCAATATCTACATTGTCCTTGATTTATCGGCGCCTATTTCTCCATTTTCCCTAGCTCAAAAACTCCATAAGCCGTTTTTTTGGGGGTCCTTTTGAGTTCGACTTAGAGAGGTCCGACTGTATTTATAATAAATACAAATTTTAAAATTAAAGATTTAGTTGCGCCCTTTTGAGCTGGCGCCCTTGGCAACTGCCCCGATGTCAACCCGTTGTTACGCCACTTGTCACCTATATATGCAACGAAAATCTTACTATGACCTGGTCTACATCAGCTGTATATGTTCAATAACATCTTACTATGACCTGGTTTACATCAGCTGAATATATGTTCAAAAACATCTTACTATGACCTGGTCTACATCAGGTGTATATGTTCAATAACATCTTACTATGACCTGGTCTGCATCAGCTGTATATGTTAAATAACATCTTACCATGACCTGGACTACATCAGCTGTATATGTTAAATAACATCTTACTATGACCTGGTCTACATCAGCTGTATATGTTAAATAACATCTTACTATGACCTGGTCTACATCAGCTGTATATGTTCAATAACATCTTACCATGACCTGGTCTACATCAGCTGTATATGTTCAATAACATCTTACTATGACCTGGTCTACATCAGCTGTATATGTTCAAAAAAATCTTACTATGACCTGGTCTACATCAGCTGTATATGTTCAATAACATCTTACTATGACCTGGTCTACATCAGCTGTATATGTTCAATAACATCTTACCATGACCTGGTCTACATCAGCTGTATATGTTCAATAACATCTTACTATGACCTAGACTACATCAGATGTATATGTTAAATAACGTCTTACCATGACCTGGTCTGCATCAGCTGTATATGTTAAATAACATCTTACCATGACCTGGTCTACATCAG
This sequence comes from Ampullaceana balthica, assembly GCA_944989445.1. Lineage (NCBI taxonomy): Eukaryota > Metazoa > Mollusca > Gastropoda > Lymnaeidae > Ampullaceana > Ampullaceana balthica. Next base: position 660,259 of record CALYLW010000466.1, on the reverse strand, counting down.
CTGTATATGTTAAATAACATCTTACTATGACCTGATCTACATTAGCTGTATATGTTAAATAACATCTTACTATGACCTGGTCTACATCAGCTGTATATGTTAAATAACATCTTACTATGACCTGGTCTACATCAGATGTATATGTTAAATAACATCTTACCATGACCTGGTCTACATCAGCTGTATATGTTAAATAACTTCTTACTATGTTCTGGTCTACATCAGGTGTATATGTTCAATAACATCTTAACATGACCTGGTCTACATCAGCTGTATATGTTAAATAACATCTTACCATGACCTGGTCTACATCAGCTGTATATGTTAAATAACATCTTACTATGACCTGGTCTACATGAGCTGTATATGTTAAATAACATCTTACTATGACCTGGTCTACATCAGCTGTATATGTTAAATAACATCTTACCATGACCTGGTCTACATCAGCTGTATATGTTAAATAACATCTTACCATGACCTGGTCTACATCAGCTGTATATGTTCAAAAACATCTTACCATGACCTGGTCTACATCAGCTGTATATGTTCAATAACATCTTACTATGACCTGGTCTACATCAGCTGTATATGTTAAATAACATCTTACTATGACCTGGTCTACATCAGCTGTATATTTTCAATAACATCTTACTATAACCTGGTCTACATCAGTTGTATATGTTCAAAAACATCTTACCATGACCTGGTCTACATCAGCTGTATATGTTCAATAACATCTTACTATGACCTGGTCTACATCAGCTGTATATGTTCAATAACATCTTACTATGACCTGGTCTACATCAGCTGTATATGTTAAATAACATCTTACTATGACCTGGTCTACATCAGCTGTATATGTTAAATAACATCTTACCATGACCTGGTCTACATCAGCTGAATATGTTAAATAACATCTAAATATGTCCATGTCAACCATACTAAGATTTTCCGGTGCTTTTAAAATAGTTTAAGAACAAGGAATTCGGCCAAAATTAACATGTAAGCATGTTACTCTCATCCATAAAGCAAAATAATGCAATCATTTTCATACGTTAAGAATGATTGTTAGAATCCAGTTATTAAACGGTGATATAATAATTACCAACTCTATGACCAGCATACAAATGTGTAGATTTTATGAGTGACATTGAAATCCATGAACTTGTCAAAGAATTCACACGTCCAATATGAACTTCAATACACGTTACATTGCGTCTATCACTTCACATAGCTCTGGACGAGTGTCGAAACTAAACGTGTTTGCACGACAGCACTCAAATTTTCACCACTGAAAGTATTCTCCCTGGCTTCACGGCCACTCCATATTTTTATACGGCGGAGATTCTAACAGGGTCCGCACCCCCACGTCGAGAACTGAGAGCGTTCATCTTTTCCCGCCGTCTGCTTCTCCTCCGATCGTCCTGCGCTCCCTTCGCGTCGTCACGTGAACAGAGTTAATGACGTATCGGTCGGCCATATTGATTCAGTAAATGTAAACAAAAGACGAGGGAGGGGGTTGTAGGGACTGGGGCTGAAGGAGGGAGTTTGCGGCGCTGATTTGGTGCGGTCCCTGTTTTGCTATCATTGATTGGCCTTAGCGCCTTGTGAACAGGGGCTCGTGAAGAGAGTCTGTCAAAGAAAAACCTCTCGATTAGACCTCGTATAGATGGCCGTGGACCTCTCTTGTGTTGATTTTGGAGTCCCCGCAGGAAAATTGTACGACGTTAGGGAAACAAAGATGGCGGAAAGTGACGGTTACTGTCACAGAGACTTTAATCCATCTCTGCTCATTTATCTCCCTTGTGTAATTTGGTGCTACGAACCGAGTCATTATTGCCCGTTTTGATTGAGATTATCACAGCACATTTGAGCCAATCTTATTTACCCTTCTGTTGCTACATCATTACTGCTCATTTTGAGCCACATTATATCTGCACATGATAAGTCAAATGAGCCAAATCCCTAATGCTTAACGCCCTTGACAATGAAGGACGTGTATACCATAGCAGCAGAGCAGCACGTTGTTTTACTGGGAGTGGGGTATTAAAAAACTGATCAGTTTAAAACCGAAGCATTAATGGTAACCCAGGAAGGAATGGCTTCCCAAGGACCTAACGCCTAAACGAGGAACAAATGCTTAACCGAATGCCTAACCAAGGGCCTAGAGCGTAATTAAGACCTAACGCGGCGAGTTGGGAATATCGACAAATAAAAAACAAACTCGAAGAATTTCACAATAAAAATTAATGTCTACTAATCTCAAATTCTTCTGTGGCCGAATATCATCAAATTAAATCACATCTACAGACATTCTCATTTAAAGCGCTTCATAAAAAGAAAGGGCCTTCATTATAAAACAAGAGTCCACTTGCAAAACCTACTAAGTCACTTTTTAGAGTTTTTTTTGTAAAATAAAAAGGTATTTATGTTTGAACGACTAAGCAGATTTTGGAAGTTTTCTTATATTTTAAACAATAAAATACAGCGTATTTAATATGTTTTAAATGACCAAACCGAAAGAATATTGTACAGTTTTACCATTTAAACCAGAAAATGGCAGTAACTTATTTTCCCGCCAAAATCAACTTGTGGGTTTTGCAAGTGGATTCCTCAAGAAGTCTCTGTGAAATTATATTACTTCAGTAAATGTGAGTAAATTATTGTGAATAAATATTTTAAAAAATCGTTGTGTATTAGAGCTAAAATCCATTTATAATTATTTTCCCCATAATTTATGCAAGGACTTTTCATTAAGTATCGATTATTCAAAATTCAAATTAAGAGACAATCGAAGCTGAAATTTCAATTAGCAAATACATTTGAACGTTAACCACGAGTTTAACTTATAATGGTTGTAAGTTTAAATTAATTTTAAAAAATTGATTATATCAGACGAAAATATTAATGATTTTTTTGTTGGGGCATAAGTGTATTATGATATTTTTATAATGAAATTTCTCAAGAGAATATTAAACAAGATAATCGCTGCCAATGCCAAATAAAAATGATATACTTTAACATAAATGGGTATCAAGTATTAATAGCATTATATGTATCACGATGTTATAAGAAAGCGAACAGAAAAAATTAAATAGCCAAGAAATTTCAATTGGATCACGCATAGAATAAAAAAGACGGAATTAACGACGTAAGTAAAAATCAGAAATTCATGGACTACGTAGAAAATTTTAAGAGGATCTGCAAAATATTTCTAAACAAGATTGGTCTCGTATTGCGGAAGAAGAATAAATTTATAGTTTATTGATTTTTATATAAATTAAAAACTTCAAAATTAATAAGGACTTTTTCAACTTATATTATAGAACTGTCAAAAAAATAAATTTATTATTGGATGAAAAGAAGGCTATAAGCATTACCATTATTCATTTTATAATTCATCAACAGTTAGGTAGTATTTACATTGTATTGTAGTTAATTATTCTATATTGGTCCTCTTAGATCTTAGTGCAGCCTTTGACACTGTCGACCATCAAACACTGCTGAAAACCCTGCAAAATTATTTTGGAATTTCTGGCTCAGTTCTGGCTTGGTTTCAATCATACTTATCTAACAGATCACAGGTAGTATCAGTAGATGGCTGTATCTCTCACAAAGCTGACTTGCTTTATGGTGTGCCTCAGGGCTCTGTTTTGGGTCCGGTACTTTTTGTACTGTATACAAGGCCACTACTTTTACTGCTCGAAAAGCATTCAGTTAAAAGCCAATCATTTGCAGATGATACTCAGCTATATACTCACACTGATCCCTCTAATATGGACTCCGCTGCCCAATTGATGCAAGAGTGCATTGGTGAGGTAAAGTCTTGGATGACGTTCAGCAAACTCAAGCTGAATGATGACAAGACTTCTATTTTGCAACAATAAATCGCGCAGTACTTTGTCTCTTCCGAAGTCAATTCACGTAGACAGTTCGGATATTCTGTTCACAACATCGACTAGGAATCTTGGCCACATTATTTCTGACAACATGTCTATTACCAACTTCATCAATCACATCTGTCGCTCTGCCTACACTGTCATTCGTCAGATCAGCTCAATCCGTCATTACTTAACAGTTAGTGCAACAAAAACTCTAGTCGGTGCTCTTGTACTAGCTCGTATGGATTACTGCAATTCTCTTCTGTCAGGTGCGCCAAAACAATGCATTGAAAAACTACAGAAAGTTCAAAATTCAGCTGCCAGACTGGTGCTCAAGGCAAAAAAACATGACCATATTACTCCACTTCTTCACTCACTTCATTGGCTGCCTATACAAGCCCGTATTGATTACAAACTGGCCGTTCTCTGTCACAACTTCTTTTCGGACTCATGGCCATCGTATCTTACTGAACTTTTGTCGGTCTACTCACCCACTCGCCAGCTACGATCTTCTGCAGACACACGCGTTCTCTCTGTTTCTAAGACACGCACCAAAACATTTGGTGAAAGGTTGTTCTCTTTTTGTGCAGCCAAACAATGGAATTCTCTACCATTACACATACGCAGTATTCAAACAACCAAGTCCTTCAAGACTGCACTTAAGACACATCTTTTCAAAATTTATTTTCAAAATTAATGAAACAACATTTCTTGTAAATGATTAACGTAGCTTATGTATAATGTACTGTAATTTTTGTGTTTGTTATGATATGAAAGTTAATTTAATTCTTATAGGTATGTTATTTCTTTCATGTAAAGCGCTGTGAGCCCAGTTCCTTACTGGGATACAGCGCTATATAAATAATCAATTTATTATTATTATTATTATTAATTAGTACCAACCACCATGACACCTGATTATGTGACATTTTGTGGTATCAGAAGTGGATTCAAGAGAATCGATCTAAATAAGTTGTAATTTATTATGATTAAATTTGCCATTTTCATTTCAGTACATTAATAAATGTTCCTAACAAGATGACAATAGAGTACAACTTAAACTGGTAAAATTAAAACGTCATTGAGCAGGATTTATTGTCGAGATTGCTGTTGAGAAATAATTTCTATTAGACTTGCACTCAGACCTCCACGAAGTACTAGGCGCCCTCTTCAAGACCCCGTCATTTCCTAACGGTACACTCGTGATTGACGACCCAATACTTGGCCGTTAGCCTCTGACCTGTAGCCTCTGACCCTCTTAAGTGATTTTTTTTTACTTTATTCTTTGCTGAAACAGCATAAGCTTTCTTGGTAAAATGGTAACTCATAATCAAACAAAAATAATTGTAAGTCAATAAGGATGAACATTTCATTTAGACTGAATTTTAAAGTAATTTTTGACATTTCCTGCTGGTGCCTCAAGAGCAAGAGGAAATGAAATAGAGCAGCAGTACTTGGATATCACTCCTGTACAAACTAACATTCACAGCCTTATGCTAATTTTATTGGATATCACTCTTATTTTATTTTCTTATCAAATTTCTAACAGTTAGACCTTACATAAAATATAAACAGTAATTTAATGGATTGTCTAAGCTTTTTTTCGGGAAATCTTACACTCCCTCGAGAAAACCTCGTGCTAAACCCTTCAAACGGGGAGTCCAAACTTTTTGCAAAGAGGAAAGCATTCCATAAAAATATATTTATGGGCCGGATTAAGATAATAAAACGACATACGCTGACAACGAGTTACAGGCATTTTTTTTTCTTTGATTTGTAAAAAGATTAAATTTTTAGGGGTATAGGACAGTATAGGTTCAGTTCTACTGCAATTTTCGAGACTTTATAAATATCGTATTCCATCATAGAAATTACTAAATTGTGATCAATAATTTTTAAAAAATTAAAATTAAGCTGTTCATGTAATACAAAATACCTTAAAACACATAAAATGTGTTAATATGTATATAAAGTCGACAATTTTATGTAAAATATTAGGAAGTAGAAACTGACTTAAAATATTAACTCATGGCCGTAAGCAAAGTCGTACGTTCGAACGAACCCCCTTCTGCGAATGTGTGCCCTTTTTAAAAAAAAATTTTAAAAATAAATTTTAAAAAAAATTATTATTTTTTTAGGCAAGATGACTACCAAAAATCAATAAATGAAAATAAAAGCATTGAAAGATCCAGTCAGACAAGGCCTAGTGGGTTAGCCAGGCTCAGGCTAAAGCAAAGCGAACGGTGCGCTCATGGCCGCAAGGGCGTGAGCGTATAGGAGAATACTCACGTCCCACTTTCACATTGATAGTTATGGCAGAGCGAGGCTTAATTCCGGGAAAATGGAATTATGTATTCATACGACTATAATTTATATAGATGTTATAAGTGAAATTATTAGCCTTGTTATTTTATTTAAATTTACGTTCATCCCACTGCGACGCGACCTTGGGAGGGGCGAAATTGACATACACGAGTGGACGACCTGCCCATATTGATATTCTTATAATCACTCGTTATTGATTTTTGCTGTTTAATTGAATATACTCCTTTTATTCAAACTTTTTAAATTCAATTTTGTATCCATGAATTGATATTTAATAATATTTTTTTTATGGTTTCTTAATCATTTAAATGGTGTTCTTCTTCTTCGTTCTCAAATCTTTTGACAGAGGAGTTAGACAGCAAGTCCTATATTTGTGATGAACTGCGCTGTGGCTGTCAGTTAGTCCAGTCCACCATAGAGTTTGTCATCGAGGGTAGCTACATGGGGCCATATATATGTCCGGGTATGGTGGTACATGGGGCAGTTTTGGAGAACATGTTCCGCATTTTCCGCAGCTGCGCCGCAGGGGAACATTTCGCTTTCTCGAATTCGAAGATTGCGGAACATGTGCTGCCTAAGTTTTTTGGGGGAGCTATCATCTCCTACGAAGCGCGTCCTCAGATGGCGGATAGAGGAACGACCTTTAGATATAAAGGTTAGCCGTGAATATTGAATAAGCGGCCGTGGACCAACTGGTTTGCTGTCGTTGAGGATGAGGTGGGGTATCCTTTGGTAAGGATACTCTTTAAAAAATGCCTCATAAACCCAAGGAAATGACTGCAGAAAGTGAACATAGAGCGCTCAAAAACTAAACCCGGACAGATGAGGCCATCAGCTTTGGATAGCAATTCATCTAGAAGAGAAAACTCTGAAAAAAAAATTAACTGCTGCCTTGCAAATTGTCTTGGCTGACCAAAGGCCATGGAAGCACATCCAGAAAAACAGCGGGCTGAAGTCGGAGACCACGGGCCAATTGGCGCAAAACCCGTCGGCACGCAAAACTCAAACTGATGGAGGTAATAGATGTTAAATGGTGTGATCAAGCGTACAAATTTTGATCAAAACCTGATGAAATACCATGGAAACTAGCGTCACGAACTATTTTATTTGGCGAACTCATAATTTATTTTTTGATCCTGTAACAATATAAAAAGATTTTGAAAGTTGTAACAAGACAAAAGGGAGGTTAGATCGATGATGCAGTGAAGAGCTCTCTTTGATACATCATTTGTCATCATGGAGTTTTTGGTAAGTGTGACGTATTTGTCACCACGCATCCAACATGAACTCATTGCCATTATTGGTAACGACATCATTCAATAAAAAATTGTTAAAGAAATAAAAGAAGCAAAATTCTCCAGTGTTTTGGCCGGCGAGGTGACCACTCACAACAAAGAAGAAATGTAGTTTTTCATCAGATTTATTAACAGCGAAAACAATGTAAGAGAGGAATTCATCTCTTTTGTTCCACTTGTTCGAACCACGGGAGAGGCGATGGCCTCAAAGATCTTGACATTATTGACAGATTTGGGGATCCCAATGCAGAATATGAGGGGCCAGTCTTATGATGGCGCTGCATCTATGTCGGGCGCTGTCTCAGGAGTTCAAGCGAGTATTCTGCGAGATGCCCCTTTGGCGGTATACACACACTGTAGCAACCACGCTTTAAGCCTAGTGATCACGCATTCGTGTGGACTTACCGATGTGCGTAACATGATTGACAAAATAAAAGAAACCTGCATGTTTTTAACAACAGCCCAAAGCGTGAAGCCTTGTTAAAAACGTCATAGAAAGAAGTCTTCCATTGGACAGTGCTAAACGGAAGGTACTTCTAGATTTGTGCAAAACAAGATGGGCTGAGCGCCACGAAGCATACAGACACTTCTATCAATCGTATGTTTACGTTGTTCAGACTTTTGAGATAATTTCTCTGCCACATGGAAACACAACGACCAAGGATTGGATCCAAGTTTGACTACAAATGGTGATTGGGACACGGACAGTAAGTCTCGAGCAACGTCATTTTTTCATTCCTTGTGTAACTTCACATTTATTGTAACGTTTGTTTTAATGTACAAACTGTTATCTATATAGGCTGGAAGGAATAACAGTCCAATTTCAGAAAGAAGCGATTGACATCATTCAGGCTATGTCACTTATCGAAAACGTCAAACAAGAGTTTAGAGAGATTAGAACAAATCTAGATTCTTATTTTCAAAACACTTATGGTCATATGGTTATCATGGCGCAGTCTGTAGGAGTTGAAGATTCAATGTCCAGAATAGCTAGGCGGAAAATCTACAGAGCAAGAAACGCCAATGCAACACTATCTGCGAAACTTAATTAAACCATTTCTGGAGCACATCATTGCTGAACTAGATATGCGGTTCTCTGGCTTAACCAGGATATCCTCACAACTGTTAACTCTTGTGCCAAGGTCTGTTACAAATTGTACGTATGAAGATCTGAAAGGCGCTGTGGATTTATATGAACAAGATCTGCCTTCACCAGAGTTGCTGCCCGAAGAGTTCAGTGGGTGGAAATTGAGGTTCAGCCAATGGGAAGAGTCAAAGCTATCGAATAAATTGCACGAAAGCTATAAAACATTGCAATGAATCGATCTATCCAAATATTTATAGCTTAGTGAAGATCGCGTGTGTGATTCCTGTGACTTCCTTCGCATGTGAGCGAAGGTTCAGAGAACTCCGACGTTTGCACAATTACATGAGATGTTCAATGGTGCAGGAAAGACTTACCGAGCTTGCATTGATGCATCACTACGGTTTCAATATCAACGAAAACAGTGTTTTACAGATATTTTTTTACAAAAACCCAAGAAGGATTTAAATCGAAGATGTTCTAAAATATGTATGTTAATTTCATTTATTTTTTTGAAAACCGATTATCGGTTATGTAAATCCGATTTTAAACCGATTATCGTTTAACCGCTGACTTCATAGAAATATATTCTTATAGCTGTTGCAGTGTGTTCAGAATCTTAGGGTGCCTACGGTAAATAAGATGCACCTAAATTTAGCATGCTACAGTAAGCCTACGCTGATGTTGGGTGGTGAAACGCTCAGAAATCTATCAATGTGGACGTGGGACGTGGGTATTCTCCTATACGCTCACGCCCTTGCGGCCACACCTTTGTTTTAATGAAATCTGATTGACGCGATGAGTGAGCTATTAATTAGCATATATATATATATATATATATATCATTATTGCTTGCAAGGAAAGCAACGTGCTCGACTTGACGCTCAGTTGCTGCCACACCACAGATGCACATAGATCTAGTCAATGAATTCTGAGTAATGCGAGGGGTGAGCTATTAATTGGTGTTGGTTGTAAGGAAGACAATGATTATTTTATCATTGGGGCTTGTAACGAAGATCACAGATAAACAGTCACAGATCTACTCTATGTTGATTTTTTAAAATATTTATTAAGCAACATAATATCATTAATAAACAAAAATAAATTAGCTGAGTTGCAATCACGCTTGGTAGAAATAAGAAACAAACAATAGATACGAGATGTCCATAGATTTAAAAAAAATTAATTAAAGTCAAAATAGTTTCATATAAATGTACACATCATATTTATTTATTCGACCAGCTATATTTGTAAACTAAATTTTGATTTGAATAAAAATTAATACTTTTAATGTTAAACTGACTACAAGCTCAAACTAACTGTTAATTACAGTGTTAATTATTTATTGCATGAAAACCTACTTTTTTGGTCACTGTACATACTGAAAACATTTTTTTGTTGCAAAACGAGGCAAAAAAGACAAGAAGTTTAATCAACGCCCTCAATAATACATAGGTACAGAATTATTTATTAAACATTCTTATCCAAATTTGAAGTCATATCACCATATATTGTAGGTATCTGAACATGAAATGCTATGGCGACATATTTCCGAACCCCCCTTAAAAAAGTCTGGGTACGGCCCTGCAGTATAATTTTATTGACACAAACTTTCTACATCCAAACCCATACTTAGAGTCCTTTTTATAGTTGGCTACTTACAACAGCATTTAAAATTTAAATGTTAAAAAATTTGATATTCAACAGTTGTATATTTAGCGCAAATTTAGTTTGGGGCCGTCCATAAAGTACGTCACGCTATTTTTTACCATTTTTAACTCCCCCCCCTCCCCCTGTCACAAACTGTCACAAATCTCAGACAAAGTACGTCACACTTTCGAACAAATTTGTTCATTTTTATTAACAAAATAATTAAAATTTAATAGGAAACACCGTGACGTCACACGTGGCCGGACCCCCTCCCCCCTGTTACAAACTGTCACACTTTCTTAAACCCCCTCCCCCCCCCTCTGGAGCGTGACGTACTTTATGGACGGCCCTTTTACACGTTTGTCAATCTTGTGAAAAGTGATCTTGTCTGCACCGATGAATTTACATTTAAATATATTACATTTTAAACATGCATTATTTAAAAATAATCAGCGGGTAAAGGTATTGCACTGATTGGTTGGTTCTGGTTGTTTTGATCTTGGTCGTAGTTCGCTCTTTAAATATTTTTTCTATGATTCCTGTGCGAGGCCCTAGGCGGCTGCCTAGTTTACCTGTCCCTAAGGCCGGCCCTGACTGTAGATGACAATAACACATTGACGTAGCAATACTAACGCCAGTGGCTGTAGAAGAGCTGTCCCACCAACAACGGTCCATCAAGTCTCCATTAACTTGCAATATATTCGACGGTTCGACGTTCTGGACTTGTCTTCGTGTCCCGTCACTAGATTCATGATGGTTTTCTAACAGTCGGACACGACAGTCAACCAATGGCCGCTAGAGGGCAACAGGCTTCAGAAAGTTTGGGGATTACTTTCTCTTGACTGCCTTTTGAGTGGTTTGCAAGGTGGGGGGGAGGGCTGGATATTGTGGGTGGGCTATTGCCTGGTATTGAATTATTATAGAGGGAATGAAGAAGTGGGAAATAATGGGAAGGGGGCACCGAAATGTAGAAAAGACGAATACATACTACAAACATCACTGTCAGTGTAATTGAGATTTCAGATTATTCTAAAAGTTTTATATTTTAATTAATATACTTTAAGGATTTAATTTATGATCTATAGATATACTGATTTATAAACATACAAAGCCAGTATAATATGTATAAACAAAACGTATGTAATTGAACTGGTCATTTTAAAAAGAAAATTTTACCCAGAACTATTGTTCTATACATCCTGGCACCTATAGTTTGATTATGGCAAAAGTTAACGAAACATATTCCAATTTTGACCTCCATGACTTCACATGTAGCATGATTTTACGTACTGAAAATTGATAGCGTTTCAGAAATGTCATATACTTTTAAATGTTAATTAGGTCCAGACAGAAGGTGATAGACACCTTATATAATATGTGTAATCGTTAGGAAATTTATTATTTATCGGCCGCTATTTTGTTATTATCTTTTGAAATAATTTTTTTTTCCGTATAATTTCTGACTTCCAATAATTTGTAAGTGATGGGTCGATTTATCGTAAAAAAATAATTTAATTGTTAAAATTTGTAACGAATAATCGATAAATTAAGCGTTAATTTCCGCAGCCCTAATTTGTATTATTATTTATTACATTATGTTTTTAAATTATTATTATTAATTATTTTTAAGCAAATTTCTCTCTCTCTCTCTCTCTCTCTCTCTCTCTCTCCTCTCTCTCTCTCCTCTCCTCTCTCTCTCTCTCTCTCTCTCTCTCTCTCTCTCTCTCTCTCTCTCTCTGTCTCTCTCTCTCTCTCCAACCCCCAACTTTATTTTCCACGTGATTACCCGAATTCTGGGCCTTCTTTTATCTCTGCTGTGGAAAAATAATGGGAGATAATTCTAATATTTTAATTTCACTTCTTGCATTTCTTGAAAGAATTGTCTAAATGATTTTCCGATTTTCTCCCATTTCAATGCTATAATTATCTTTGAAAGCGCCAATACTGACAAGATACTAATAGTTCTCGCCTTCATCCCGCCTCGCTGACACGTTCTTCTTCTTTATTTGTGAGTGTGAGAAGCCTCTTGTCTGTTGTGAGTAGAGTCTTGTCTGTTGTGAGTAGACTCTTGTCTGTTGTGAGTAGACTCTTGTCTGTTGTGTGTTTTCTCTTTTCTGTTGTGAGTAGACTCTTGTCTGTTGTGAGTAGACTCTTGTCTGTTGTGTGTTTTCTCTTTTCTGTTGTGAGTAGACTCTTGTCTGTTGTGAGTAGACCCTTGTCTGTTGTGAGTAGACTCTTGTCTGTTGTGAGTAGACTCTTGTCTGTTGTGAGTAGACTCTTGTTTGTTGTGAGTAGACTCTTATCTGTTGTGTGTTTTCTCTTTTCTGTTGTGAGTAGACTTTTGTCTGTTGTGAGTAGACTCTTGTCTGTTGTGTGTTTTCTCTTTCTGTTGTGAGTAGACTCTTGTCTGTTGTGTGTTTTCTCTTTTCTGTTGTGAGTAGACTCTTGTCTGTTGTGAGTAGACTCTTGTCTGTTGTGAGTAGACTATTGTCTGTTGTGAGTAGACTCTTGTCTGTTGTGAGTAGACTCTTGTCTGTTGTGAGTAGACTCTTGTCTGTTGTGAGTAGACTCTTGTCTGTTGTGAGTAGACTCTTGTCTGTTGTGAGTAGACTCTTGTCTGTTGTGAGTAGACTCTTGTCTGTTGTGAGTAGACTCTTGTCTGTTGTGAGTAGACTCTTGTCTGTTTGTGAGTAGACTCTTATCTGTTGTGTGTTTTTCTCTTTTCTGTTGTGAGTAGACTCTTGTCTGTTGTGAGTAGACTCTTGTCTGTTGTGAGTAGACTCTTGTCTGTTGTGAGTAGACTCTTGTCTGTTGTGAGTAGACTCTTGTCTGTTGTGAGTAGACTCTTGTCTGTTGTGAGTAGACTCTTGTCTGTTGTGAGTAGACTCTTGTCTGTTGTGAGTAGACTCTTGTCTGTTGTGAGTAGACTCTTGTCTGTTGTGTGTTTTCTCTTTTCTGTTGTGAGTAGACTCTTGTCTGTTGTGAGTAGACTCTTGTCTGTTGTGAGTAGACTCTTGTCTGTTGTGAGTAGACTCTTATCTGTTGTGTGTTTTCTCTTTTCTGTTGTGAGTAGACTCTTGTCTGTTGTGAGTAGACTCTTGTCTGTTGTGTGTTTTCTCTTTTCTGTTGTGAGTAGACTCTTGTCTGTTGTGAGTAGACTCTTGTCTGTTGTGAGTAGACTCTTGTCTGTTGTGAGTAGACTCTTATCTGTTGTGTGTTTTCTCTTTTCTGTTGTGAGTAGACTCTTGTCTGTTGTGAGTAGACTCTTGTCTGTTGTGAGTAGACTCTTGTCTGTTGTGAGTAGACTCTTGTCTGTTGTGAGTAGACTCTTGTCTGTTGTGAGTAGACTCTTGTCTGTTGTGAGTAGACTCTTATCTGTTGTGTGTTTTCTCTTTTCTGTTGTGAGTAGACTCTTGTCTGTTGTGAGTAGACTCTTGTCTGTTGTGAGTAGACTCTTGTCTGTTGTGAGTAGACTCTTGTCTGTTGTGAGTAGACTCTTGTCTGTTGTGTGTTTTCTCTTTTCTGTTGTGAGTAGACTCTTGTCTGTTGTGAGTAGACTCTTGTCTGTTGTGAGTAGACTCTTGTCTGTTGTGTGTTTTCTCTTTTCTGTTGTGAGTAGACTCTTGTCTGTTGTGAGTAGACTCTTGTCTGTTGTGAGTAGACTCTTGTCTGTTGTGAGTAGACTCTTATCTGTTGTGTGTTTTCTCTTTTCTGTTGTGAGTAGACTCTTGTCTGTTGTGAGTAGACTCTTGTCTGTTGTGTGTTTTCTCTTTTCTGTTGTGAGTAGACTCTTGTCTGTTGTGAGTAGACTCTTGTCTGTTGTGAGTAGACTCTTGTCTGTTGTGAGTAGACTCTTATCTGTTGTGTAGTTTTCTCTTTTCTGTTGTGAGTAGACTCTTGTCTGTTGTGAGTAGACTCTTGTCTGTTGTGAGTAGACTCTTGTCTGTTGTGAGTAGACTCTTGTCTGTTGTGAGTAGACTCTTGTCTGTTGTGTGTTTTCTCTTTTCTGTTGTGAGTAGACTCTTGTCTGTTGTGTGTTTTCTCTTGTCTGTTGTGAGTAGACTCTTGTCTGTTGTGAGTAGACTCTTATCTGTTGTGTGTTTTCTCTTTTCTGTTGTGAGTAGACTCTTGTCTGTTGTGAGTAGACAGGTAGTAGACATACCCATGTCATTGACAGCTAGCTGACATAGCCATGTCATTGACAGCTAGTAGACAAGCCCATGTCATTGACAGCTAACGGACATACCCATGTCATTGACAGCTAGCTGACATACCCATGTCATTGACAGCTAGCTGACATACCCATGTCATTGACAGCTAGCTGACATACCCATGTCATTGACAGCTAGCTGACATACACATGTCATTGACAGCTAGCTGACATGCCCATGTCATTGACAGCAAGCTGACAAACCCATGTCATTGAAAGCTAGTAGACAAACCCATGTCATTGACAAATGTTATGTATATTGATATATATTTTCATGTGAATGAGAGCTCGCAGATGTATCCATAATATTGAAAGCCAGAAGGTATATCCATTAGATCCATTGTTTGTCGATAGCCTTGTGTTTTAATGAAATTTTGAATATTAATGGTGTGTTGGTTTTCCTAACGTTGTTCAGGCAACCCATCCTCTCCCAAGTGACAGACAGATAGACAAACACTACACTACCTACAAAGTTTGGTCAAAGGCGAAGTGTAAACAAAAACTAAATGATAATATTAATATTTGAGAGTAAGAGTAAGAGTAAGAGTAACAGTTAGTGTATGACTAAACAAATGGTGCCTAAGGCTCAATTATTTTAATCAATTTTTCAGTTGGCTTGATCCGTCTTCTCCGCCTAGCATTCTAAAGGCTGTTAATATTTGTTTTAAAAAGTCTTGCCTTTTACTGAACATTTTTTGTCACTTTTATTAATTGCAAGTACTTTTAAAAATGATATCTTCAGTTCCAAGAAATATGCCGTAGTCCCTGGAAGGGCCATCTTGTTTGGTCGAGAAAAACATTTCAAATGTTCATTCACCATCAATGCGCGATGCCTCGTCTCTATGTCAGCTCTTTCATCTTTCATGTCATATTGGAGCTAAGCTTTAAGAACAACTTCCGTAATTTCAGAAAAATTGAACTAAGCACGCAAACGATGACCAACATGACGTCAGATACCATACACAAAATTATCATTTATTGTTAAATCAAAAATTAACGTTAAAAGTAACCTGAAAACAAATTTTTTGAAATTGTTTAAAGATTTTTTTAAAAAATAAGCTTATCTTCTCTAATAAAAAGAATCTCATTATCACTTGTTATTTGTTACATAATCTAGTTGAACCATGCAGGCGAAGACAAAGGGCTGGAAGTGAGTATCATAATGACATTATCGTATCTGCATCTGACTAATAATATATTTCTTTATCATCAAATATTGACTAAGAATTTTGACGAGTGGTTCTCATCTAGGTTATATATTTACAGTCATTCGCAACACGTTTGTAGGTGAACAATTAAAAAATATATAATGAAATAAAAATTTTGTTGAAGTTAAAAAAAAATGCCCCGGGTGAGGATCGAACTCACGACCTTCAGATTGCTCCGTTTACAGTTGATTATGAGACTGACGCGCTACCTACTGCGCTACCGAGGCCTGTATATACGAAGCAATTACTTCTTGAAATTTAAGATTTACCGACGTCCCCTTAAGAAACAGTGTAACATTTAAACACATTATTGAATTCTCTAAAATCGTTCTCTAAACGTATTTTCATCCACTGTACTACAGTTAAAGGCAGTGAATTCAAAGTTAATAATACATTTTTATTTTTTTATTTTCTTATAATCTTATAGTTTATGGCGCAATTATTGATAGTTCGTTTACAATAAGATTTTGCTACGTTTTTTAAAATTAATTTCCAAGGTTTTTTTAAAAATTGAAATATATATATATATTATCATTATACTATTTATACATTACTATTTCTTCCGTGCCACGTTTTGATCAACTGGTAATGTTCGTTAGAGTTACCCGTCTTTGTGTAGTCAAAAAGTATCCCAGGTCTGACCGAGATGAAGGTCAAGTTGTTTTTTCCCTTTCAAGCATCTCTTCCATTTTCTCATGTGAAGCAGAAAGGTCGGAGTCCAAATCCAACGCCAGGTAAAGGGAAGATGCTTGTCGTCTGAGGATATAATAAATAGAGGAAAAAAAAAGATTTAAAAAAAAACCCACGTTTTTTAAGTGTACTAAAAAGAATAAAATAATTAAAAACGTATAAGTTCAAGTACTTTAATTTAATATGACTAAAAACGTGGGGTGGGTGTTTGGTATAAAAATTAAAGATTTCTAATTTAGAAGGCCAAAGAGAGATCTATAAGTGAGAGTATGAGTGAGCTGTATATGGTAAACCTCATAAGCGCCCGCCCCACGTTTTTAGTCATATTAAATCAAAGTACTTGTACTTATAAGTTTTAAATTATTTTCTTCTTTTTAGTCCGCTTATAAAAACGTGTTTTTTTAAAAATCTTTTTTTACTTCCATTTATTAGTACACATTTTCAATATTCAATTCCTAACCCCCGATTGTTTTGTTTTGACTTACCTCTTGTTCCTCACACGAAGCAGCCTCTTTAGCCCCGCGTCCTTCACGCCCTTGACTATTGCCTCGCTGCTGGTGGAGTAAATGGCGCAGGGTATGAAGGTCCCTGACGGGTTGCCCTGTGCAGACACCACTACCTGACATCCTTTCATCTCTTTAGACAGGTATGATGGGTCTCTGACGTCACCTTTCACCGCGTGATGGAAATTATAATAGTATCATCATATATATACCCATACTTTAATTTTTTTAAACCAGAGCTCATTCAAAACCCCAATTGATCTTGTGAGAGTTAGATATCAACCAACTGCGCTGGTGACATTCTAAAAATGTTGTTGATGTTTTGAGAGTTAGAGTTCAAGAAATCGCTGAAGTAATTTTGATCATTTTGAGAAACATCGTTCATACTGATTTTTTTGGACATGAAAAGACGTTCATATCAACGAACACCAACTATTATTGTCCTCTAGGGTTAGAAAACTAGGACTAGGAGTTACAATTGTCGTTTTCCCCCTAAATAAAGACGCAATTCTATAGATCTGACTAGCGTTAGTGGTGCTATGGGAATCTTTTTTAACAAAATAGACACCTTTTTAGGTAGCCGAAAGATGAAGCAGTTTGAGTATTGGAATGATTGAAATGTTACTACATGAAGGGTGGAAGGTAATGCTGGCTATATAGAGTTAACAAAAGCGATCAGGCCGGACTTAA
Organism: Ampullaceana balthica; assembly: GCA_944989445.1. Taxonomy (NCBI): domain Eukaryota; kingdom Metazoa; phylum Mollusca; class Gastropoda; family Lymnaeidae; genus Ampullaceana; species Ampullaceana balthica. Next base: position 642,720 of record CALYLW010000466.1, on the reverse strand, counting down.
AAGACTCAGGGCCCCTAGGCACTTTTGACATTGCACACACACAAAAAAACACCCCATCTCGAAGTTATTTTGGAAATTTCGCAAATTAAATGCATTAGTACAGAACATGTTATTTTTTAATTGACTTTAATGACTTATACAAACATCAGAATAATACAGTCTATATTACTATTGTTCGTTTATTCCATAAAATTTATAGCATCTTACGACGAATTTTCTTCTGTGCAAAAGAACGAATCGCGCCATCGTAGTCAATTGACCGGAGGAAGGGGCTGACCTTTGCGAGGTCGTCTGGATAAGTAGGGTGTGCGAGACCCGAAACAAACAGTCCCGAAGAGGAACGTCGAAGTCCCGTTAGGGCTAGCTAGGGAGTTAGACAGATGATTACAGTCGTGGTGGAGAATGCCCCTGTCGATGTGGAGAGTGCCCCTGTCGATGTGAAGAGTGCCCCTGTCGATGTTGAGAGTGCCCTGTCGATGTGGAGAGTGCCCTTGTCGATGTGGAGAGTGCCCCTGACGATGTGGAGAGTGCCCCTGTCGATGTGGAGAGTGCCCCTATCGATGTGGAGAGTGCCCCTGTCGATGTGGAGAGTGCCCATGTCGATGTGGAGAGTGCCCCTGTCGATGTCGAGAGTGCCCCTGTCGATGTGGAGAGTGCCCCTGTCCATGTGGAGAGTGCCCCTGTCGATGTGGAGAGTGCCCCTGTCGATGTGGAGAGTGCCCCTGTCGATGTGGAGAGTGCCCCTGTCGATGTGGAGAGTGCCCCTGTCCATGTGGAGAGTGCCCCTGTCCATGTGGATAGTGCCCCTGTCCATGTGGAGAGTGCCCCTGTCCATGTGGAGAGTGCCCCTGTCCATGTGGAGAGTGCCCCTGTCCATGTGGAGAGTGCCCCTGTCCATGTGGAGAGTGCCCCGTCCATGTGGAGAGTGCCCCTGTCGATGACGAAAACCATTGTACCCGTTGAGGGTCGGGTCGTCCCCCTTTCTAGCTATCTTCAGTGAACGGCCCTGTTTAGGGCCAGGTGGACTATTACAATTCTAGAAAAACTGCAGTGAAGAACTTTGGTCTGACGTCAGCTCTGAGGAGACTTTCCCAATAGGGGGTGCACTTACCCAACACTATGTGGTTGGCTATTGCGGTTGCGACAGTCCTATGTTATATAGACCCGTAATCTGTGCCGTGGTGGCGCCGCAGCTATGGCGGGTTGAAGTAGGAAAAATCCACATCCATCTCACTGAAGTGGAAACTCCCTTGAGAGGCAGACTAGGTCGACTTGTGCGGCTGCCATCTGCTCAGACGAACCTCTCTTCAAGGGGGTCGTCTCGGGGACTGTCCCCGTCGGCTAGCTCTCCTTGGTGGAGGGGAGAACGTTGTCGGGAAACTCCCCGAGGGGACCTTTAAGAGTCTTAGTGACTCAAGACCATTGACGCCATCTCAAATGTCACATATTTATTCAATTGACTGCAGTATGTTCATCTCTGAATCTATGTTCATTACAGATGATAGGAAAAAAGAGTAATTTAAAGTTGTAATCTATACTAATAAAAGCCAAAGCCCTCACTGACTCATCACTAATCATTCAATTTCCCGTGTAGGTAGAAGCATGAAACCTTGGGACGTTGTTAAGTAGCCTTTCGCGACGATAATGGGCGTAAAATATTTTTGAAATTCACACTCATGGTGGTCGGAGGCCCAAAAACGCTTTTTTATATGGGCTATATGAACATTAAAAATCACTAATTCTCATATTTCCCGAGTAGGTAGAAGAATGAGACTTTGGGAAGTTGTTGAGTATACTTCCGCGATGGTAGCAGGCAAAACAATATTTAAATTATTATATACTGGGGGCCGGGGCCCAAATGTAGTTCTTTCCTTATATGAGCTATATAAAACTGACTAATCAGTAAATATCCAACTTCCCGTGAACGTAGGAGCATGAAACTTTGGGAAGTTGTTGAGTACCCTCCCGCAATGGTAACATACGGAATTATTTTTTTAAATTATCAGCTCGATAGGATCACGGGAAGTGTGTCATTTTTTTACTTTTCGTTTTTATTTTCTGCCGGACCACGACAGACAGACAGACAAGACGGTGAAGTTAATATATTTGGTATATCCATCATGATCCAGATTGAAATCAATTGGTGTTTTGAATTTGTGTTATGCGGGCTCTCAACGGTAACTGAAATCCTAATTTCCGCACCAAAGTGAGGGTATTTTGCTAGTTGTACATAAAGCAATTAATTCGTATTTAGAAATACAACACAAAGATAACTCAATACAACCCTCAGACAGACATAAGGATAAAAACACCTTTCTCATTCCGTATGCAAGAACAAATACATACAAATTCTCGTTATTCCTGTCCGGAATTCGGGCGTGGAATGGGTTGCCTGAAGAAACCAGGAAAACGAACATTTTTTAAACATTTTAAACCCTAATAAGAATACAGGATTAGACACAAGCCAAAGATAAGCGCATGACGCAATAATTTTCTGTACAGAAGGAGCGTCTGTAACAGATAAGATAAGAGACTCTTCTCTCCTATGCTAGATCTTAAATAATTCTTTACTCTCTTTAACGCCGAAAACTACCGTTCTGCTGAGCAGTTTGACGCCCATGGACAATACGCCGCTGGTCCGCAGAAATTATCATGAACGGACAGAAAAATATAATTATAATCCTCCATTTTCATCCATTAATACTAACCATATAAAAGGTGTCCATTTTTCGGCAATAAGTACATAAAATGAAAAAAAAAGAAATAAAATAAATTACATTTAGCTACCACGCCCGTACAGGGAAAATAGATCATCCCTCCGTGATGCAATGAAAAAAGTCCTGCCGTTCCGCCATACTAAAAGTTAGAGAAGCACAGCTTTAGATTAAACGGTAGTCAACATATCCATAACAATGATATCCATGTGATTGACAGCTAGGAGATATATCCAAGTGATTGACAGCTAGTAGATATATCCAAGTGATTTTATAGTAGATAAATCCATGACTTCATAGAATTCTTGCGTAAATAAAATAACCCGTTATGAAAGTCGGTGTGAATACTACCATCGCACCCCTCCACCACATTGCTTTCTGGATGTCAATGATAATCTTTAGATTACACACCCTGGGAAGTACTGTGATGGTGATGTGGCTGTACTTGGGAAGTACTGTGTGATGGTGATATGGCTGTACTTGGGAAGTACTGTGTGATGGTGATGTGGTTGTACTTGGGAAGTACTTTGTGATGGTGATGTGGCTGTACTTAGGAAGTACTGTGTGATGGTGATATGGCTGTACTTGGGAAGTACTGTGTGATGGTGATGTGGCTGTACTTGGGAAGTACTGTGTGATGGTGATGTAGCTGTACTTGGGAAGTACTGTGTGATGGTGATGTGGTTGTACTTAGGAAGTACTGTGTGATGGTGATGTGGTTGTACTTAGGAAGTACTGTGTGATGGTGATGTGGTTGTATTTAGGAAGTACTGTGTGATGGTGATGTGGCTGTACTTAGGAAGTACTGTGTAATTGTGAGGTGGCTGTACTTAGGAAGTACTGTGTGATGGTGATATGGCCGTACTTGGGAAGTACTGTGCAATTGTGAGTTGACTGTACTTAGGAAGTACTGTGTGATGGTGAGGTGGCTGTACTTAGGAAGTACTGTTTAATGGTGAGGTGGCTGTACTTAGGAAGAACTGTGTGATGGTGAGGTGGCTGTACTTAGGAAGTACTGTGTGATGGTGATGTGGCTGTACTTAGGAAGTACTGTTTGATGGTGAGGTGGCTGTACTTAGGAAGTACTGTGTGATGGTGAGGTGGCTATATTTGTGAAGTTCTGTGTAATGAAGTGGTAAGATGACTGAACAATTGAGGAAAACATTGTTTGATCTAATTTAAACATGATTAAGTGCTTCGTCTCAACCACTTTGAAATGTCGATGTTTCAGGTTTTCTAAGTTCATTTAATTGTCCCGTTCTTCCCCCATCCCCACTCACTGCAGGTAATTCAACCCACTTTTCAGTAAGGATAATTTAAAACCACTTACCATCACCAGGGAGACTCCAAACACGACCTACTATCAGCCGGCAGACGTTAGACAGGCCATCGGAATCTTCTGCCAGTCACGCCATCTTAACGACCTCATAGGAGCTCGTCAAGTGCAAGGGTCGCTGACGAAACTCGTCTGTCCATTCATTTCACCGAATAAAAGAAAAGGAAACTCTCAAAGACGAATTGCTCCCATTTCTTGAAGGTTGATCATCGGTTGAATGTCATTGGCTGCATCTGTTTATATTAAAACAAAGGCTTATGACGTTGAAAATGTCTTGATGCCAGCTTTTCACCAAACAACCTCCAGCTTCTCCCAAACAAATCAAGTTTGATACAGGTGGTGACTTGACATTAGGAGAGTGCTGATAGTTTGATACAGGTGGTGACTTGACATTAGGAGAGTGCTGATAGTTTGATTAAGGTGGTGTACTTGACATTAGGAGAGTGCTGATAGTTTGATACAGGTGGTGACTTGACATTAGGAGAGTGCTGATAGTTTGATACAGGTGGTGACTTGACTTAGGAGAGTGCTGATAGTTTGATATAGGTGGTGACTTGACATGAGGAGAGTGCTGATAGTTTGATACAGGTGGTGACTTGACATTAGGAGAGTGCTGATAGTTTGATACAGGTGGTGACTTGACATTAGGAGAGTGCTGATAGTTTGATACAGGTGGTGTACTTGACTAGAGGAGAGTGCTGATAGTTTGATACAGGTGATGTACTTGACTAGAGAAGAGTGCTGATAGTTTGATACAGGTGGTGTACTTGACTAGAGGAGAGTGCTGATAGTTTGATACAGGTGGTGTACTTGACATTAGGATAGTGCTGATAGTTTGATACAGGTGGTGTACTTGACATTAGGAGAGTGCTGATAGTTTGATACAGGTGGTGTACTTGACATTAGGAGAGTGCTGATAGTTTGATACAGTTGGTGTACTTGACTAGAGGAGAGTGCTGATAGATTGTAATAGGTGGTGTACTTGACATTAGGAGAGTGCTGATAGTTTGATACAGGTGGTTTACTTGACATTAGGAAAGTGCTGATAGTTTGATACAGGTGTTGTACTTGACATTAGGAGAGTGCTGATAGTTTGATACAGGTGGTGTACTTGACTAGAGGAGAGTGCTGATAGTTTGATACAGGTGGTGTACTTGACTCGAGGAGAGTGCTGATAGTTTGATACAGGTGGTGTACTTGACTAGAGGAGAGTGCTGATAGTTTGATACAGGTAGTGTACTTGACTAGAGGAGAGTGCTGATAGTTTGATAAAGGTGGTGTACTTGACATTAGGAGAGTGCTGATAGTTTGATACAGGTGGTGACTTGACATTAGGAGAGTGCTGATAGTTTGATACAGGTGGTGACTTGACATTAGGAGAGTGCTGATAGTTTGATAAAGGTGGTGTACTTGACTAGAGGAGAGTGCTGATAGTTTGATACAGGTGGTGTACTTGACATTAGGAGAGTGCTGATAGTTTGATACAGGTGGTGTACTTGACATTAGGATAGTGCTGATAGTTTGATACAGGTGGTGTACTTGACATTAGGAGAGTGCTGATAGTTTGATACAGGTGGTGTACTTGACATGAGGAGAGTGCTGATAGTTTGATACAGTTGGTGTACTTGACATTAGGAGAGTGCTGATAGATTGATATAGGTGGTGTACTTGACATTAGGAGAGTGCTGATAGTTTGATACAGGTGGTTTACTTGACATTTAGGAAAGTGCTGATAGTTTGATACAGGTGGTGTACTTGTCATTAGGAGAGTGCTGATAGTTTGATACAGGTGGTGTACTTGACAGTAGGAGAGTGCTGATAGTTTGATACAGGTGGTGTACTTGACTAGAGGAGAGTGCTGATAGTTTGATACAGGTGGTGTACTTGACTAGAGGAGAGTGCTGATAGTTTGATACAGGTAGTGTACTTGACTAGAGGAGAGTGCTGATAGTTTGATACAGGTGGTGTACTTGACTAGAGGAGAGTGCTGATAGTTGAACGAAAAGATGCTGCAAATGTTAACATGCTGTCCACATATTCATACTTCCCACAAGTATAAGTTGTTCATGGGAAATGAAATACAATAGAATATCTTTTATCGGTGCCAATTTCTTCAGTGTTACATTGTTCTATGAGGACATCGTGCAAGAATTTTTTAATGGTATACAATCTATCTATATCTATAATTCACCAGAAATTAGGACAAGCACAAGACGTGTTCAATAAGCTTGATGAATGACCCTCGCTAGGGTCAACCAATCGCGTTTTATGGTTGGAAAGCGAGGGTGGTGCAGGGTCGGGGGCAGGTAGCAAGGACCGCAGAGCACATGTCTCGAGACCGATAATGCGTCGGCGGTCCCCCTTCGTTCTTTTCATTCCTACGTGCTGCTATTTGTGTCCGTCCCCCCTCCTGTTCTTTACAGTATCAATAAGCAATTCTGCGGCGTATGCTACGCCGCGGGTCGTATCTAGTTGGTAATAATAAAACAACCCTTTAGGACAGCGTGATTTCAGCCATGTCAGCTTGTATTGATCCATATTTATATTCTACCAATAACTTCTACAACCGAAGCGGCGGTGACTAGCGGCTAGCAACATCTCCTAGAGCAAATGCGGGTACCAATAACTACTGTAAAAATATACGTGAACTTCCGATAATGTTCATCTGCCCGATTTAACAAGTACCAGGCGATGTAGGTTTATTGTTACAAGATAACCAAATAATTCACTTTTGGGGTAGAAATAAAAAGTCTGAAAGATAAGGCATTAGCTATTCGTTGTCACATCCCAAGGTAAGGCATTAGCTATTCGTTGTCACATCCCAAGGTAAGGCATTAGCTATTCGTTGTCACATCCCAAGCTAAGGCATTAGCTATTCGTTGTCACATCCCAAGGTAATGCATTAGCTATTCGTTGTCGCATCCCAAGGTAAGGCATTAGCTATTCGTTGTCGCATCCCAAGGTAAGGCATTAGCTATTCGTTGTCGCATCCCAAGGTAAGGCATTAGCTATTCGTTGTCGCATCCCAAGGTAAGGCATTAGCTATTCGTTGTCGCATCCCAAGGTAAGGCATTAGCTATTCGTTGTCGCATACCAAGGTAAGGCATTAGCTATTCGTTGTCGCATCCCAAGGTAAGGCATTAGCTATTCGTTGTCACATACCAAGGTAAGGCATTAGCTATTCGTTGTCGCATACCAAGGTAAGGCATTAGCTATTCGTTGTCGCATCCCAAGGTAAGGCATTAGCTATTCGTTGTCGCATACCAAGGTAAGGCATTAGCTATTCGTTGTCGCATCCCAAGGTAAGGCATTAGCTATTCGTTGTCGCATACCAAGGTAAGGCATTAGCTATTCGTTGTCGCATACCAAGGTAAGGCATTAGCTATTTGTTGTCGCATACCAAGGTAAAAGCATTAGCTATTCGTTGTCGCATCCCAAGGTAAGGCATTAGCTATTCGTTGTCGCATCCCTCTTCTTTTTAATAGCTATCCGCGTTAAATGAATTCTGATATAAAGTGAAGACTTTTGTGAATAAGACACTATTAGTCTGTCTTAGGTGTCTTATTTCTGGTCGTAGCCGTAATGTCTAGAAAGAAACCAATAATTAATGATAGTCGCCAAAACTATTGATGCTTGGTGGTGACATGTGACCAACATAGCCAGACATAAGACCAACCCATCAAACATGTAACCAACATAACCAGACATGAGACCAACATAGCCAGACATGAGACCAACATAACCAGACATGAGACCAACATAACCAGACATGAGACCAACCCATCAAACATGTAACCAACATAACCAGACATGAGACCAACATAACCAGACATGAGACCAACATAACCAGACATGAGACCAACATAACCAGACATGAGACCAACATAACCAGACATGAGACCAACATAACCAGACATGAGACCAACATAACCAGACATGTGACCAACATAACCAGACATGAGACCACCCCATCAGACATGTGATCAACATTACCAGACATGAGACCACCCCATCAGACATGTGACCAACATCATCAGACATAAGACTTACCAACACCACCAGACTTAATGCAACAGCTTCTCTTATAGCCACCAGCTAGGAATTGAAGTAAATTGAATTTTAATGACGTCATTGGCGAAACCGGGAAGGAAAAAAATCAATAACATTTTTTTTCGAGGAATTGTTTTATTTAACGGAAAACGGAGGATATCTAATGTTATATCAAGTTTTAAACATATAACTCCACTGGTCAGCATGTCTAATAGTAAAACAATGAAAATGTCTTACACTTACACTCAATATAATGATACACAGTATAATGCACACACAATTACATAATCCTATTCTAATGTTCCTACTATATCTAGCGTGAAATTATATAGTCTCAAAAACATTATATCAAAGAACACAAATTACTTTCACCCATCAAATAATCTCAATCACTCTAATATAATTCAGGGGCGAATTAAGATTGCAGGGGGCCCCTGGCTGCAATTCCTCCAGGGGCCCGGTCCAGCCACCTTTATTATACAATATAATAAGTTTGGGGCCCTTAAATCATTGGGTGCCCCTGGCTTTAGCCCAATCAGCATCCCCCTTAATCCGCCACAGATATAATTCTACAGGCTAGATAATACAACACAACATTCTATTTATTTTATCTCACAGTACTTATATTTTAAAAGGACATTTAATCTCACAGTACATATAAATCTCAACGTACATAAATCTTATAATACATATAATCTTACAATAGATATAATCTTGCACTACTGTCAACTTACAGTACATATAATCTTACACTACATATAATCTTACAGTACACAAATCGACAGTAATTATAATCTCACAGGTCTTTATATATATATATATATCTATCTCTATATATATAAGACGCATTTGTTGTCTGTCCGTCGTCTGTCTGTTCCCTTATAACTCAAGATCCAGACAACCAAATAACGTGAAATTTGGTACACGTACACAAAATTATACCGGAAAGGTTATTAAACAGGTTTCGTTCCATATATATAAGATACTGGGGGCCGGGGGCCCAAAATGTAGTTTTTCCCTATATGAGCTATATAAAATAAAAATTATTGAAAATTAAGACGTAAAATAATGACGCAAATTAATAAACATTTTGGTGTCGAGATTAACAAGAAGGCGATTATCGCCATAAAATAATTTTTGTTGTTGTTGTTGCTTTGTTGTTGTTGCTTTTGTTGTTGTAGTTGTTGTTTTGTTGTTGTTGCTTTGTTGTTGTTGCTTTTGTTGTTGTAGTTGTTGTTTTGTTGTTGTTTTGTTGTTGATGTTTTTGTTGTTGTTTTGTTTTTGTTGTTGTTGCTGTTGTTGTTTTTGTTGTTGTTGCTGTTGTTGTTGCTGTTGTTGCTTTTGTGTTGTTTTTGCTGTTGTTGTTGTTGTCCACATCCCTTGCCCTGCGACGACAATGTCCTTCATTTTGTTGTTGCTTTGTTGTTGTTGCTGTTGTATTTGTTGTTTTGTTGTTGTTGCTTTGTTGTTGTTGCTGTTGTTGTTGTAGTTGTTGTTTTGTTGTTGTTGTTGTAGTTGTTGTTTTGTTTTTGTTTTGTTGTTGTTTTTGTTGTTGTTTTGTTTTTGTTGTTTGTTGTTGTTTTTGTTGTTTTTTTGTTTTTGTTGTTGTTTTGTTTTTGTTGTTTTGTTGTTGTTTTGTTTTTGTTGTTTTGTTGTTTTGTTGTTGTTTTTGTTGTTTTTGTTTTGTTGCTGTTGTTGTTAAACCCGGGCGGGAGCCGGGTACTTGCCCCTAGTATATATATAAGACGCATTTGTTGTCTGTCTGGTTGTCTGTCTGTTCCCTCATAACTCGAGATCCAGACAACCAAATAACGTGAAATTTGGTACACGTACACAAAATTATACCGGAAAGGTTATTAAACAGGTTTCGTTCCTTACATATAAGATACTGGGGCCCGGGGGCCCAAAATGTAGTTTTTCCCTATATGAGCTATATAAAATAAAAATTATTGAAAATTAAGACGTAAAATAATGACGCAAATTAATAAACATTTTGGTGTCGAGATTAACAAGAAGGCGATTATCGCCATAAAATAATTTTTTTGTTGTTGTTGCTTTGTTGTTGTTGCTTTTGTTGTTTTGTTGTTGTAGTTGTTGTTTTGTTGTTATTGTTGTTGTTGTAGTTGTTGTTTTGTTGTTGTTTTGTTGTTGATTTTTTTGTTGATGTTTTGTTTTTGTAGTTGTTGCTGTTGTTGTTTTTGTTGTTGTTGCTGTTGTTGTTGCTGTTGTTGTTGCTGTTGCTGTTGTTGTTGCTTTGTTGTTGTTGCTGTTGTTGTTGTAGTTGTTTTATTGTTGTTTTGTTGTTGATTTTGTTGTTTTTTTGTTGTTGTTTTGTTTTTGTTGTTTTGTTGCTGTTGCTGTTGTTGGTTTTGTCGTTGTTGCTGTTGTTGTTGCTGTTGTTGTTGTAGTTGTTGTTTTGTTTTTGTTGCTTTGTTGTTGTTGCTGTTGTTGTTGTAGTTGTTGTTTGTTTTTGTTGTTTGTTTTTGTTGTTTTGTTGCTGTTGTTGTTTTTGTTGTTGTTGCTGCTGTTGTTAAACCCGGGAGAAGCCGGGTACTTGCCCCTAGTATATATATATATCTCTATATATATAAGCCGCATTTGTTGTCTGTCTGTTCCCTAATAACTCAAGATCCAGACAACCAAATAACGTGAAATTTGGTACACGTACACAAAATTATACCGGAAAGGTTATTAAACGGGTTTCGTTCCTTATATATAAGATACTGGGGCCCGGGGGCCCAAAATGTAGTTTTTCCCTATATGAGCTATATAAAATAAAAATTATTGAAAATTAAGACGTAAAATAATGACGCAAATTAATAAACATTTTGGTGTCGAGATTAACAAGAAGGCGATTATCGCCATAAAATAATTTTTTTGTTGTTGTTGCTTTTGTTGTTGTTGTTTTGTTGTTGTTGCTTTGTTGTTGTTGCTGTTATTGTTGTAGTTGTTGTTTTTTTGTTGCTTTGTTATTGTTTTGTTGTTGCTTTGTTATTGTTTTGTTGTTGATGTTTTTGTTGTTGTTTTGTTTTTGTTGTTGTTGCTGTTGTTGTTTTTGTTGTTGTTGCTGTTGTTGTTGCTTTTGTGTTGTTTTTGTTGTTGTTGCTGTTGTTGCTTTTGTGTTGTTTTTGCTGTTGTTGTTGTTGTCCACATCCCTTGCCCTGCGACGTCAATGTCCTTCATGTTGTTGTTGCTTTGTTGTTGTTGCTGTTGTAGTTGTTGTTTTGTTGTTGTTGCTTTGTTAGTGTTGCTGTTGTTGTTGTAGTTGTTGTTTTGTTGTTGTTTTGTTGTTGATTTTGTTGTTTTTGTTGTTTTGTTGCTGTTGCTGTTTCTGTTGTTGTTTTTGTCGTTGTTGCTGTTGTTGTTTTTGTTGTTGTTGCTGTTGTTGTTAAACCCGGGAGAAGCCGGGTACTTGCCCCTAGTATATATATATATATATATATATATATATATATATATATATATATATATATATATATATATATATATATATCTAATATATAAAGCTCAGTTGGTGTTTGTATCTTTGTATGTTTGTATGTTTCACTTTTCGACTTTCTATTAGACAATCACGGAAAAACCAAATGACGGACAGGGACCAAATTTGGCAGGACGTTTCCTTTTACCCTGAAGGTGGTTTTAAGTTAGTTTTTTGTAATTGTCCCTTTTGCCCGAATGCCGTAAATTAAATAATCAGAAAATGCAGAGACAAAGAATAAAAAAAATTAACCTCATTTCTGTATTGAACAAATTTACGCGCACGTTCAAATGCCGTTCAAAGCGAGTTACTTTTGGTGACGTTTTTTTCCCCAATACTTTATTTTCAGCGGTGCGCATTCAAAAAATATTATAATGTCTAATTACGGTGCGCACATTTTCGTGTACGCTTCATAATTTGAGCTGTGTAGTACAACGAATTGTCATTTTCTTTACTGTTACTTTCTATATATTCGATAGACACGTAAACATATTTAATTACAACTGCCACACGATGCATTAGATTGAATTGTTTACACGTTTAAATTTAATTGCGAATTTGTTTTAATTATTTTCTGTTCCATAATTCGGCATTTAATAAAAACCTATTTATGTAATAATTGTGTCAGTATTTTTTTTCAAACTATTTAAATTTAGGCTACCGGACCTATTAACATAAGTAGATTAAACTAAATAAAGTGATCCTGAAAACGCTTAATTATTTTGTATTGCGAATTTAATATGTTATGTTCATTCCTTTGATGATGGATTAACATAGGTCATTTTTAAAATCAATTATTGTCATGGTTTCACATGCGTTTTTAACATAAAATTGATTTGTTTTTTGTTTTTGTTTTTTTTAAATTAGGAATATAGACTAATTTCTTTATTTATCTTTATTATCTTTATCTCATAGACGCTTACAAATATTGTATTAATAACAATTGTGTTACGATGCAGTGTCGTAAATATATAAGAGCTTTTTTAGAGACGACAGTGGCAGAGATCATTTGGAAAAATGTCAAAAAAGCAGTGGCCTTTTTTTAATGGATACAAACAAACAAACATAAAATTATCAACTGAGCTTCATATATTACATATGCGTTTAAATTATTTTATTTCAATTATTTTCACGATGCATTGTATGAATATTTTACATGCAATGAATAAAATTGGGATTTTAAAAAATTTATTTCATAACTCGACATTTAATTAAAAACCATAGATGTAGCGAGTTTATTTTATGTTGAAAGTGATGGCCTATGTCAAATAAACTTACACTTTAAAACAGTTTACTTAAGCTTTATATACACTATACATTATAAACTTTCGATACCAAATTTATTAACAAAACTTGACTAAATTTAATGAAGTGATCCTGAAAACGCTTAATTAATATGAATTGCGAATTGAATATGTTTTTATGTTCATTCCTTTGTATTCAGAATAGCATAGGCCATTTCTAAAATTGCCTTTTAATCATTTTTAAGATGCACTTATGAACAGACGGTTGAATCTTTTTTTTTCATTTTTATTTTATTTTACATATATAAAATCTGGTGTGTGTGTGTGCATTGAATATAATTTACAAAATATGATGCCTTATCCGAAATAGGGAACAAAAAAATGATTCCTTTTTGAAATTATACACATTGCTTATAAACCGTAAATATAAATCGTAAAATATAGAGACATAAAAATGTTAAATATTATTTCCCTGTTTAGACAATTATGAATACGTCAAAAGGAGGAGTTATTTTGGTCCAGTACATTTACTTTATAACAAGACTTTATTTTATGCGGCCAGCTTTCTATATTGTCTAAATATGGTGTGCACATTTTTTTATATCATTTTAATACGACCAGTTTTAAAAAAAAAGTATTTTAGAAAGTACATTTATAATTTTGTTTATTTGCGCTATGAGTCACTTAGCTTTTGCCTTTTAAAGGGATAGTGCCACATGTTCTTTATCTCATAGACGTGGTTACAAATATTATATAACTTACAATTGTGATACGATGCAGTTTCGTAATTATATATTAAATTTTTTAGTGACGAGGGTGGTAGAGCTCTTTCGGAAAACCTGTAAGTTATGTTAATTTTGTACAAGTGGGAATGAAATTGTAAATTTAGTTATTATGGTCGGCAAGAATCATTATTTAATAAATCATATCTTTTAAATAGTAAGGTTATGTTAAAAGGCACTGCATTAAGTGAAAACAACTCACGCGGTAAAATGGCATATCTCTGTTTCTCATAAGATTTTAACTGATGAATCTGAAATTTAACTTGGCAAATAAAAAATGTAATAACCAGCAACTAATACTTGGATAAAGGGTCAGCACACTCCCGCTACAAAGTGCGGGTATTTTTCTAGTATATATATATATATATATAACACTACACATTATCTCTAGGTACATTTGAAATTTAAAGTAATTATAATCTTGATGAAATTTATAATTCACATACTTTCACTCTGTATTTAACCCAGCACTTTTTATAATCGTAAGGTGCATATTATTTCAAGCTACATATAATCTTATGGTACATATAATGTCAAGGTAAATATAATCTCAAAGTGCATATAATCTCAAGGTACATTTAATCTCATGGTACATATAACCTCAAGGCAGCGGCGTAGCGTGGGTATTTGCCGCCCGGGGAAGAACCCATCTTTGCCGCCCCCCCCCCGAAAAAATATGCTGATGGTATAAAGAATATAAAATGTATATTAGAAAGTAATAAGGAAACTATACATGTTTATGTTAGAATAAATAGAAGAGCTTTCATTTCTTGATTAAAATTGAAGTTTTCTTCTTTTCCTCGTGGCACAATCTTTGATATATCAATATTGTTAGCAATACGATGCTCAAAAGCCAAAATAGCTATAGATTAGTCAATCTTAGTGTATTCATTATTGATCGTAATCAAGTCTTCGTTAACTTAATTTTAGAGAAGCTTTTCTCATAGCTGGCATTCAAAGTCCTGTAGATTAGCTGGTGTACGAAAATCATATCTGTTTTTTCCGAATTCTGTAACTGCCAAAACACCAGAGTTTCTCCTGTAATCTCATCTTATGAAGAATACAACTTTATTTTCAACTGTTTTTCTACATAACATGGCTACATATTAACTTTGATTTCCAATAATTTGCTTTCTCATTCTTTGAATGGAAGGTTAAATTAAAATGATAACGTTCCATATGAAAGTTTAGCAAACGTACAAGCATCCTTTAAGTATTCCATTAGTTTGTCTGTAAGTAACCTCTGCAAAGCATTTTAAGCACTATAATTTTGGTCCACATTGTCTTCATAAAGTACGTTTCCAGATAGTACATTATTCCAAACGTAAAATAAAAAAGAAAATATAGGATATTTCAATTTGAATAGCAAAGAACCTGTGTCTATTCACTGGTTTTTGGTCCTTCGTCTGCCTCAGTCAGTTTTTCAATAGCTTTCAAATTATCGTCAAAATGGGTCCATGTTATCTTCACTATTTTGTATCCTGATGTATGTTAAGTGCCTTGCCTGTAGCAGCAATTACATTTTTCTAATGGCCTGTGGGTATGGAAAAGAATGCGTAACTCCGTTTTAGTGTACCAAAAATAGTTTGAAAATTTGTTTAAGTTGGAGCAGCATTTAAGGAAACCAGGTTTAACGAACTAACCGGATACAGGAATTTTGGCTTTTACACGACGGGCGGCTGAAAATGTTTTGAATCAGTTTTAGGTACCAGTACCAGCATATCAGTGTCATGTTTTATGTTGCTTGAGCCCCTTGTTTTCAGCTGAGTGATATTAGTATCAGAGGGCTTTAGATTCATTATGGAGTTTTAAGTTTTGGCATTAAAACGTTCACGTATTGTAATATGGGTCCTTATTTCTTTTTTAACTTTTTCCTTGGCTTCTCTTTTATTTTATCTAACTTTATTTAACTTTTTTCCACTTTTACAAGCTAATTAATAATAATGAATTAGCCGCCCCCCCCCCAAAAAAAAGTGCCGACCTGTATCAAGTTCTCACACTACTTTCGGTTATTCAGTTCAGTAGCATATGTATCAGATTAATTTATATCTAATATGGAGTTTGGGGCCGTCCAAAAAGTACGTCACGCTCCAGAGGGGGGAGGGGATGTAACAAAGTGTGACAGTTTGTGAAGAGGGGGAGGGGGGGTCCGGTCATGTGTGACGTCACGGTGTTTTATATTAAATGTTAATTATTTTGTTCATAAAAACCCAATTTTTATTTTAAAATGTGACGTACTTTAGGGGGGGGGGTCCAAGATTTGTGACATTTTGTGACAGGGGGAGGGGGAGGTAAAAATGGTCAAAAATAGCGCGACGTACTTTATGGATGGCCCCTTTGAAGTTTTGGCAGTAGAAACGTTTATAAGTTTACGATAGCTCCTTTGTTAATTTTCTGAATTTCTTTCTTCTTCTTTTATTCTTATTATTATTATTATTATTATTATTATTTTGATAAAAATTTACATTTTAAAAAAAAATTATTCTTAGAATCTAATTAACAAAGAGGAATTTGCCGCCCCTAAAAGAAGTGCCGCCCGGGGCATTTGCTCCCCTTGCCCCCCTCTCGCTACGCCACTGCCTCAAGGTACATATAATCTCAAGGTTAATCTAATATCAATTTACACATAATCTAAAGGTTCATATAATCTCAAGATACATATAATCATAATATAAATATAATCTCAAGTTAATATAATCTCAAGGTACATATAATTTCAATGTACATTTAATCGTAAAGTACATGTACATATAATATAACAGCCATTATTTCCTCAAAATTGAACTATTCAACTATTGTCAAGCAACATTACTCTCACTCTTCATGTATTCATTATAAATCGAATCTTATATACTTATATTCTTACACGACATTTCATATTTAGCTTTGTTACTTATTAGTGGAAGTCACGTGAGCACAGATGGCCAATCTTCTTGATTAGAATATCATGTTCTGTTGGAACAAGGTGGCGGGCTGGGCAAGAGGAGAGGAAGAGTTACCGTATGTCAATACGACAAAATTTAATCTGCTTGAAAGCTGATCAATCTAACTGAAAGGCCCCACTTCATCTCACTGGTGATCCTCACTCAACAACGCAACAGGTGACACCAGGACACAACATGTGACATCAGGACTTGACTTTAACATCAAAAATCACAACATTTGACACGAGGACTTGACTTCAACAACACAGCATTTGACATGAGGACTTGACTTCAACAACACAACATGTGACACCAGGACTTGACTTCAGAATTACAACATGATGACATCAGGAAATGACTTCAACATCACAACATGATGACATCAGGATATGACTTCAACATCACAACATGATGACATCAGGATATGACTTCAACATCACAACACAATGACATCAGGATATGACTTCAACATCACAACACAATGACATCAGGGACATGACTTCAACAACACAACATTTGACATGAGGACTTGACTTCAACATCACAACATGATGACATCAGGACTTGACTTCAACATCACAACATGATGACATCAAGAAATGACTTCAACATCACAACATGATGACATCAGGATATGACTTCAACATCACAACATGATGACATCAGGATATGACTTCAACATCACAACACAATGACATCAGGATATGACTTCAACATCACAACACAATGACATAAGGGCATGACTTCAACAACACAACATTTGACATGAGGACTTGACTTCAACATCACAACATGATGACATCAGGACATGACTTCAGCATTACAACATGATGACATCAGGATATGACTTCAACATCACAACATGATGACATCAGGATATGACTTCAACATCACAACATGATGACATCAGGATATGACTTCAACATCACAACACAATGACATCAGGATATGACTTCAACATCACAACACAATGACATCAGGGACATGACTTCAACATCACAACATGATGACATCAGGATATGACTTCAACATCACAACACAATGACATCAGGACATGACTTCAACATCACAACATGATGACATCAGGATATGACTTCAACATCACAACATGATGACATCAGGATATGACTTCAACATCACAACATGATGACATCAGGACATGACTTCAACATCACAACATGATGACATCAGGATATGACTTCAACATCACAACACAATGACATCAGGACATGACTTCAACATCACAACATGATGACATCAGGATATGACTTCAACATCACAACATGATGACATCAGGATATGACTTCAACATCACAACATGATGACATCAGGATATGACTTCAACATCACAACACAATGACATCAGGACATGACTTCAACATCACAACATGATGACATCAGGATATGACTTCAACATCACAACATGATGACATCAGGATATGACTTCAACATCACAACATGATGACATCAGGATATGACTTCAACATCACAACATGATGACATCAGGATATGACTTCAACATCACAACATGATGACATCAGGATATGACTTCAACATCACAACATGATGACATCAGGACATGACTTCAACATCACAACATGATGACATCAGGATATGACTTCAACATCACAACACAATGACATCAGGACATGACTTCAACATCACAACACAATGACATCAGGATATGACTTCAACATCACAACATGATGACATCAGGATATGACTTCAACATCACAACACAATGACATCAGGACATGACTTCAACATCACAACGTGATGACATCAGGACATGACTTCAACATCACAACGTGATGACATCAGGATATGACTTCAACATCACAACATGATGACATCAGGATATGACTTCAACATCACAACACAATGACATCAGGACATGACTTCAACATCACAACATAATGACATCAGGACATGACTTCAACATCACAACGTGATGACATCAGGACATGACTTCAACATCACAACATGATGACATCAGGACATGACTTCAACATCACAACATGATGACATCAGGATATGACTTCAACATCACAACATGATGACATCAGGACATGACTTCAACATCACAACACGATGACATCAGGACATGACTTCAACATCACAACGTGATGACATCAGGACATGACTTCAACATCACAACACGATGACATCAGGACATGACTTCAACATCACAACGTGATGACATCAGGACATGACTTCAACATCACAACACAATGACATCAGGACATGACTTCAACATCACAACGTGATGACATCAGGATATGACTTCAACATCACAACACAATGACATCAGGATATGACTTCAACATCACAACGTGATGACATCAGGATATGACTTCAACATCACAACACAATGACATCAGGATATGACTTCAACATCACAACGTGATGACATCAGGATATGACTTCAACATCACAACGTGATGACATCATGATATGACTTCAACATCACAACACAATGACATCAGGACATGACTTCAACATCACAACACAATGACATCAGGACATGATTTCAACATGATGACATCAGGATATGACACATACGCCAACACAAACACAATTTTTTTAAATTCTTTTTATCCCTGCCGTGAATACTTCTACTTCATGGAATGTGGCCTGCTTTGCAAAAAGTTTGGACGCCCCTGTCGTATACATAGCAAAAATGTTTCGCGTCCACACAGGACGCATGCCAAGTGGACTTAGGGGATAAATGACGTTACGCTCCTTTAAAAAAAGGGTGGGGGGAGGTGGGTTCCCATTTGTGACAAAGTGTGACGAGGGGAGTGTGTGTTTAAGAACTGTGACGTCACATCGAAAAGCGCAACTTTAAATAAAAGTTCAGCTTAAATATTTGATCGCTTACAATTTATTTAATGACGTTTTAAATGGGTTCAAGCTTGCTACGATATTTGAGGGCAGCCTTACACTAAATACATACTTAAATGACAAAAAAGTGATTTGAAACATGGGTAGTATTTTTAAAAAAGCTTTGTGACGTCATATTGAAGGGGGTATAACTTCTTGTGACGACTTGTTGCGAGAAAAGTTCAGATCGATCCAATGTACCGTAATAAAATTAATGCATTTTTAGTTTATCTCTATAAATAGCATGTTTAGTCGTCTGCTAGAGTTGACCGCCACGGTTCACTGGTTTCACTCCAGCCTTCGATGGCTCGGGGTCTGTCACGGTCTGTTGCATGGTGTGTATTATATTGAACATAAACAATACTTTTAGTTATGTCTCATATATAAGTATAAGGGATTTATAGTCAAAAACTTTGTATTACGGGGTTGTTTACAGTGGCGTAGCTAGAACTTTTGCCGCCCGGGGCGGTCTCCCATTTGCCCCCTTTTTAAGGGACGTCCATAAATGACGTCACGCACCTGGGTGGGGGGAGGGAGTCACACGTTTGTGAAGATGTGTAACGAAAGGGGGGGGGTTAAGAAATGTGACGTCAAGTCAAAACGTGCAACTTTAAATAAATTCCCACTTAAATATTTGATTACTGACACTTTATTTAATGAAGTTTATGTAAATCGCGTGTTACGATATTAGAATGCAGCGTTACACTAAAAACATACTTAAATGGAAAAAATTTAATTTGAAACATGATCATTTTCAAACAG
The DNA here is from genome assembly GCA_944989445.1 of Ampullaceana balthica. Classification (NCBI taxonomy): domain Eukaryota; kingdom Metazoa; phylum Mollusca; class Gastropoda; family Lymnaeidae; genus Ampullaceana; species Ampullaceana balthica. The sequence continues at coordinate 622,547 of CALYLW010000466.1, read as the reverse complement.
AAATTACGGCTTTTATTGGGGGGGGGGTGGGGTCAAGCTTTGTGACGTCTTATTGAAGAAGGGGTCTAAGTTTTTGTGATGACGTGTGACGAGGGGGGAGGGATTGAAATATCAGCCAAAATAGCGTGCTTCATTTATGGACGGCCCCTTAGTCGATTACATTATGGTTTTTTTTAAATTAATAAACATGAATAAATAATTGTAATTGAAACTAAGTAAAGGTGGGGAACATGTTTACCATTGCATGCCATATTTATGTAAGAGTAATAAAAGAGGCGCATAAGATTATATACATATAAATACACATTTATAAAAAAACAAGATACTTTTTTTAAAGGCCACAAGAAAGTTACTGAGGTCGCAGCCCCAATGAGACAAAACATTTCCAAATTTACATTTTTTTAAAAAAACATTACCAAATACTATTCTTTTATTTTGTATTTATAAATAAATTATTTTTTTTACAAACAAAGAAAATGTATACACTAGCAGTGGCGTAACAACGGCTTGGCAATGGGGCAGTTGCCAAGAGCGCCGGCCTGCGCCAGTTCAAAAGGGCGCCGTTAAATCTCTAATTTTTAATTTTTTATTTAAATAAAAGGCGCCAAAAATAAATTAGGCAAGGGCGTCAAAAACCCATGTACGCCTCTGTACATTAGTATGTAAACATGTTTATACTAGGGCTGTTATCGATTAATTTAAATTTAATCGTTAAATTTTGAAAAATTATCGATTAATTAATCGATAATTTCGATTAAAGCCAAAAATAGAAATTTATGACGTCATTAAACTGAACATTTCTCACGGAAATTGAAAATTAAGAATATTTTGAACTAAATTTTATGACAATGTGTTGATACTAGATCGGATGTTTGTGCTGAAGGTGGTACGTCGGCGATGTATTTGATCCTTTAAAAGAGAATTGTTTATGACAGTGAACACAGTAAACTTTTTCACCATCTTCGACTTTGCCATTCGCAGTTAGCTTAAAAACATTACTTTATTTAGCAGTTTAGAAATACCGCGCAGCAAATTTTGTAAAAATATTGCACACAAAATGAATGCTGTGCAACTTTACACACGGGTTTGTTTTTAAACTTTGTACACGGATCAACGAACCTTAGAGGGAACACTGGTCGTGAGGGGGTGACACCATCAATGGCGTAGCTTTGGGGGAGGGGGTTCCAAATTCGAAAGTCACCCGGGCCCCTGTCAAAGACAACCACTTTTAAAAAATAAATTCAATTATTTTCTCATATGGGAACGCAAATTCATGTTATCACCACAATGTGATATTTCCTTATTGCGACACTGGAGTTCCATCTAAGACATTTTGTATATCTTTTCCGATGTAGATTTTTAAATAAGAGTTGATAAGACTCTTAACCAGTTCCACTTTTTAACTTGCTGTTGTAAACAACTACTTTATTTTTCCCAACTTTAAGGATTTTAAAGGGAAAAAGTATAGTGTAAAAATATTTATAGCTGTAATCGTAATTATAGTTATAGTATATGGCAATTATAGTCAGTATTGAGTATAGTATATTTCAGAATATTATTATAATTACACGAGACATATTCTATTAAAATAATTATTTTTTATATTAGGTAATCCTGCAGTTTCTACAGACTACGACACGACTACAGTCAGTCTACAGACTACAGACACTACAGTGTCTACAGTCTTCAGTGTAATTACTGTAATCAGTGTTACTGTACTACGACTACACTACAGTCTACACGTCTTATAATTTTAGCTATTACTATTACTAATCCTGCAGTTTCTACACTTATATTATTTCACAGCGAAATTTAATTTTCTCGTGAGAACTTACGCTTTTAATTTATTAATTTAAATGATTAAATGCATAATTATATTATATGTTGTATTTCAGCTATTACAGCGCTATTTGTGGGTCTTTTTAATTTCTCAGGCATTTTATAAAACAATTTATTAAAACATTCATTAAAATAAATAAATAAGGTAAGTGCAGATGTTCAATAATATTTTATAGCTTCTGGTAGAACAGTCTAATCTTGTAGAATGTAGACAAGGACCTTGATGATCTACAATAAAAACACTGGTGGTATTCAATGTACATGCAGAAATCACCCATGACCCGCTCGTCAGCTGACCCCCAAACCTTTTCCCCTAGATTTTGTAAAAAAAAAGTCGGCTTTAGAACGAGTATATATTGTATACAGTGATAATACAGTAATCTTTTTTTTTAAATGAGTGTATATAGCAGTGGTGGCCAGACCTGTAGTAACTAAGAGCCATTGAAAAAAATTAAATTTGTTGAGAGCCGCATTGAAGAACAATGGGTCACTACCCCACTCTCAATGAAAAATTCATTTTGTGATATATTTTTCCAGTTATACAATTATCAAATATTTCAATATGTAAAATTTATGAATAGAAACACACTGCATATAGACTCATAATTATAGTCAGCATTAATTTTTATGATTCTGGTTGGTAGCTTCAGTAGTTGTGGTGTGAAGTTCTATCAGAATAAGTTCGTTAAGCATGAGGAATACTCCAAGCAATGGCATAACTTGCCTCCGTTAAAGTTACATCTTCTTTGCTAAAAGCAGAAAGTAGTGTTTACTGCTGACACATTCCAGACTTAACTCAGCAATCTTGTTTTTCCTAAATTTAGATCAAGTCCAAATTATTTTCATCCCTTTGTTTGGGTCGAGATTTTTTTTCAAAGGCTCATTTATTTTTGATATTTAAAACAAAAAGTTTTCATTTCATAAATTGTTTGCGAGCCCCAATGTGAACACAGAGAACTGCATGCGGCTCGCAAGCCAAGGTTTTGCCACCATTGGTATACAGTGTAGATTTTAAAATGATACAAAAATATAAAAAAATTCAAGTTTATAAATAGTCAGGGCCAGCTCGACAATTTTAGGTTGGGAGAAAATATGGCTATTGTAACCCTCTGGAAATTTATGTGAAAATTTCTGAAAATTTTTGTTGGTTCCAGTCTGATGATCACGCATTCTACCTGCCTTGAGCCAGCCCTAGTTATTACTTAACATTAATATAAGCAGTGGGTATATTTAACATGAAGTTGTTTAGTCTCAAATATTAATTATAAATATCTAGCCTAAATTTTATTTTTTTGGGTTGTGGCACTGTGCATTTGATAAATCAAAAGTTATAAAAATTTTGGATATCAATTTTTAGTGCAACTTAATAAGTTTTTGTTAATTTATTTGAAGTTAAAAAATCTAAATTATTTTACATTTTAAATTCCAGCTCTTCATCCATGGCTTTGAGAAATAATGGAGATGTTGTTCTTTTGTATGCACACCCGACAATGCATGAATTGGCTAAACAAATTGCTGTGTGTTGTCACAATAGCAGTTCAGTGTCTGATGCAACAAGCTCAAATTCACCCAGTGCGGATATGAAACCTGTGGTATGTTATGTCCCCCTGAGAATTCAAAAACGCAGTAGCCAAATGTATGCTATATATTTTATTAATTATCGTATATACCCGCATATATGCCGAATTTAGAACTATAAAATACAATACGGAAATCAGGGGGTCGGCTTATGTGCGCATAACACAAAATGGACACAAGGACAGACACTAATTCCAATTTTCCAGCCACACATTTTCATCTAAATATGTACTTCGTTACTCATCAATTGTGAACAACTTATGAGTGGAGGTTCAGATATTATTATAGCAAACAATGTGGAGAGATCAGAACATGTTTTTTTGTCATTCCAAATAGTAAACAAACTGGTATGTAACATAAAAGTAAGCATTTTACATCTTTAATAAATTTCTATGAACCAAAAATATGGAGTAAAATTAGACAATTGTATGGTTGGCTTATATGCAGACTTTTGCAAATACTGGCCATTTTAAAGCAGATTTAGGAGGTCAGCTTATATCGATGTAGGCTTTTGTGTGAGTATATACGTTACTTTGTATTTTTTCAACAATATTTAATGTAAAAATGAAAATTAATTCAAAGTTTTAAAAAGGAAATATATTTTTAGTGGAACCTAAGTTCCTCGTAGCTGTTAGGGAACATAGTTTTTTTTATTTTTTATTCTAGTTGTGTGACCTGGAGATTATTTTCTTTTTTAAAATAAAAACCAAATTTTAATCCTGTAAGAAAAGCCCTGACTGAAGTAATAGGACCATCATTGGGGAATTATGTCATAATTAATATAAAAATAGTTGATTTTTTTAAAGAAGGTTCGATCTAAGAATTTTTTAAATTGACAATTAGTTCAACTTTTGAAAGAGATGAGAAATGTCCCTCTTCTACTCAAAAAGCTGGCACTGACTTATTGAAATCAACGATAATAATCACTGTTTATAAAAGAAGCATTTTTGTAGCTAAGCTGAAATCCACAAGATTTTTTAAGGCAAACTTACTTATTAAAACCTTGTGGTTTAGCCTAAAATTTCTTCCTGCCTTTTAAAAGGGAAAAAAAAGTTCTGCCACTGACCCATTATAAAGAAGTAGCTGTGTGTTGTGGGCATTTAAGTTATTTTTGTTTTTATTACAAACATAAGACATGACTCAGGCAACACTTATTTACATAATTCTACTTTTGCTTTTCAATATTCTAGTAATAATTTTACTTCTAAAAGAAGCTGCTAGTGTTGTTCTCTCTTATACTCACTAGACATATTCATGTATTATTCTAAGTATTGCCTTCTTGGGGTTTTCTTTTCTAATTTTGCGGCAGCAAGTAGTAAGTAGACATATAACAAATAAAATGATCATTTTAAACTCATCTGTCATTGATTCCCTCCTTGCACTCCTAAATTCCCTCCTTGCACTCCTAAATTTCCCCACTTTCACTCCTAAATTTTCCCTCTTCCACTCCTAAATTTCCCCACTTCCACTCCTAAATTTCCCCACTTCCCCCACAGACTCCTTTTCTAATACTACAGGTGAGACCTGCTCAATGCAGTGAAATTCATTGCTATCTTGAAGTGCTCATTAACAACAATGATAACCTTATTTCAAACTTAGGTTGACTTAACTGCATGCCCAATGTGTTGACTAACAAAGAGTGAGACCTTGATCATTTAATTCGTTTTTTAAGCAGTCAATTTTAATTATTGTTTAATTGGCATCTTATTTGTAAATAATCCTAACATTTGTTGAGATATTGATGTTTGTTTTAAATGTTAATTTTGTGTTATTTTTTCCATTTTTTAAAGCGTAAAATAATATTTTTAAAATTTATTAAACACTATCCAAGAATATGTATTGTAATCTACTTACCTGCCTAAATAATGATGGAGATGATTGCAATGATGGCGGATAACTCTTCAACTACACCTGTATCTATTTATGATTATCTTTATTATTTAAGTCTTTTATTTGGCAAGTAATGATAATTTTCATAATCTGAATTAGGCTGGGTACATTTTTAAAAAATAATACAAAATATAATTAATTTCTATAGAAATAATTTGATAAATAAGCAACTTTACCAGCAACCGCTATTTTACCACGTTTTTATTAACTCACTTTCGTTCATGTTTGTTTGTCTGTCTGCAATTTTTCAAATCTGCAAACATAAAATTAAACCACTTCTGATCGTCCTAGAGATCTCAAAATTTTAACACAGATAGATCTTGGATGACAATGCATTGTACAAAATTTCAGATGGATCAAATGTACCATTATTAAATTATTGAACTTTTTAGTTTATCTATATATAAGCATATGTAATATCTGTCTGCTCTTGTTTACATTACATTCACGTGCCGAGTTCACACCAACCCCGACCACAAAAACCATGTTTAACATCAAGGGGAGATCGGTCATTTCCAGTCTGTAAATGTTTATCGGGCAATGCATATTATATTCGAACATAATCAATACTTCAAAACTCACCATAGCATACACTTAGACTAAAAAGAATAAAATAAATAGAAGTAAAATAAAAATTTGTAAAAACCACGTTTTTATAAGCGGACTAAAAAGAAGAAAATAAAAAAAAATTTCACAGAATTGTGAAGGAAAAATCTTTTTCTGGATTGATAAAAATTTCAAACTTATATGCTCAAGTACTATGATGTAATATGACTAAAAACGTGGGCGGGCGCTTTTTAGGCGTTTGGCTAAAATGATTAGGGTTTACAAATGACGAGTAAGAAAATGAGTAAATTGAATTAGTTAAGCCTGAGAAGCGCCCGTCCACGTTTTTTAGTCATATTACATCATAGTGCTTGAGCATATAAGTTTGAAATTTTTATCAATCCAGAAAAAAATTATTATTTTCTTCTTTTCAGTCCGCTTATAAAAACGTGGTTTTTACAAATCTTTTTTTTACTTCTATTTATTTATTGAATAATTTTCTTTATGATACTTTAGAAAAATGCTCTGGTACCCGCTCGTCATGTGGAGTTCCGCAACACCATCCAGTGGAAAAATTTTGCAGATGGTTTTCCCAATTTATTCATAGAAGATGTGAAATATATGGCTGGGAAAGATGGTAATTTAATATTGATTATAATAATAAAATGCTATCTTATATTAGACGGTATTCCAGCTGAAGCTGGGCACTCCATAAAATACTGGCAAACTCACACTGTGAGCAACACTTTCTTTCTTTTATCTTTACATAATTATTTTTCCATTATACAGAATGTCTTATATTTATATAATGAAAACATAATTTTATTACTTTTGTAAGTTTTTCGTACTGACGAAGGCATTAGCCGAAACTTCTACTTTTGTATTAGTCAATTAGTAAAACTTTAATTTATTGTTTTGATGACACAATTTGTTTGAGTATCTTGTATTGTATAACATGTTTTGGTTAGTTTTTTTAAACTTTGAATTTCATATATTTGTGAGCCAGAACAAACAAATGAAAATTGTGGTACATAAAAAAATTGATGTTTCATAAAAAATTTCATTCTGTCATAAGCGATCGCTGAATGATATTCATGTACTACCTATTGTAATTTAAAATATAATTAGTGAGTATATCTAGTAAGGTTATGATAGATTTAGATGTGATTCCCTTACAACAATATGTGACTATCTGTTGTAAGTGAGATGAGAACTGAATGACAACATTTAAATAATCAATGGAAGTGCAGTTTTAAGATTCATGGGCTGTTGTTAATGTGAATAACAAATGTGGTGAACAAAAAAAATAATAGGAAACATTTTTTTTATGAGAGCCTCAGCATAATTTTATATAAACTAGTGTGCGAAATTCAAGGGACCATTTTTATTCTACATCACACAATCATAATTGTACTTCTAGATTAAGTTTGTTTCTTCTCATGCAGTGATATTTATTGGAAGCTTTCACTCTCCTACTATAGTCTTTGAGCAACTCTCTGTACTCTATGCTTTCCCAAGGTAAGGGATTGTTTTTCTATAAATTAATTTTCTAGATTTACTAGGCTAGTTGACTTGTGTAATCTTTATCTATTTGTTGCATATCACTGAAAAATTTATGAACATTTTCAATCACAAACAGATTTGAAAATATAAAAAAATTGTTTTTAAATCCTTATCTAACAAGATCATGAATTTATGTCTCACTTACACAATGCTATACAAAGGTTCACATTTATGTCTTCCTTACACAGTGCTATGCAGAGGTTCAAATTTATGTCTTAGTTACACAATGCTATACAAAGGTTCAAATTATATCTAATTTCAAACCAAAATAATATTCTATTGAGAAGTGCCAATAAATGGTTCAACATTGTTGATCTATAATAAATAACATATCTATCAACATTGTTGATCTATAATAAATAACATATCTATCAACATTGTTGATCTATAATAAATAACATATCTATCAACATTGTTGATCTATAATAAATAACATATCTATCAACATTGTTGATCTATAATAAATAACATATCTATCAACATTGTTGATCTATAATAAATAACATATCTATCAACATTGTTGATCTATAATAAATAGCGTATCTATCAACATTGTTGATCTATAATAAATAACATATCTATCAACATTGTTGATCTATAATTATAATAAATAACATATCTATCAACATTCTGTCAATTGTCCTGACTTATTATTTCAAGTTATCTATCATGGCACGACTTATCTTCAGATATTTGTCTCGGTCATTTCACTTCATCCTCCCTTACTTCCCAACTGGAACCATGGAAAGGGTGGACACCGAGGGGCAGATAGCCACGGCAAAGGTAGGTCATCAAAGCTGGGTATCAAGTTGTTAGTTTGAGTTGGACTGTGCGTGTGCAGTGTCCAGGAGAGTGAGTGTTTCAAACTTAGTTTGATCAGATCCTTTTCTTTGAACAGACGTTGGCAACTCTGCTATCAGCCATACCACTCAGTGCCAGGGGACCTGCTCAAATCATCATTTATGACATCCATGCCCTGCAGGAGAGATTCTACTTCTCTGATAATGTTATTCCCAGGTCAGTGAGGAAATTATTTCCTTTTATTAATACAGACCAACACATTTTATGACATCTTAGTTTGGAGTGGGGCTCTGGTATATAAACAATTCCATGCAAGTAGATCACATATCTCATTGCATAATATTAAAGAATGTATATCCATCCCTGTGGCGCTACAACCCATGTAGGGCTTAGGCCTGTCTCACCACCTCCTTCCACTCAGATCTAACCAAGTTACAACCCATGTAGGGCTTAGGCCTGTCTCACCACCTCCTTCCACTCAGATCTAACCAAGTTACAACCCATGTAGGGCTTAGGCCTGTCTCAACACCTCCTTCCACTCAGATCTAACCAAGTTACAACCCATGTAGGGCTTAGGCCTGTCTCAACACCTCCTTCCACTCAGATCTAACCAAGTTACAACCCATGTAGGGCTTAGGCCTGTCTCACCACCTCCTTCCACTCAGATCTAACCAAGTTACAACCCATGTAGGGCTTAGGCCTGTCTCACCACCTCCTTCCACTCAGATCTAACCAAGTTACAACCCATGTAGGGCTTAGGCCTGTCTCACCACCTCCTTCCACTCAGATCTAACCAAGTTACAACCCATGTAGGGCTTAGGCCTGTCTCACCACCTCCTTCCACTCAGATCTAACCAAGTTACAACCCATGTAGGGCTTAGGCCTGTCTCAACACCTCCTTCCACTCAGATCTAACCAAGTTACAACCCATGTAGGGCTTAGGCCTGTCTCAACACCTCCTTCCACTCAGATCTAACCAAGTTACAACCCATGTAGGGCTTAGGCCTGTCTCACCACCTCCTTCCACTCAGATCTAACCAAGTTACAACCCATGTAGGGCTTAGGCCTGTCTCAACACCTCCTTCCACTCAGATCTAACCAAGTTACAACCCATGTAGGGCTTAGGCCTGTCTCACCACCTCCTTCCACTCAGATCTAACCAAGTTACAACCCATGTAGGGCTTAGGCCTGTCTCAACACCTCCTTCCACTCAGATCTAACCAAGTTACAACCCATGTAGGGCTTAGGCCTGTCTCAACACCTCCTTCCACTCAGATCTAACCAAGTTACAACCCATGTAGGGCTTAGGCCTGTCTCAACACCTCCTTCCACTCAGATCTAACCAAGTTACAACCCATGTAGGGCTTAGGCCTGTCTCAACACCTCCTTCCACTCAGATCTAACCAAGTTACAACCCATGTAGGGCTTAGGCCTGTCTCAACACCTCCTTCCACTCAGATCTAACCAATGCCTTTCTTATCCAAGATTGGATGTCCAGTTGCTGTAGATCTTTCTCTACATCATCTATCCATCTTTGGCTAGGTCTGCCCTTGAGCCATTTTCCTCTGGGGCAGGGGTCGGGGAAACTTTTTGTCTCAGAGAGCCATAAACACCACATATTTTGAAAAGTAATTCTGTGAGAGCCATACATTATGTTTAAAACTAAAAATTCAAGTAAATATGTGCATTTTGTGTAATTTCAAAACTAAAAGTACAATAATTATGTCTCTGTATTCTTTTTAATAACATTGTTATGCTGTTTTTTTATAAGCAATTCATATGTCATCAAATGAGTCTAAACAAACGTTTTTTTTTAAAATAATTGAATATTTGTCTCAGAGCCAGATGCAGCCATGGTTTCCCGACCCCTGGGGGTTTGGTGGTGCACCCTTTTTGCTCCTCTGTCATTTGCCATTCTTTTTAAGTGTCCTGCCCAGTGTAGTCTGTCCTTTATTCCTGCTGCTATCGCGGGATCCTGGTAAAGACAGTAGAATTAATTTATTTAAGTTGGAAAAATTTTGTTGCAGAACAAGTGGATTTTAGATTGATATCAAAATACCTAATCTTATTTGTTTATCTCTTATAAATAACTCAGAGGAATTTCCTGATATCTATTCTCAATGAGATTTGTGATTCTTAGAAATACCGTAAGCAATATTGATGGAAAATATTTATCATTGCTTTACAGCAAATGAAATAACTGATGTAATAACTGATGTAATAACTGATGTAATAACTGATGTAATAAACCTGCAGGGTTAAAAGAGTGGGCCATAAAAAAATTGTTACATTTCAGAGGCATTAGAAGTATATGGTGGTTGTAACACTAATTGGGATTCCTATTACTTTCGTGCATGTTTGTTTCAAGTAAATTAATTCTACTTATGATCCTACACGTGGAAGGAAATAATCAGCAGCCCCGAGCCTAGTGCTCTTTCATGGGTCTTCCCGGAAGACCCTCTCAGCTATCTGGCCCCCAAGGGGACGTAAGAGCTGAGACCCCCCCCCCTCGGAGCAGTCGCTTCTGAAGGGGCCACCTGGGCATCCAGGACAGAAAGTCGAAAATGCCTCCCACTAAATTGACCTCACAAGGAGGGGTGGAATTCCCTACTGCAACCCGCTACCACTTTGGCGCCACCCCGGCAAAGCACATGAGTCTCCATGGTTAGGACCGCCGCTCAGCGGGAGATCATCAATGACCTACCTATGGGTGTTACCCCCACTGGAAGGTTTCCTCAGAGCTGGTGTCCGCTGCATACCTTTTGCTAATCTGTACTGGCGCTCCTGGCCCTAAACCGGCACCGCTCAATGGTTTTGCTAGTAAAAATGAGGGGGGCTTCGGAATAACCCAACCCTCAACGGCTACTTTGGTTTTCTAATTCTACTAAAAGTTAATATATATCTGTATTGTTGTCACCATTTTTTAATGTGTTTCATGGCCTGTTTCTTTTAAGTTAGATGGAGATTACGAATCTTTTATACTCATTCAATAGAGCTCAAAATGAAATGACTAAAAGGGCTTCAGTCATCGTTCAGATATTGCAATATTATACAATAAACTTCACACACATATTTCAATGTTATACAATAAACTTCACATACAATTTTTTCTGAAAACCCTTGATAACTGTTGGATATTTGCGTTAATTTTTTGCATCAAGTGGTGATTATGAACGTGGAAAACTATAAAAGTAAAATCTAAAAATACTCAGGATTAAATCAAATCAAATGATGGACAACAGAGATGAACTTTGTAGTTTTGTATACCTCCAGCAATGACCAGCGGCAGAAGTGGCTGTTGTTTTTAAAGAAATGTCAAGCACTTTGATGTTTTTTATAGTTTCCTTATTATTTCCTATTATCTTAAATTATTTTGATTAAATTTGCCCAATGACCATAAATGTGTTTGTAGGATGTAATATTTTGAGCCAAAAATTGATTGACATTTTTGTGGCTTATTTCACTCTCAGATTAGAGACAGCCATTCCTCTACTCCAGAGAGAGCTAGCCACTCTCCCAGACAAGGAAAACCTTGTTTTTGCATTTCCAGATGATGGCGCGTACAAAAGGTTCCACCTCCTGTTCCCAGATGATGAGAGGCTGATAATTTGTGCCAAGAAAAGAATTGGGGACAACAAAAAAGTTGTTACTGTAAAAGATGGTAAACAAAATATTATTTCTTTGATACTCTTCAAATTTGAGGAACTCTTTAGTACGGTTCTGCGAAGGTTTATGGCATAAATTTTTTTTAAAAATTACCATTCATGGGTTTGTTTTGAATTTCATTTCTTTTGAGATCGTTACATGATGGGTCAGCTTATAGTCAATAATTTTTTATTTTAATTTTTCTTTTATCCGTCACGTGAACGCATAATTATTTAAATGTGCATTAATAAGTGCAAAAGTGACATTAAGTTTTTAACTAAGATTGACATTTGCTTGGATCCTATGTTAAAAAATGAATATATATATATTAGGGCTGCAAAATTAATGATTAATTTCTAGATTAATCGTTAAAAAATTTTTAACCATTAAATTATTTTTTAACAATTATTCAACCCATCACTTACAAATTATTGGAAGTCAAAAAGTAAAACAAAAATAATAAACAAAATAAAAGTCAATAGTTTAAAACCAAATCTTTCGTGTAATCGTCTGGAAATTAGTTAATATTTATGGGCCGAAATATATTACTTTTTGACTTCCAGTACATTTATAAGTGGTGGGTCGATTAATCGTTTTAAAAAATTCAATCGTTAAAAGATTTTAACGATTAATCGAGAAATTAATCTTTAATTTCCGCAGCCCTAATATATTTATATATATAATATAGTTGAGGGTCACTTAACATTTAACAATTCTTTATAACAGAGAGACTTCAAAATAAAAGATATTTAAAACACTGAAAATTAACAATTGTCATATAGTTTAAGCTTTAAAATTTGATCTTTAAAAATTTAGATCAAAGGTCAGTAAATCTTACAGGTTTCTTGCACACTTATGTTCTCTCCAATTTCTAATGTCTTTGCACAAATCAGATTTTTGTAGAACACATTGACTGCACCTATCTTAAATACTTTGATGAAGTAGATTGTTTTACTCATTCTGCATCATATTTTGTAGCTAAACAAACACAATTTAAACTAAGTATTTATATTTAAGTTCTATACTCATGTTTCATGTTTTATCAACCAAATGCAAGCACCATCACAGGCCAGGATGAACTGAGTCATGGCTCACAGGCCATAGTTTTGTGACTCCTGATCTGGAAAGAAGAAATAACAGGGACATTTTTTTTTAAACTAGAGAACTTGATATTTTATAAAATTTCTTTGAATATTTAGAATTTTATGTTGCAACTGAGTTTATGATTTAAGTTGGGTAACTATGTGTAAGCTGTTCCACAGGTAACGCTAGTGGCAAGCATGTGATCATCATTGACGACCTTGTCCAGACCGGGGGGACTATCAAGGAATGTGCTAAGGTAACACACCTGATCCAGGGATGAAATGTTTTATTTACATCCTGGCTACATTCATTTCCTACAGGGGTCAATATTGACATCACAATTCACAGACAAAATAAGACTTAAAGTTTGTTCAACAAAAAAATTGTTATAATCATGCACCATTGGCTGTTCTGGTGATTAAACAAATAAAATGCAATAATCAGGGACTATCGGCTGTTCTGATGATTACACAATTTAAAAAATGCCATAATCATGGACCAACGGCTTTTCCGGTGATTAAAACAAATAAAATGCCATAATCATGCACCATTGGCTGTTCTGGTGATTAAAAAAATAAAATGCCATAATCATGGACCATTGGCTGTTTTGGTGATTAAACAAATAAAATGCCATAATCATGGACCATCCGCTGTTCTAGTGAGTAATCTCATTTAAACATTGAAATTTAATCAAAAGAAAATTATAAAGTTTTAATAAATAACCAAATATTCTGTGAATTTGGTACAGTTGGAATCTTTTTGAAACTGAGTACAAAGTGTTTATTTGTAAAACTTGGTACAAAGTGTTTATTTGTAAAACTTGGTACAAAGTGTTTATTTGTAAAATTTGGTACATGTCTCAAGCGTCCTCGTATCTATCTCTGGATGGCTTGCTTCAAGATTCATAAATTCCAATTACACAACAAATAACTCAACACCGCCAACAGAAAACAAACTTTAATCGCCCAACTCTTTGCTACAACACCCTCTCCACCTCAACTGTTTGACCTTCTACACACATACCAAAGATGTCAATAAAAAAAAACTCTCCATTTCACGCTTTCGCTCCGACTAGCCAACAACACTAACACGGCCACCAACAACACACCCCCGAGCGCAGCTCACAACAAGTTATAGGGGAAAATTGGTCATTCGTGACAGTACAAAGTGTTTATTTGTAAAACAAAGTGTTTATTTGAAAAACTTGGTACAAAGTGTTTATTTGAAAAACTTGGTACAAAGTGTTTATTTGAAAAACTTGGTACAAAGTGTTTATTTGAAAAACTTGGTACAAAGTGTTTATTTGTAAAACGTGGTAATAAAAGTATCTGTGAAACTTATTAGATTGTGTGAGATTTGTAAATTATTGATAGTTGATTTGATCAAGTGCATGAATCTTTGTTTACCTCAGGTTCTGCTTGAGCAAGGAGCCACAGCTGTCAGTGCCTACGTCACACACCCAGTTTTTCCTGGGGAGTCCTGGAAGAAATTCTTAGACAGCGATCCGCCATTTGCCAACTTTTGGATCACAAACTCAATTCCTCATGCTGAGGAGATTGGGAGACATCCACCATTTAAACTTTTGTCTCTCAGCAGCATCATTACAGAGAACCTGTTGGGATTTGACCTCATGCCAACCAATTAACATCATTACAGAGAACCTGTTGGGATTTGACCTCATGCCCACCAATTAACATCATTACAGAGAACCTGTTGGGATTTGACCTCATGCCAACCAATTAACATCATTACAGAGAACCTGTTGGGATTTGACCTCATGCCAACCAATTAACATCATTACAGAGAACCTGCTGGGATTTGACCTCATGCCAACCAATTAACATCATTACAGAGAACCTGCTGGGATTTGACCTCATGCCAACCAATTAACATCATTACAGAGAACCTGCTGGGATTTGACCTCATGCCAACCAATTAACATCATTACAGAGAACCTGTTGGGATTTGACCTCATGCCAACCAATTAACATCATTACAGAGAACCTGTTGGGATTTGACCTCATGCCAACCAATGAAAAAGTTTAAATGTTGCAATGATTTTAATTAGGGCATGTGACTAGGGAGGCCGTGTCTATCCCAAGAACAAAGGACAGAACTTTGGGATAACTGGCACTAAGTCAAGGGTTGTGGGACAAATTTATAATTTATTTTAGTGCATTAAGGTCACTATAATTTATAAACTAAAAAATCGCTTCTTACTAATCAAGGATCATTTTTTAATAACCAAAATGTAAATTAAATCTTGATATTGAAATGTTTCTATTTTACTTCTTCTGACTTAACATAGTTGCTAATGACTTCCCCATTATTTTGAATATATTAATTAACAGTCTAAAAAATTGTAATAATGAAAATCCATAGTGAAAATCCATATTGAAAGTTTCTTAGTTTTTTAAAAAAATTTAAATATGATTTCTTTTTTTTCCTTTAAAATAATCGTTTGTCTTTGATATTTAGTTTTGTTTTGTAAAGTAAGATGTTACAAGGAAGCCATGGGTTAACTCAGGGTGTCCAAAGTCTGGCCCACAGACCAAATGCGGCCTACGTTAAAATTCTGACTGGCTCATCTTAAATAAGGATTTTCCTGGCAGATTTTTTCATTAATGACAATATTGATTTTATAAGAAAAGCCAAAATTATGTGCTGTTTTGAATATGTTGGCAAACATTGATGACCTTTAATTTAACCAATTAATTCTTAAAATCCATTAAGTTATGTGATGTTACGTATATGTTGTTCTGTGACATCCAATGACAGAACATGCTTTGTTATTGCAAACTAGGAAAAGGAAATGAATGTGGCATCAGTGTAGTTAAAATTCTAAGGCAGTTTTACATCACATTTCTTGCACAAACTATTTGCTTCTAGTTGTATTTCAACACATTTTAATTATTGTAAGGTTCAAAGTATAAAATACACATCTCTATTCTATGATTTTGCCATTATGTATCATTTTTACTAATTTCTACTCATGAAATAAGATATTTTTTAAGTCTCTATAATTGTTATAGTAAGATTCCTTTTTCCCCCACAATATATCACTCTTACAAGATAAAAACAAAACACAGTGATTTAAATAAAAAGCCTGTAATTCATTTCTTGACAGATGACATTTCTGTTAGTTATCTTAATCATGTCCCTTCATACTTGTACTGGATGATATTGATATGGTCGTCTTTGCAAAAAGTTTGGACACCCCTGGCTTAACTTATAATGTTTTCTTATAAATTGATTCCATAAAAAATTGCTGTTAGTATATTTGATTCCATTTTCCACCAATTACTTTTTGCTCAACAATTAATGATTGCACTCTTTTTGGTTGGGAAATCAAGAGAGATGTTATTTATTTCAACAATCCTATTTTCAAGATCTCAAATGCAGAAAATAAAAGTTATTTGAGGGTTAAAATCCCCTGATGAGATAGCAAACTAAAAAAAAATCACTTATTCTTTTGTAATAATCTAAAATTAAAGGATTTCTTAAACTGTTCATGTATATTACAATGTGACCAAATATTTTACTCTATACATAAATTGAGACTATTCTCTTGTAAAATAAAGTGTTGCAACTCAAGTAAGTTTGTAAACTTGTGTTGAATGAAATTACAAAAATGTATGACATAACTTGATATTTAATGACACAATTTAATCTTTTTAAAAGTCAATTTTTAAGATCCATTTATTGAATTCAAAAACTTATGAAATATTCATTCTCCAGATTTGAAAGGGTCCACATGATTGAACTTTGAGTTAGCTTTTATTGGTTTTATTGTTTGCATCCCATGAACATTTCATTTAGGGGCACAATGTGAACATTTCATTTAGGGGCACAATGTGAACATTTCATTTAGGGGCACAATGTGAACATTTCATTTAGGGGCACAATGTGAACATTTCATTTAGGGGCACAATGTGAACATTTCATTTAGGGGCACAATGTGAACATTTCATTTAGGGGCACAATGTGACATCAAACATTCTTTAACTTGTATTTAATATGTTGTCACTTTGATTTTTGACTTAACTTGCTATATTTTTATAGTGATAGTTACTTATTGTAACATTCTCATGAACTATTGTTAACATGAGAACCCCTGTATTTGATTGTATTTAAACTGTTCATACTCTTGTTTGTATAATTCTTCATATACCTAAATAAAATAATTGATAACAACTTTATTTTATGAGCTGACTTGCTGCTCACATTTTAAAAAAATAATGTATTTTAAGATTTTCTTAAACATTCTTTACTAATAGTTTTAGTACTCAATATTTTTATTTTGTTTAAGAAACAGCCTAGGGCTGATTGTTCAGTTGCCAAGATGTTAGTAATTGTTACTTGCATGCATTTTTATTTTAAGCATCACTAGTGCAATGCCCTGTTTTATCACAATCGGCATGACTGCACTGCTACCAAAGGTTATAGCACCATCAGCATGACTGCACTGCTACCCAATGTTTTAGTTCCATCAGCGTGACTACACTGCTACCCAATGTTTTAGCATCATCAGCGTGACTGCACTGCTACCCAACATTTTAGCACCATCAGTGTGACTGCACTGCTACCCTATGTTTTAGCACCGACTGCCCTGCTACACATTGTTATAATATAGCACCACTAGTGCGACTATCTTACTACCCATTGTTAACAGCACCACTTGTGTGACTATCTTGCTACCCATTTTTATTGTATAGCACCACTAGTCTGACTACCCTGCTGCCAAAGGTTTGAGCACCACACTACTGACTACCCTGCTGCCAAAGGTTTGAGCACTTCTAGTGACACCCATTTTTCTGCCACTCTTTTATTGACCAGAAATATTATAAGTACATTGTATTGTATGTGGTTTCTCTGCAATTAGAAAAACAGGATAATTTAATTACGATTCTTCTGCACAGTCAGTAAGTGCTGCTATGGTCAGAGGGCAGTAAGTGCTGCTATGGTCAGAGGGCAGTAAGTGCTGCTATGGTCAGAGGGCAGTAAGTGCTGCTATGGTCAGAGGGCAGTAAGTGCTGCTATGGTCAGAGGGCAGCAAGTGCTGCTATGGTCAGAGGGCAGTAAGTGCTGCTATGGTCAGAGGGCAGTAAGTGCTGCTATGGTCAGAGGGCAGTAAGTGCTGCTATGGTCAGAGGGCAGTAAGTGCTGCTATGGTCAGAGGGCAGTAAGTGCTGCTATGGTCAGAGGGCAGTAAGTGCTGCTATGGTCAGAGGGCAGTAAGTGCTGCTATGGTCAGAGGGCTCACGTCTGTGGTTGTACTTGATCTGAGTGACAGGGTCATCAAAAGTTGATCAAACTTCTACTATCAATATTAAGTATTTTATTTTATTTAAATTTCAATGACTAATAATTCAACGTTTAATCATTGTGTCCTTAGCATGCTGCTATTCTTTATTTTCTGTCTCAAGCTGGCTTGAATCCTTGGCAAATAAGTTTTAAAAAATTAGTTCAGAACCGAGTCTAATACTTAGCGACCAGTTTTTGGTTTGAAATAAATTAATAAATGGACAGAAGCTTCTGTAAAATGACTGACTTTGTTTAAATTTATTGCTTACAATCCGAACCATTAAATGTTAGAATTAACTTTAATTTTTTTTTACCAGTTTTATAGTAAAATTTTGAAATAAAAGCTTTATTTAAACTGTACACAAAGTTAGAATATCTCAAGATTTACTTCTCTGACCTGATTTCAAAACTATTTGATTATCAGAGTGTAGCACAGGAATGTATATATTGACCTTGGTCAAAGATCACTTTCCATTGATTTGTTTCATTTGTATCAATTTGGATGATGGCCATGGATCATGTTTGGTGATGGCCATGGATCGTGTTTGATGATGGCCATGGATCACATTGATGATGGCCATGGATTACGTTTGATGATGTCCAAGTTCAAATAAAAGGATTTTGTATCCAGTTTGATAATAGGGAATGTTGAAAATCTATGCTGTTAAAAAAATTATAAGACTGATGTAAACATTGAAATTAAAAGCACATATCCAACTCACAATTTTTTGTGTGTAATAACGTAGTTAGGTTTTCAACATCATTAGTTATGTCGTTCAAAAATTTTAATAGCTTATACTTTTAGATTGTAATAATATAATAATATACTATAGGTGTTGTGTGGTTTATTTTAATTACAGTAGTAATGGTCAAAAAAAAATTTTTTTTAAAATTATTTTTTAATGTTTTTTTTAATTAAAAAATTTTCTTCAAGTAAACTATGTTAACACTGAATCTATGAATAGTCTATTGAAATAAAAATCAAATTTTTGGTGACAAAATGCATCACCTTTCTGTCCACTAGCTTTGAAGTGTCTATTTCATGCTGTTTACTGAATGCAAATACATGCACTTTGATTGTCATCAGCCTCAGCTAATTTTTAAAAAAATGTCCAAATGATTAAAATTAAAAGATCTTCATGGCTTACATGTTGAGTGGTAATATAGACAAGATAAGTTACTGTATATACTCGTTCGCAAGCCAAACTGTTTTGGACAAAATCTAGGGGGAAAAGTTGGGGGTTCGGCTTACGAGCGGGTCATTAATGTATTTCTGCATGGATATTGAATATCGGTGTTATTGTAGATCATCAAGGTCCTTTTCTACATTCTACAAGATTCAACTGCTCTAACAGAAGCTATAATATATTATTAAACATCCGCACTTACCTTATTTAATCATTTTATTTATTTTTTTGAACGTTTTAATAAATTGTTTTAAAATTTTGTTTGCAACAATGAATTTTAATGTAAGCGCTTTCATCACTGAGTCACTGTTTACCAACAAATTTTTTTTTAAAAATACCGGTAACTCTTGCTTAACAAAGAGCACAAAGACAAAAATAGGCAGTACAAAATAAGCAATCATAATGACTGATTTAGCTTGTAGTTTTTAAAAAATGTGTAACATTTTGTTTAAGCTGTCCTATTATTTTTGGGGGGTCTGCTTGCGAGTGGGTTATACACTTTTAATACTTTTCTCTTCCAAAAGTAGGGGGGGGGTGTCGGCTTATGAACGAACCGGGGATAGAAGGAGTATATACAGTACTTTAAAATATGTTCAAATTCAATATGTCAACTTCCTGGAGAAAGCCATGTGTTTTAAAATTAATTTCTTTATATGAAAAGTAACTTTTTCAACCGCAGGACAGTTCTAGCTTTAATTTTATTTTGTAATTAAAAGTGAATCAGCTTAAAAATGGTATTTAATACTTAATAAATATAAATTTGATTCACTCAATATTTACTAGCTACATATTTATAAAATTTGAAACCCTTAAATTTATAATTTATCCTCATTTTGATATTTATTCACTTTTTTGTGGTCCAGTTTTGTAACCTAGAAATATGCACATCCATATAGGGAATGCAATTTTTGTTTCAGTGTAAACATTTTATACATTGAACTTTTTTGACACAATAATTAAAATTTCAAGCATTTTAAAATAGCTATTGTGTTGGATGAAATTAGTTATTTTCCTTGACTTAAGAAAATGCTCATTTTCCTATGTAAGGAAATTTGTTTCCTCATAATTTAAAATACACTAAAGCTGTGATAAGGTCCAACTTTTATTTTGGGACAACTCTAAAATCAAACCAAATAAAGTGTCTCAAAGACAAGGAGCCTTCATTTGAAATATTTTAATACAATAATAAAAAAACAAAACTTTATTAATTAAACACTATATGAATTGTTTGTGTTTTTTTTTCAAACTCTATGATGTGTGTAAAATAGTGTTCTAATAAAATTCATTCTGTATCATTATCACATGCATTTAACACACACAAAAAAAGAAATTCACAAAATTGTGTACAAGGGAGACAAGTGATCTCATCCAGATAAAGATTTTAAAAAAATGTATATTACATATTGGACAAACCTAAATGTAAATTACATATTGGACAAACCTATTTAAAAAAAAATCCTGATAAAACGTCTATCCATTAATTTTAATGGTTTCTCTAAAATATTACCTGACTATATTAGTTTGATATGAGTCCTTATTCTTTAAATAATAAGATATAGTAGAAGTGTAACATGAACAAACTAATGTCACTTCGATTTACTTTTAAAACATTGAAAAGTTAAAAATTTTAAATGAAGATAAAGTTATTTGGTAATGAAGACAAAATATGCCATTGGATTCAAATGACATTGTAATTTATTTCCTATGCATTAGACAAGAAGCTAAAACCAATAACATCTATAATTCTACAGGACTGATGAATCACTTTTACCTTTCCCAAGTTGTGAGTAAAAATTAATTTCAAATAAAAATTGAGTATACAAGTATTTGAAAGTTGTTTGCCCTATTTCAGTTACATACAAACAATTTTTAAATAGGTCAATTTGTACATGGGACAATATAGTCACCAGTGAAAAGCAGGCTACCTAGATAGGGAACATCAACATTCTTTCACATACATAAATCTGATGTACATGAAATACCAAAAGAAGGAATTTTGAGCAGATATTTGTATTGAACAAACACAATAACCTATATTTAGAACAGCTTCTTTTTATTCCCCCCCCCCAGCTTTATTTTTCTCCCTTTTCTGTTAGTTAAAAAAGGTCATACATTTAAATTTTATAAAACTACAAATACATAATTCAATAACTTTAAGAAAACAGAAATCTATCAGATGTTTACCGTTTCAAAGTGTATCTCAGTAAAATGTTATTCATATCTAATGACTATTGTTACTATGAAGATGGATAGACCATTCCCATTATCAACAAAAATAATTCAACATGAGCCACAAGAGAAAGTACCCACAAGGAGTCAGTGTAAAACAATTGAGCATCAAACTATTTCAATACACAGTGAAATTCATACAGGCATAATATTCCATTACCAAGCTGCATGTGCACAAAAGAAAATCATTTGCTCAGAGATTTTTTTAAATAAACTTGTCATGTGTAGATGGTCAAAATTATTTTCCAATTTCTAAAGCAGCCTTCAGGATAATAATTATTTTTTTTAAACGAAAATGTACACATTTACCAGAGTTGTTTCAGTTTAATTTATTTTCAAACTTGTCTAATACTAATTACATTTTACACTTCCATTCAGCCCACAAGTCATTCACCATTTTGTAATTAAATAATTTTTCCTCATAAGCTGCCAATAATTTAAACATTTCTCCTATTCGTTTTTTTAAATTTAAATCACAATTTTGTGTCAGCAATGTGTGCAGCTGTGTCAAGAGATGTGGTGGTAGATAAGAGAAAGTATGAGTCAGTGAAGTGATTGCTTAGCACAAGTATTTTTTTAAATGTACAACATAAACATAACCAAAAAGTAGTTTATCTTTGTTAAACAATATATCACACGTTGACATATGCTTTGTCACAAAATTTACAGTTCATGGCTTTCTATTTTTATGTCACAAATTGTTTTGTGATGTATCTTGTCACAGACTTTAACACATTCATTTATGTTGTAATATTGTGATGTATCTTGTCACAGACTGTAACACATTCATTTATGTTGTAACATTGTGATGTATCTTGTCACAGACTGTAACACATTCATTTATGTTTTAACATTGTGATGTATCTTGTCACAGACTGTAACACATTCATTTATGTTTTAACATTGTGATGTATCTTGTCACAGACTGTAACACATTCATTTATGTTGTAACATTGTGATGTATCATGTGTCAAAAAAGTAATAAACCTGAAACTGAGCTCTTTTATATTATATGCATAAACAAACCATCTGTGGACCATCATTCTTTTAAATCAAATAACAGAAAAGATGATGGGACAACTTGAAAAGTAAAAAATACCATAAAAATAAAGTTGATTTTAAAAAAAGAAATTGACAGGTTAGTTGTGAATAATATGATATCTTAGAAGTTTAACAATATCAACAACAGAAATAATAGTTTATCATTGTAAGTAGATCAACTTGATCCATTTAACTATGACAACTACATGTAGTTTATTCCAACAAAACAGATACTTGTCATGAATAACATAATGATAAAACACATTTTTAGTATAAAAATATATTCACCTCATATTCTGTTGATGGGATAAGAATGTTTTATAAGATTGTTCTGTGAAAAAATCGATCATGAAACAAAAATCCATTCATTCCAAACCATGGCTCCTCGCAAACTTTGCCTTCTCAAAACTTCTCTAATTGTGTTCTTCAAGTCAAGATGTAAAATATGATTGCTCATACTTGATCCTTACAAATTTTTAGCGTGTATAGATAGGCAAGGAGGTACAGAAATTGAGGTGCACTGGATTCAATTTTTGGCTGCACATTAAAAGCATTGTTAGTATGGTGGGCAGCCTTTTGGGGCATGACAATAATTTTGTCTTTTGCTAATTTTTTTTAAACCTGCCATTATGGGCTTTCAAAACTGAAATTTAAAAAAAAATTGTTTGATGGTCGCTTTTATTTTGAAGACCACATGTTGGGCTAATTAATTTTCAAATCCTTCCCAGACTTGACTAATTCTGTATCTGCCAACCCCTGACTTCAAACATCCTAAAAGATAAGACACCATCAACTAAAATTAGATCATTATTAGATAATACTTCTAGATTAATGTGTTAGGGTCATCTATAACGTAGTTTAGGAAAAAGAGAACCAAATAGTAAAAAAAGGCTCATGACATAGTGAGAGTTCCATATTACTCCTATTTATCACAGCATTTCTTAACAATCAAACGGTAATTATGTTCCAATTATTTTTGTATATACGAGTATGAAATGTAAAAATTTACTTGTAAATATAAATAATTGTTTCATCATATCTTAAATGTTCTGATAAAAAGTAAAGAATGAAAATTAAAGATTTCCAAATTAAAAACTACAATTGAAGAAATAATGTTTTTTTTTACTATTTTCTCTTGTTAACGAAAATGATAAAATAAGTGAAGGAGAGGTTTAAAATGTCATGAAAAGATTTTGTTAAAATTCATAAAAACTTGAGAAGCAAACTTTCTTTAAAATTGTGAATAAGAAATATTTTTTTTAAAAATTAATTTTGTATTGTATCTGAGCAAAATCAAAGTTCTATTTTAGTACCAAACATAAAATCAAAGCTTTGATTTTTTATTATCCATATTTTAACCACGTTACAAGATTTATTTTTTTCAAATCACATCAGTCATAATTAAAACAAAATTAATTATTAATGTTTGTAAAAACAAAGAAAATTAATATTAGTTTTTTTTCCTTTCAGTTCTTCTACAAGTTAATAAGGAGTGAGTATAACAAGCCACAATATTTTATCCAAGCAAATGAAACAATGTTTTTAAATATAAACAAGAATTAACAATAAAGTTCATGGCTTTAAGCAGAATTGTGGATATGAAAATTCATAAATGAATTGAATGAGAAATGGTGTAGGTCACAATCAGTTATATTCTTCCTTTAAAAAGACATTTCGTTTGTGAAACAAAAAAAGTATTTATTTAAGCACATTTTCACAAAGTGTAGTAATCCACCATTCAGTCTTATTCAAATCAGGAATATTCACAACTCTTCTTTTTCCTGCTCCATTCCTTTTCAGAAAAATAAATCCTTCCTGGCACATGGAAATATCAAAAATGGAGAATAACTGTCTTTGACACAATAAAAAGCAGGAAAAAAATCCAAAATTGGCAAGGCATGGTAATTTGTCTTAAACAGAGGCAATGTTATTCCACTTAATTAAATAACATTTTTTTAAATAACACACACAAGTAACACTAAGCACAGTTAGCAAAGTCACATTTTGGCTTGAAATACTCAAATATAATCCCTGAGTTAAATGGATATGGTTTACTGTGTGTTCAATTTCAGTTTCAAAATGCCTTCTCACTAAGCACTGCTACACCAATCACTTTCCTCATTACTTCCCATTGCCCATACATGTTTTGTTTTTTTAAGTGAATCTCAAAACAAGCATTTTTTATTGTCCAGGAGGTAAAAAGTTTAAAGTGTTTAGCAATGATGAAACTTATCCATTCCATGAATTGAAACAAAACTTGTCTTCATCTTAGGAATGAACAGGCATTTCCAGCTATTCTTACATTTGAAATGATAAGATGTTCACTTTTTAAAAATAAAATACTAAGCTCATATCTTGGGTGCCCAGAATAGTAAAATACATGAAGGCTGTGTTCCATAATGATTATTGCTGACCTCTTTTAAAGTCATTTGATCAAAAATCTATTCAGACAGTAGCTGACAGAGTAGGCTGTTCTTGTTGTCTGCTGGTCTAATGTCCTCTATTGGAGTCTGAAAATGAAGAGAAAAAAACATGTCAGAACTTATTCTCTTTATTTTAACATACAACTATTTAAAGTAAACATAAATCAATAAAATTACTATTTTACTGTCCAATAAATTAGCTTTATTCTCCAAGGCATTAACAATTTGACAAACTCACAAAAATTGCTGGGAAATAAATTCATGTACCAAAATGTGGATGAAATTTAACTTGAGCACCCTGATTTCAGAGCTTTTATTATGGGGACAGAATTATTTGATCCAACATACGGCAAATAAAAAAGACTATTGAAAAGTTCAAATACTACATGGCAGTGAAAACTACGGTTTAATGTCTATAAACTTAAGCCTGTAATAAAAGATAACATCTTGTTCATTTCATTTCAACTTAAAACATAATTATTTTTAATTACATCCAAATTAATCTTTTGTTTGTGTTTTAAACAATTAGATATTTGTTTGTGTAAAATTCCAAATAATCTATTTTATCTTAAGTTAAATATATAGAAATACCAACAGGCAGGATGTGAATATATTATAAAAATAGAGGTGCTGATAGCTAATTAGAATATGTGACTGTAATTGAAATAATGAATGAAATTGACTGACCCTAGACTCCAACTGTAATATACTGAGCTGAGAATTGTCACTTTGACCACTGTTGGATGACTGTGTCATTTGTTGGTTGGAGCTATTGGAAGGAGAGGCGTTGTTGTGCACAGGCCTCAAAAGTTGGTTCCTGAAATAACTTGTGGCCTTCACCTGACCTTCTTCTGTTGGGTCAACAACTGGAGAAAATGTTTAAAAATTAATGGAATCCCTCAAAAATAGTATTATAAACTAAAAGTTTTGAAATATTTGAAAAATATGGTTTTTTCTGAATATTTTTTTAGCAATTTTATTCCATGAAAATTATTGAAACTTAAAACTGAACGAAATATAATTTTCAAAAAAAGGTAGTGATATTACTACAAACCAGGTGGTGCCATGGAAAGTTTTTGGAACTGCTGATATCTCTGCTTAGCTTCCAATCTGGACTGTATAACAACATCTTGTTCATCCATGGGATTACTGAGAGGTCCCCCATGTTCTTTAGACATGTCATTTACTGAAAGAGTAAAGACAAACTTAAAATGCTCTGGCCAGTGGTGACATAGAAAAACTCAGACAAAAGCAATTTTTCTGCAAAGCCACAGGTGCATAAATAGAGGATAAGGCCATGGGAAACACAGATGCATGTATTTATTTTTTGTATCAGAATATATGTGGTCATCATAATAGTTTTAAAATGGTGTCATGATAATAGCTACCAAAAAAATGTAAAAAGATATATGTATTATTATAATCAGGTAACAATAGTAATCAGCTCTCTACTTACTGTCAACCCTTGCAATAGAATTAGAATTAAGGAAATAACCCTCTGATGTTTCAGCCATTTAATATAAATTACATGGACACATTTTCTTACACAAGAAATGTCTAACTATTAAGCGAATAATTATTTAATGTTTTAAATATCCCACACGTAACATGTTGATATTTCTACTCTTCAAATTAACCTCATTCTATGTTTCAATTTTTAAAGTAAAAAATAACCAAATAATTTAAAAAGCAACAAAACAAAATCTCACTGGTTTCTAAAATATCAGGAGGTAGTTCACTAGAGGAGCTGTCAAAGTCAAGGTTCTGAAGCTGGGACTGTTGTTGCTGTTGCTGTTTCTCTGACCTGGCAGTGCATATTTTTTGTATCTCTTGTTTGACATACTGGGAGGTGGATGAGCTTGACCCACCCATGTCACCAGACAAGTGCTTGTTGCTGTAAGGAGGAAACATAATAATGCAGATATTACCTAAATTATAGAGGAATGGCAAAAATTATATATCATTCTGAAATAAAATTGGTGGATCTCTTAAAGCAAATTCTAAACTGCCTATTAAATGTGTATAATAGTTTGGGTATTTCACATCTTAAATCAAATCTTCAGTCATTCAACAAAGTGTCCACTAGGTCTAAGAACACATGTACATAAAAACACAAAGTGTCCACTAGGCCTAAGTACATAATAAAACAAAGTGTCCACTAGGTCTAAGTACATAATAAAACAAAGTGTCCACTAGGCCTAAGTACATAATAAAACAAAGTGTCCACTAGGTCTAAGTACATAATAAAACAAAGTGTCCACTAGGTCTAAGTACATAATAAAACAAAGTGTCCACTAGGTCTAAGTACATAATAAAACAAAGTGTCCACTAGGCCTAAGTACATAATAAAACAAAGTGTCCACTAGGTCTAAGTACATAATAAAACAAAGTGTCCACTAGGTCTAAAGTACATAATAGTAGTGTACTCAGAATTTTAGTATAATAGGCAGCCGTAAATATTTAAGTTTTTCTCTCTGTTTCTATTATCCCACATACTTTTAACTACATTTTTCTTTTTTAAAACTTACTTTTCCATTGAGTTGATATCCATAACATGCATGTTGAACTCATGCAAGCCACTGGCTGTAGATTGTGACATGTTGCTCCCTGTGCTGAAAGACTGGACTCCACCAGAGACTGATTGACCACTCTGAAATGGCACAGGGCCTCCGGATATATTCACTTGACCACCAAAACTGCTGGACATTTGCACCTGACTGTAAGGGGGACTAACCTGCTGATAAAAAAGATTTGTTTATCCATCAGTCATTAGAAAACAATCAAAAACAAATTTGAATTTTAAAAATTCTAATGCTAAATAATTTTTTTTCAAAGTTATACATGATCATTCCATTATTATTTTTTGTTGTGTAAAACAAAATGTGCATTTCTTTTAAGAAGATTAAATTATTAAATTGCACAAAATCTTTATTTTGTAATATATTTAACTCCCATCTCCTCTTACTTGCACAGAGGACTGCTGAGACGGTCTCATGCCAGCATTAGGGGACAAAACTCCTTGTGGAGAAATGAGCAATG
This sequence comes from Ampullaceana balthica, assembly GCA_944989445.1. Classification (NCBI taxonomy): domain Eukaryota; kingdom Metazoa; phylum Mollusca; class Gastropoda; family Lymnaeidae; genus Ampullaceana; species Ampullaceana balthica. The sequence goes on along the minus strand of CALYLW010000466.1, from coordinate 594,379 downwards.
GGTCCGGTGGGCTTGTACCAAATGGACTTTGTGGTGCACGGGGAGATCCACGACCTGAAGTAGAAAATAAACATTAAAAATTAAAAGACTAATTGAGTATTACGTAATAATATTTTGTTTGGTTAAGGGATGTCTGACATATGTAACCTATTAGATTAATTCATCCTCACACCCATGGTGCTAATGTCATATTTTATTAAATTTCTTTCACAATAATATACATGGATATTTTTGTGTTATTGGATTACATTAGCTGAATACTTTCACAATAGTATACAGTATACATTGCTACATTTAACTGAATAATTTCACAATAGTATACATTGGATACATTTAACTGAATAATTTCACAATAGTATACAGTATACATTGGCTACATTAACTGAATAATTTCACAATAGTATACATTGGATACACTAACTGAATAATTTCACAATAGTATACAGTATACATTGGATACATTAACTGAATAATTTCTCTGACTCATACCCAAATAAAAATATTCCCAAATGTTATTCCATTATTATATTTTATAATTCACCTGTGGATACTCTCTGCAACATTCTAGTTTGTTGGAATATGCTCTGTCCTTGACCTTGTTGCTGTTGGGGTGAGAAGACCCCACCAACAGAGCCACCCACAAACTGGGAGGTGTCAGAAAACTGAAAGCGAGGATCACGTTGCTGTTGGCTCTGCTGTGCCTGAGGCAGTTGCTGTTGGTTAACAGGGCTGGGCAGTGAATTGCCTGGCAGTGAATTGCCTGGCAGTGAATTGCCTGACAGTGACCTCTGGCGGTTCATATTTGGGGAAAACTGATTACCCTAAAAAATATGTTTAAATATTTCAGTTAAAAAATAATATTTTGAATAATTTAACTTTGCAGAAAGGAATTTATTTTTCAATATATTTTTTATTTATTCCTTTGATAAAAAAAATAGGAAAAAAAATCATTTAAAGGCAAGAATTTAAAAATGTATTCATACAGATGCAGAATTCATGCCATTACCAACACACCTAGCAGTAAGAGAAAAAAGCAGCTACTGTTGGGAAATATTCCTCTATCATTGGAGATATAGGTGAGGTTATAATGATTTTGAAATGGATATAATGTACCACAGGTAATTAAATTATTTGTTCCAAACGTGGTTCGTAGCCTGAAACTTTCATAACCTGAATGATTTTATTAAATGAAATAGGGACAATCCATTCCACAATGAAAGAATATTTCCTTTTTTATTGTTACAGTTATTGTTCAAATTAAATATCCTTAATTTTCAATGATCAAAGTTGTGAATATTTCATGTGTGTTTGAATTGCGCCAAATATCCTCTGGTGTTAAGGCCTTCTTGAACCAAACAAAAAATAAAAATATTAATAATACTTATTTACCTGAGTCATTCCAATTGGATCTTGGGCCCCCTGAGACCTCATGCCCCAAGTGCCCCCAGTTCCAGGTTGGGGGGAGAAATGAGGTGACAACTGGCTGGGTTGAGGTGAGGGACCAGGACCCTGGGGGGTGAAACGTGGGGACATTGGTCCCGGCATGCCCTGGCCTCTCTAGTGGTGCAAACCAAGGAACGGAGACAAGCAAACAGAAGAAACCAAAGCGAGGGGGAGATAAACAAAATTCAATCAAATCATAGGATCTAAAAGCAAATAATTGAGGACTGGGATTTACATGGAATATTAATTGAAAATAAACTTTTAAAGAAATAAAGCAATACCGAAATAGTTTAGTTAGCAGCCCAAAATGTCACAAACATAGTTATCAGGCAAAGTTGTCCAAAAAACAAACCAAAAGCAAATAAGAAATTTCAATATTTATATTTGTTTTATTCACATGTAACTGTCACTTTAACTTAAAAGATGAGTATCTTGGTGCACATAAATATTCTGTTTTTGTATATCTGATCAATAAGACTAAACAATGTGACAACCGAGCTGGTGCTCTTGATAGGACTGAACAATGTGACAACCGTGCTGGTGCTCTTGATAAGACTGAACAATGTGACAACCGAGCTGGTGCTCTTGATAGGACTGAACAATGTGACAACCGTGTTGGTGCTCTTGATAGGACTGAACAATGTGACAACCGTGCTGGTGCTCTTGATAGGACTGAACAATGTGACAACCGTGCTGGTGCTCTTGATAGGACTGAACAATGTGACAACCGTGCTGGTGCTCTTGATAGGACTGAACAATGTGACAACCGTGCTGGTGCTCTTGATAGGACTAAACAATGTGACAACCGTGCTGGTGCTCTTGATAGGACTGAACAATGTGACAACCGAGGTGGTGCTCTTGATAGGACTGAACAATGTGACAACCGTGCTGGTGCTCTTGATAGGACTGAACAATGTGACAACCGTGCTGGTGCTCTTGATAGGACTGAACAATGTGACAACCGTGCTGGTGCTCTTGATAGGACTGAACAATGTGACAACCGTGCTGGTGCTCTTGATAGGACTGAACAATGTGACAACCGAGCTGGTGCTCTTGATAGGACTGAACAATGTGACAACCGAGGTGGTGCTCTTGATAGGACTGAACAATGTGACAACCGTGCTGGTGCTCTTGATAGGACTGAACAATGTGACAACCGTGCTGGCACTCTTGATAGGACTGAACAATGTGACAACCGAGCTGGTGCTCTTGATAGGACTGAACAATGTGACAACCGTGCTGGTGCTCTTGATAGGACTGAACAATGTGACAACCGTACTGGTGCTCTTGATAGGACTGAACAATGTGACAACCGTGCTGGTGCTCTTGGCATTGGTATTGTGGACAGGTTTATGCAATAATGACATTCTGAGCTACTCATTCATGCAATTTAAATAGTATATAAGAAACAATTGGGTTTCTTAAAGAAAATAAATAAATAAATGATTATATTTCATACAAGTACTAATAATACCTGTAAGGGGATAGAATCAATAAATAGGTGAAATAATCTGTTATATTTATTTCCAAAAAGAACTTTACAAAATAAAAAAATTGGGAATAATCCAAACTAGTTAAGAATATATGCATAAATTAGGGAGGGAAGGGACAATATGCACATTTTATTTCCCTTAGATTTTAAAACATGGAAAGTTTCTGGGTTTTTTAAAAGATGATTTGCCTGCAAGATTATTAAAAGAACTAAGCAATGAACTGTCCCCAATCCTTGTAGTTCTCTTTCAAGCCTCTCTAAACCAGGGTAAAGTGCCCAAGGATTGGAAATTAGCTAACGTAACTCCACTCTTTAAGAAAGGGGATAAATCAGACCCTGGTAATTACAGGCCTGTATCACTTACTAGTATCACCTGTAAATTACTAGAACACATAATATATAGTAGAATAGTTAACCACCTTGACAAATATAATGCCCTATGCCCACATCAACACGGCTTTAGAAAAAACAGATCATGTGAAACACAATTAATAGGTTTAATAGATGAACTATCAAAAGGCTTAGACAAAAATGATCAAATGGACACAATATTACTAGACTTCTCAAAAGCATTTGACAAAGTTCACCACCTTAGTTTACTTAAAAAACTTAACTACTTTGGAATCTCAGGTTCCTTACATCACTGGATCCAAGACTTCCTTTTGGGCAGGGAGCAAACTGTAATAATTAATGGATCTAAATCTGCACCAATAAAGGTTAACTCAGGAGTTCCACAAGGAACTGTGCTAGGTCCCTTACTCTTTTTAATTTATATAAATGATTTACCCAACAACATCTCAACAGGTACAAAAGTTAGGTTATTTGCTGATGATTGTATAATCTATAGAACAATTAAATCAGAACAAGATAGCAAAATTTTACAAAAAGACTTAGATGAATTGATAAAATGGGAAACTAACTGGAGTATGTCTTTCCATCCAGAAAAGTGTCAACTGTTAAGAGTAACAAAGAAAAAGAAACAAATAAATTCAAAATATTACATTCATGGAAAAGAACTGACCCAAACTAAAGATGCAAAATACTTAGGAGTCTTAATAAATGAGAAACTATCATGGAATCCCCATGTCAATGAAGTTATTAAAAAATCAAACAAAACCTTAGGCTTTATAAAAAGGAACTTTAAAAAATGTAATAGAGATATAAAACTAAAATGCAACCTCACTTTGGTGAGACCTGTACTAGAATATGCATCTTCTGTATGGGACCCATCCACCAAAGAAAACATTGATAAACTAGAACAAATTCAAAAAAGAGCTGCCAGATTCATTACTGGAGAATATTCGAAACTGACAAGAATAACACCATTAGTTAAATCATTAAACCTTGAAACACTAGAGGATAGAAGAACCAAGAGCAAAGTAGTAATCATACATAAAGCAATTAATTCTAATTTAGAAATACAACACAAAGATAACTTAATACAACCCTCAGATAGACATAAGGATAAAAACACCTTTCTTATTCCGTATGCAAGAACAAACACATACAAGTTTTCCTTCTTCCCGTCCGGAATTCGGGCGTGGAATGGGTTGCCTGAAGAATCCAGGAAAACCAACACTTTATCAACATTTAAATCTCTAATAAAAATGCAGGACTAAACACAAACCATAGATAAGCGTAGGACGCAATAATCTTCTGTATAGAAGGAGCGTCTGTAAACAGATAAGATAAGATAAGATGTTTTAGAGACACAGCAAACAAACGAGAAAATAGTTGTCACCACTTCAAAAAGGCAATTATTTGAACATTATCTCAATTTAATCATCGAATAATATAAAAATGTACAAAAACTTTTCCCCTTTTCATTTTTGGAGACCATATAAGAGGAAATTTCCACTATCAAATAAATTATGATAGTAGAGAATTGTGAATAAATATAATTACTTTTAATTATGTTAATTTTTAATTGCCAATGATTCATCAGCCAATAAACCTATTGGTTGTGGCACTGAATTTGTTGTAATAGAATTAAAATATCTTATAAATGAGGGCCTGGTAACATCCTGAAAGCAATAGAAAGCTAATGGCTAAAGTTTGTAACCAAGAAGCTAGAGGCTAAAGTTTGTAACCAAGAAGCTAGTGGCTAATGCCTACAACAAAAGAGGAGATCTATTTATATATATAGAGAGAGAGGTCAAAAAGTGAAAATTCAGTTTTAATAAGTCTGTTCAACAAGGAAAAATGAAAGAGGGGATAGGATCCTGTTTACATACCTGGACTGGCAAGGTAACATTGGGGGGATGGCCTTGAGTCATCAGTTCTCTCAAGTTATCAGGGAAAGGTGTCTGGGGACCTGCAGCTCCCTCTATATTTGGTACTCCAGATGTCTTAAAAAATAGGAGTAAGGTTTAGAAGTTAGAAATGTCATTGGGTCCTAATGAATGTAAGAATTCTGTCATTGAGTACTAATGAACGTAAGAGTTATGTCAATGTATACATATGGTAACATAGAAAATATATGCCTAATGATAAAGAATGAATCTGTATAATGTAATTTTTTAAGTCTATTGTAGGAGGGGTCTTTATACAGATACACAGTGGATGCTATCACACAGGCATGGACCCAGTACAGTGGATAGTATTACACAGGTGTGTTCACAGAAATGACAGTATTACACAGATATGTACACAGCAGTGACAGTATTACAAAGGTATGTACACAGTAAAGTGGATAGTATTACACAGGTATGTACAAGCTACACAGTGGATAGTATTACACAGGTAGGTACAAGCTACACAGTGGATAGTATTACACAGCTATGTACAAGACACAGTGGATAGTATTACACAGGTATGTACACAACAGTGACAGTATTACACAGGTGTGTACACAGCAGTGACAGTATTACACAGGTGTGTACACAGCAGTGACAGTATTACACACGTGTGTACACAGCAGTGACAGTATTACACAGGTGTGTACACAGCAGTGACAGTATTACACAGATGTGTAAACATCAGTGACAGTATTACACAGGTATGTACACAGCAGTGACAGTATTACACAGGTATGTACACAGCAGTGACAGTACCAAGATTTTGTTGTTCCACTTCAAACTAACCTGGTTAAATCTCTGATTAAATTGTAAGCCTTGGAGTCGCTGTTGTTGCTGCTGTTGTTGCTGCTGCTGTTGTTGTTGTTGTTGTTGCATTTGATGCATCCGTTGTCGCTCCCGCTCCTGCTGCTGCAACTGCTTCTGCCTGCCTATCTGACGGCTCTGTTGCTGGTACAACAACGTTTGCCTGACAATCATGGAGGAGTTGAGACCAGCCCCACGGAAGGGAGCTGAATTCTGTAGTGCAGTCGCCAATGGTCCTAAAATTGTCAAACATGGCCAATAAAAAAAAAGTACATGAAATTTAAAAAACTAAATTTGAATGCAGTAAAGAGAATGCTGATAGAGGTGGGGGTGATTATACATGTGCATTATCTACATGTATCATGGTTTTTAAGGTAAGTCTATTCAGCTAGGAATGAGTCGAGTTGAATCTGATCATTCTAATAAACTCGGCATTATTTCCATGCTCAAATAAAACTGGCAGATCAACTGCATACTCACTATTGATTATCTCCCCTTACAAGTTAAAAAATAAAAACACAAGAAAATACCCTAGACTTTGCCCCAATAACAAGATGTATTCAAACAAATGTCCAAATCTATGTGGCTTACCTCTGGGCTGGTTAAACCCAGGCTGCTGCTGCTGTGACTGCTGCTGTGGGCGCAAACCGGGCATTTGTGGACTGAATGCCCCCTGCATGTTCTGTTTGAGCTGAGAGCTGTTGTATCCAGAACCAGGGCTCAGGGACATGGTGCTCATGGATTGGTTGGAGCCAACCGGTTGGTTAGGTATCCCAGACTGCAATTGTTGCTGGAGTGAACGCTGAGAGAAATAAAATAGTCATGAAATAACTATCACATGGATACAAGGATTGAGTTTGGATTTTTATGTCAACAGATCTTAGCAGTGATTCAAAGCTTGACTGTAAAACTATTACACATACCCTGAATCTGGAACATAGACTGAAAGTGGAACATAGCCCAACTCTGGAACATTGACAGAGGAACAAAGTCTGAGGGTGGAACATAGACTGACAGAGAACCAAAGAGTGGAATATAGACTGACAGAGAACCAAAGAGTGGAATATAGACTGACAGAGAACCTAAGAGTGGAATATAGACTGACAGAGAACCTAAGAGTGGAACATAGACTGACAGAGAACCTAAGAGTGGAATATAGACTGACAGAGAACCTAAGAGTGGAATATAGACTGACAGAGAACCTAAGAGTGGAATATAGACTGACAGAGAACCTAAGAGTGGAATATAGACTGACAGAGAACCTAAGAGTGGAACATAGACTGACAGAGAACCTAAGAGTGGAATATAGACTGACAGAGAACCTAAGAGTGGAACATAGACTGACAGAGAACCTAAGAGTGGAACATACCCTAACAGATCCCAAATTAAATTTTATTTTACATTGAGCAAAAGTTCTAGCTTTTAGATATTACATTTATTAAGTTTATGTAAATATAAATTAGTTTTCATTTAATTTGTAGCAATTGCAATTCTTTTGAATTTCATTAACATTGAATGAAAAATGACAATGGGACAAAATAAGATGCCTGGATAATGTGCTTTCATAATGCCTCAAGTAAAGCTGTTAGGTTACTCAGGGATGATTTTTATAATCATGATTATCAGAGTGATTTTTATAATCATGATTATCAGGGTAAAAAATAGACTTTCCTGGAAATTTTCCCTGGTACTCAAAATCAAAAGCAACTCAATTGTCCCACATTGTACAAAGACCTTCAAAAAACAACACCATGTATATACAATGAACTACAAATCCTAATATTTGACATCACATTTTAGAAAGTGTTTTCATGACACAAGCACATTTATGTAGAATTAAAATACCTTTGATAGAAATGAATTATTGAAATGGAATGGAAAATATTGAAAGTTTCATATGTAATAAGTAAAATTGTGAATATATTTGACTCTATATTTTCAAGTGTAGCTCTAATTTTAGGAATAAAAACTAACAGAGATTAACTATATTTAGAAAATACTGGAAAATAAGGTATGGCCGAAAGAATGGACACAGTCCATCATCATACCATTACCTAAGGGAAAAAAATGAAACAATGCCAGAACTATAGGACAATCAGTCACCCTACAGCTTATATATATTATATTTTAGCAAAGTAATGCTAAAAATTATCCTCAGCAGGTTAAAGCCAATATCCGAGGAATTACCGGCAGAAGAACAGGCAGGTTTCAGACCTGGCAGAAGCACAATCGAGCAAATCTCAACTGTCGCTTGCTCATAGAAAAACATCTACAGCACAAACGTGAACTCCATCATAACTTCTTAGACTTCAAAAAAGCCTTTGATCGAGTATGGCATGAGGGACTTTGGCAAGTTATGAGAAGTTTCAACATTGAAGAGGGGCTGGTAAAGGTGATCGAAGAACTCAACAATCAGGCAAGCAGTGCAGTCCTATTTAAAGGCCATCTAGTGGACTTCTTCAAGATGTCATGTGAATGTCAGACCTGGACACAACTGGCAACCACTGAAAGCAAGCTGCAGGCATTTGAAAACAAAAGCATGAGAAAAATTCTCCAGATCTCTTATCTAGAACAGTGCTTCTCAAACTTTTTCGTATGACGGACCGGCAGGAATTTGCCCCATTGCTCCACGGACCGGTGCACTATTTTCCCAGTACTGACGTGATAGCAAAATGAGCCCCTGCATAGCCTAAAGCCCCACAAGATTAAGCATGAATTCGTTTTGTTTTATGCTACATGACATTGAGCAATTTTGAAAAAGAATAAACTTAAGCCTTGATTGCTTAATGCTCATTTAAGATCGTCTTCATTTTGTGTTGATAATGAAAGCCATTGTTTCTGTTTCAGCTTTTTTTAAAATTGGTACTACTTTAATAAATTTATATCCCGACTTAAATCTATGTTTTATTAAAGAGATCATAAAATTTAATATTAAAAAGTCATGTTTATTTATTTAAAAAAATAATATAGGAACTATAGTAAGTACATGTGTAAGTTTATGCTCAAAGTTTAACTAAAACTAATAACTAGGTGAGTCTATTTATTTGTTGGAAGTTTATCAAGTCTTGACTTGATTGAGGACAATGCTTCACGCTATGGAGAACAAACATCCATACTGTTCCTGTCCTGTACTTTGTCTTAATAAGGCTCATTTTTTAAAAAACAGTTTCACATAGGTAAGATGAAGGTAATGGAAGAAGAGACTTCAGAGCAATTTCGGCAAGATCAGGATATTCTGCACTCACGTGAATCCAAAAGGACCACGAGAGGTCATAGTTACGAAATTCATTTTTAAACCTTCATCCGCCGCTAACTCCAGCAATTTATCTTCCAAAGCTACAGACAAATCAACCTTCGAAAGCAATAAAAGGATTGCGTATCAATCCAGTACCTTTCCGTGGGTCATCTTCTGTTGGAAAGTAGACCTCAAAAAGGTCAATTAATTTAGTCAAGTGCTCAATGATGACTATCTGTAGAGATGTCACATCAAGCTCTTCATCTGCACTTTCGATAGTTGCTGCAAAATTGTGAAACATATCAAAACTATCTGCTGACACTCGAATCTTACATGCTTCTAGCTTGTGCTTTCTGTCCATCAATCTTGTCTGCCATTGTAACAAATTAAGCCATCCTTCCTTGGATGGAGATACTGAGCTCATTAAAAATGGCAAAGATATCAGACAATTCGCATTTCGAAATAGTTGAGACCAATCTGGCTTTTTCTCTTGTATAAACTGGTATAGAGCTCTCTTCACAATTCAAAAACTCTTGAAAGTACTTTGCCTCGTTACAACCATTGCACATCATCTTGCAGTAAGAGCTGTTTGTGTTCCGCACCCATTTCGTCACATAATGCATCAAATAATGTTGAATTTAAAGCATCTGCCTTGACTTCACAACTTTTACAACTTCGCTGAGCACGTTGTTTAGTTCTGTTGACATTTGATTGGTGCATGGCTAAACTTTCACGGTGAATAAAACAGTGGGTTAGCTTGCACTCTGGTGTTTATTCCTTAATCATGTTTACAACCAGAATGCCGGCCGGTCATGGCCGCAACGCCATGCGTACACACACCAACACAATATTTAAATTCTGACATTTGTCAACACTGTAATCATGAATGGCCTGAATATTACAGAAATAGTTGTTTTTATTGGTAATGAAGTAGAAAAGAAATACTCTTGCTTCAAGTCATCCTTATATTGATATCGCATATATACCATCAGAATTGCCATCAAGCGACGGGGGATGACAATTTGAAACATTCTCTTGTCGGTTAAGGATAATTATATTTATTTTTCATTTCTTGATAACTTCCGCGGACCAGCGGCTGATGGTCCACGGGCAGGCACCGGTCCGCGGACCACCACTTTGAGAAGCACTGATCTAGAACACAAGACCTATGTCTGGGACAGAATAACCTCCATTGCGAGTCATAAAGAAACCATTATAGTGACAATTATGAGACGCAAGCTGGCATGGTTCAGTCTTGTGCTGCAACACGATAGCATGACAAAAATCATCCTTCAAGGGACTGTAGAAAGGGGCCGGCGAAGAGGTCGACAGTGGAAAAGTTGGCTTGACAACATAAAAGAATGGACGGGGCTGAGGTTAAATTAATTATTGGCTGCCGATCAGGATAGTCAAATATGAAGATCGTTGTCTGTTAATGTGTCCATGTGCTCCCCCCAATGGCCGCAAGGGTCACAGGACTGATGATGATTCTTCAAAAACTTTCTAAAGGTTCATGTTGATCAGTGACTGAAATAATATTTCTACAGCTTATATAAAAAGTCACATTAAGGCCCCTGGGCCAAATCCGTGCAAGATGTAAATAAATTAATAAATTTAACAAACTTGTTGATTTCAATCTGGATCCTGATGAATATACCTGTTCGTCAAATTTGTTCAAGGTCATGTAAAATTTAATTGGGAATAAAATGACAATAAGAGTTTTTGGTCCAAGATGTAAGGTTCATAGGCCTGAACATTTCAATCTGGATCCTGATGGAGATATGTGTCAATATTTGTCAAGATTTTAAAAATTTAATGGGAAATAAAGCTTTACAAAGGAGAGTTTAATTCCCTATAGAATTTTGTTATGGGCCATAAAAAAATGTATGTACCAAGTTTGGTCAAGATCCATTCATTTACCCAGTAGCCACTGTTTAAAGTAGCTTTTATAGAACTCATGTTAAGAAAATGTCATTTTGGCCCCTTATTGGTAAGTGGTATTTTAAAAACTTTTATGCCAGAATTCAATTTGGATCATGATGGATATATTTGTCAACATTGGTTAAATTGTGTCAAATGGAATGGAGAATAAAGAATTAATGTTTATGGAAAAAAAAGATCCCCCCCTCCCCCTGAATGGACATCAGGAGTTTATTGTCCTATATTTACGTATTTTAATATGGGTCATCAAGTTTTTTTGTACTAAGTTTGGTCAAGACCCATCCATTTAAACAGTAGCCAAAGTTTAAACTACCGTATATACTTGTTCGCAAGCCGACCTTTTTTGGACAAAATCTAGGGGGAAAAGTTGGGGGGTCGGCTTACGAGCAGGTCATTAACGTATTTCTGCATGGATATTGAATATCGTTGTTGTTATTGTAGATCCTACATGTGGAAGAAATCAGAAGCCTCGAGCCTAGTGCTCTTTATGGGTCTTCCCGGAAGACCCTCTCAGCTATCTGGCCCCCAAAGGAACGTAACAGCTGAGACTTGGAAGCGGTCGCTTCTGAAGCGGCCACCTGGGCATCCAGGACATAGAGTGGAAAATGCCTCCCACTAAGTTGACCTCACAAGGAGAGGTGGAATTCCCTTACTACGACCCGCTACCAATTTGGCGCCACCCCGGCAAAGCATACGGGTCTCCATGGTTAGGACCGCCGCAGTAGATCATCAAGGTCCTTTTCTACATTCTACAAGATTCGACTGCTCTACCAGAAGCTATAATATATTATTAAACATCTGCACTTACCTTATTTAATCATTTTATTTATTTTTGTGAACGTTTTAATTACTTTTTTTTACAAATTTTGTTTTCAACAACGAATTTTAATGTATGCGCTTTCGTCATTGTTTACCAAAGATTATTTTTTTCTTAAATACCGGTCACTCTTGCCTAACAAAGAGCATAAAGACAAAGATAGGCAGTACAAACTAAACAATCATAATGACCGATGCAGCTTGTAGTTTTTAAAAAAAATGTGTACCATTTTCTTTAAGCTGTCCTATTATTTTATTTTGGAGGGGTCGGCTTGCAAACGGGTTACACACTTTTAATACTTTTCTCTTCCAAAAGAGAAGGGGACGGGGGTCGGCTTATGAACGAACGGGCTATAGAACGAGTACATACGGTAATTTTTATATAGCTTATATAAGGAAAAAACTACATTCCTGGGTGGCTGGCCACCAATGAGTGGTAATTTTAAAAAATGTGTTTGCCAATTATCATCGTGTGAGTGTACAACAATTTCCCAAAGTTAAATGCTTCTACCTACACAGGAACTTGGAGAATTAGTGATGAGTCAGTCAGTCAGGGCTTTGCCTTTATTAGTATAGGTTCTGATTAACAAGCATACTGTAAGATAGCTATTAAGGATAGTAATTTTTTTAATATTGGCAACCAGGTGGATGGGTGTTGCACAACTTGGTGCGCAAAAATATCATGGCCCATATTAAAACACTATAAGGCATTGAGCTCCAACACCCATTCAATGGGGGCCTGGAACCCAAAACTCAGTTGTTTTTTTCCTTCTATGAGCTAGATAAAAATAACTTTTTAAATTGGCTACCGGGTAAATTGATGGATCTTGACCAAACCTTTTGTATAAAAACTTGATGGCCTATAATAAAATACTATAGGACATTCAACTCCTAATGAGCATTCCCTAAGGGCCTGGAGCCCTTTTCTTTTTTTATATATGTTTAAAGTTTTATTCCCCATTCAATTTTACACAATCTTGACAAATATTGGCACATATATCCATCATGATCCAGATTAAAATCTTTACATCATGCACCGATTGGGCCAGGGGCCCTTAATGTCGTTTTTATCTTTATATAAGCTATATAAACATTATTTTAACATCCAGCTACTGGCTGGATAATAGCCAAGCTTGGTACACCACACCTATGATTAGAAGCCAAGATTGGTACACCACACCTATGATTAGAAGCCAAGATTGGTACACCACACCTATGATTAGAAGCCAAGATTGGTACACCACACCTATGATAATAGCCAAGATTGGTACACCACACCTATGATAATAGCCAAGATTGGTACACCACACCTATGATAATAGCCAAGATTGGTACACCACACCTATGATAATAGCCAAGATTGGTACACCACACCTATGATAATAGCCAAGCTTGGTACACCACACCTATGATAATAGCCAAGATTGGTACACCACACCTATGATAATAGCCAAGATTGGTACACCACACCTATGATAATAGCCAAGATTGGTACACCACACCTATGATAATAGCCAAGCTTGGTACACCACACCTATGATAATAGCCAAGATTGGTACACCACACCTATGATAATAGCCAAGCTTGGTACACCACACCTATGATAATAGCCAAGATTGGTACACCACACCTATGATAATAGCCAAGATTGGTACACCACACCTATGATAATAGCCAAGATTGGTACACCACACCTATGATAATAGCCAAGATTGGTACACCACACCTATGATAATAGCCAAGATTGGTACACCACACCTATGATAATAGCCAAGATTGGTACACCACACCTATGATAATAGCCAAGATTGGTACACCACACCTATGATAATAGCCAAGATTGGTACACCACACCTATGATAATAGCCAAGATTGGTACACCACACCTATGATAATAGCCAAGATTGGTACACCACACCTATGATAATAGCCAAGCTTGGTACACCACACCTATGATAATAGCCAAGATTGGTACACCACACCTATGATAATAGCCAAGATTGGTACACCACACCTATGATAATAGCCAAGATTGGTACACCACACCTATGATAATAGCCAAGATTGGTACACCACACCTATGATAATAGCCAAGATTGGTACACCACACCTATGATAATAGCCAAGATTGGTACACCACACCTATGATAATAGCCAAGATTGGTACACCACACCTATGATAATAGCCAAGATTGGTACACCACACCTATGATAATAGCCAAGATTGGTACACCACACCTATGATAATAGCCAAGATTGGTACACCACACCTATGATTAGAAGCCAAGATTGGTACACCACACCTATGATAATAGCCAAGCTTGGTACACCACACCTATGATAATAGCCAAGATTGGTACACCACACCTATGATTAGAAGCCAAGATTGGTACACCACAACTATGATAATAGCCAAGCTTGGTACACCACACCTATGATAATAGCCAAGATTGGTACACCACACCTATGATAATAGCCAAGATTGGTACACCACACCTATGATAATAGCCAAGATTGGTACACCACACCTATGATTAGAAGCCAAGATTGGTACACCACACCTATGATAATAGTCAAGCTTGGTACACCACACCTCATTTTGAAATACTAGATGGAATAAAAATCATAAATCAACTTCTTTTAAGGCTGGGGGCCCCTATTTCATTTCCCTTTATAAACTTTGTAAAAATTGTTACAACAATATTGGGGTACACATGAACTGAACTTAAGTCAAAGTTCATAGCAATTGATTTTGAGGAGCACACTGCTATCTAATTGTAACTTAATTTAAAAGTATTGGTATTAAAAACCTAAATAATCCAACCTGGAACAGGACCAAATGAGATCAAGTGAGAGAAGCCAAAACGGGATCTTATGAGAAACGTGACCCCATTTAGAATAGATTCCCATTTAATCAAATGCTACAAGGATTGATAATCCACCAATCAACAAGATTTAGCTAGGAAACGGGATAATATTCAGGAAATAAATTCAACCGAGAATGAGACAATGATCCCCATTGAAGTGTAGGATCATGTCAGGGAAAGGGATTCTATTGGAAAATTTTAGTGTGGTGATTGTTGTTAAAAACAGAACCCTTATTTTATGTTACCTGAAAGGTTGCATGAGTTTTTCCTAATGATATTACTGTAAACGCCAAGTATAAAATAATCTCAATGGATTATCTCTCATGTTATATCACTTTGTGATAAGGAGTCAAACAAAATGGCATCCATAATGCAGGCCTGGATTAATTAGATAGCGTAGAAATAAATTTTGACCACAGAACTTGAAGTTTTTAACAAACAAATGCAAATATCTCAATATGAGTGAGCCACGTTCAATCATTGACACATCAACAAAATGACCAGTGGCTCCAATGTATGACCCCACATATTGAATAACAAATGCAGAACTTCCTTTACGTTGATCAAATATGATTGATGACACTGACCTGTAAGCCTTGTCTGTGGACCATAGAATTGTCCACCCCCATGAGTTGTGATGGTTGCTGCTGTTGCAGGGGTCCTATGGGATCCTCCATCAACTGTCTTTTGATGACATCAATAACTTGTTGCTCATTGGCCAAACTGGCAGCTCCTTGCTGGGCGGGGCTTGGGTTGCTCAGGAAGTTATCCGAATTGGGCCAGTTGCCAGTTTCCTTCATGAACTCTTCCAACTGGGCAACAAGGTTGGACTCATCATTCAAGTCCATGTCAGACAGCTGTTGCTGCTGCAGTTGTTGTTGTTGTTGCTGCTGCTGTTGTTGTTGTTGAAGCTGTTGCTGCAACTGCTGTTGTTGTAATAAATGTTGTAGTTGCTGTTGCTGAAGCTGCTGCTTGAGTGGTTGTGAAAGGTTTTGTTGAGATGATGAGACTAATGAAGGCTGGGAGCCAATCAACTGTTGTTGAGATGAAGGCTGGGAGCCAATCAACTGTTGTTGAGTGCTGGTAGAGGAAGGCTGCTGAGGTGGGGATAAAAATGGTTGCTGTTGTTGCTGTAAATGTTGCTGTGATTGCAGCTGTTGCAATTGAAGTTGCTGTTGCTGCAATTGTTGGTGTTGTTGCTGCAGCTGTTGCTGCTGTTGAAGCTGTTGCAAGGGAAGATTACCACTCTCTAGAGCTTTCTGCTGCTGTATTTTAAGTTTTTGTTGCAACAGCAGCTGTTGCTGATGGTTTTGGTTGCTGAGATTACGGAATCTTTCTTGCTGCTGGTTGCTGCTGTTGTTTATACTCTGTTCTCTCTGTAATGACTGCAGTGATGAGCTCAAAGCCTGGGCAATAGAAGTGACAGATGGAGACAGATTACCTAAACTATTGCCCTGTGAGCCCATTCCACCTCCCAGACTTGACATGGACATGCTCACTTGCTGGTTGGGATTAGTTCCTCCTGAATTCCCACTGATTGCGTTTTTCTGAAGGTCATCGTGCAAGTCTGCAGCTTGCTGAAGAATTTGCTGCAGCAATGGGTCATTGAGGGAGGAGTCAGCCCCCATCTTGGAGATGTCATCGGCTATGATAGGCTCATTACCAAAAATAGAATCTTCTCCCTCCAGCAGACTCTGAATCTGGCTCAGCTGACTATCCGCACACACAATATCCATGCCACTCATCGAGTTGGAATTGACTGGTGAAGGACTTCCAGTTAAAAAGTTTGGCATGCTGCTAGTGTTGATGGTCAAGTTTGAAGCATGACCTTTCCCGCCGGTGGTCCCATGCAATCCTGCCCCTTGGCCATCCATGCCAGAATTTTGTTCATTCAAGGGGTGACCATTGTCATCGACCTTGACTGTGATGAATTTGTCAGTGAGGTTCCTAGGGTAGCGGCTCTGAGGGACAGCTGTTGGATTGATGGAAATGTTTGTGTTGATGACGGTCTCCTTGTGGGCCTTCTTGCTCAGCAGCTGGGCCAGGAGGGCATTCTTCTGGGACAGCTTGCTCTGTGGGGTGTTGGGGCCCCCGGTGGAGGTGGTCGGCTCTGTGTCCATACAAACCCCATCACTGCTATCAACATCAGGCAGTGACAGCTTCCTGCGTTTGGTACTGTTTGTGGTGTTGCTGTTGCTGCTTGTGCTGCTGCTCGGCAGCTGATGCTGTTGCTGGTGGTGATGTTGTTTAAGTGGGTTGTCATCTTTTTCCCACAGAGAGTGGAGGAGACTGCAATACAAATGTTCATTATTTCATGTGCTTGTTAATGGTCAGTTTGTCTACATTTACACGTATTTACAATATTCAATGGTCAGTTTGTCTACATTTACACATATTTACAATATTCAATGGTCAGTTTGTCTACATTTACACATATTTACAATATTCAATGGTCAGTTTGTCTACATTTACACATATTTACAATATTCAATGGTCAGTTTGTCTACATTTACACATATTTACAATATTCAATGGTCAGTTTGTCTACATTTACACATATTTACAATATTCAATGGTCAGTTTGTCTACATTTACACATATTTACATATTCAGTGGTCAGTTTGTCTACATTTACACATATTTACAATATTCAATGGTCAGTTTGTCTACATTTACACATATTTACAATATTCAATGGTCAGTTTGTCTACATTTACACATATTTACAATATTCAATGGTCAGTTTGTCTACATTTACACATATTTACAATATTCAATGGTCAGTTTGTCTACATTTACACATATTTACAGTATTCAATGGTCAGTTTGTCTACATTTACACATATTTACAATATTCAATGGTCAGTTTGTCTACATTTACACATATTTACAATATTCAATGGTCAGTTTGTCAACATGTTAATGGCGACTTACGCACATGTGATGAAACCTATTATATTCCTAGTACATTAAACTTTTTATTATATAACTAGTATAACCCGTCAAAACTGATGGAAGTTTTCAAAATGAATACATTTCAGCTGAAATCTATTAATTTTGAAAAAATACACATCATAATAATAAATAATGTAATACAGAACTTTTATTTATTTTTATTTGATTAATTTATTATCATATTGAACAATTTTATGCGGAATGTTAGAAAAGTGTTATTTTTGGTGCAGTAATTTTATTATGTTGATCGCAGCGCCACCTAGTTACATCCATACATACAGACAACGGGAATTATGTATATTGATATATAATTAATGCTTTATTTAAAATTAATTATATATATTATATTATTATCTTTTGTCATCGACTTCACCTTCATAAAAAACAGCTTCATGTTTTTTTGTTATACATTTTTATTTCTATAATCTATTTTAAGAATCATTTTGTCCTTGTCTAATCATTGTATTGATTAATGTAAGACAAATGTGATGAAAATAACAGCTTTGTTAACATCCTTACCCATTTCTGCACAGATAATTATCTTGATGTTATTATCAATGGTTTAAAACAAAAAAAGTTTTAAAAATAATTTGCAAACCTATCAAATTTTGACTCATTCCAAAATAATGTCTGGGACACTGGAAGTAATTAGGAAAATAACATCCAGTACTGTATTGCAAAAATATAAGTCCGTACCAGAAGGGTTAATATGATTTTTTTTAAGTCCCTGCATGAAATGCCCTTTATTGTAACTTCATAATTTAAAAGTAAAATAAAAATTTAACATAATTTTAGGTACTTGAAAGTGTTTTTATAGCCATCTATGGCTCAACTTTTGATGATATGTGATAAGCCTAAATTTATATTTAAAAATGTATCAATTAAATATTGGAAATATCATTTGCTAAAATAACTGACTCATCCAGCTGTTTGTTGGGCATGTCAGAAGATCCACTTCTAACGGAGTCACACATAAGCCTCTTCTGGACCTGGGGCCGACTGTTGCCTGTTTGGGGTGTCGGGGGCTCAGAGAGGGATGCTTGTGAGGATGTGGACTGAGGTTCCTGGTGCTCTGATTGGTGACGAGATCTAGGGGCGGGGCCAGCATCATGATCAGTTGATGTACTCTCCTAAACACAGAAAATTAAAACACAGTTTGGTTATGATTACAAGAAAAAGAAACACGACTAAATGACCTTGACCTTGACAAGTGTTAGCATCCCATAAAACATTTCTTTAAAAAAAAGATAGGACAAACATTGGAAGCCTTTCAACAACCCATAAAAACATCTACAAATATCTGAAGCCTTTTAACCACCAATAATAAAAACAGCTTTAAAACTTACAGCAGGAGCAGAGGTCGTCCTACTTGACCGGTTAGGTTCGTCGTCGTCACTCTCGTCCAGCAACTGGTTCAGCAGCTCCCTGCCTTCACTTGGCCGCCTTGTCTTGGACGAAGTATTGGCCGACAAACCAATGGCAGCAGATGTTGACGTGCCATAGTTTGAAGTCATCCTCTGTTCAGACACACGAAACCTGTCCTCTATAGACTCACTCTGTGCTTTTCTGGCCTCCTCACCCAACAACTGCTGCAGAATAAAATGTATTGAAGCTTACCAGATTTTTAACAATAGCATTTTCAACAAAAAATAAACACTGGTGTATGCAATGATCTTGATATTTTTATCAACACTGGAGCGTGGTTAATTGCGGATTAGAATTTTGCTGTCATATTTTAGATCATATATGAAAAATATGCATGAGGTAGGTTAATACAGGTTTTATAAAATCTACATAAAAGTAAGTCTTAAACACAAATAAATATGAATCATTAATTTGGGGGTAAAGGGATTAAGGATGTAAGTTGTTGAATAATTGTTATATATTTATAAATAATCTCAGATTAGAAGTTAATTTATTTATGAAAACAAAGGACAGTAGAAATAATCTTTAAAATAACCCATTCACTTGGTTTCTTTTAATGAAATAAAGGAGTTTGTTTGGATTTTAAATTGAGCTCAAAATTTAAAATTAGGTGAAAAACAACAATGAGTATGTAAGTTGTAAGAGAAGCTTAGATAATGTAATTCAAGGGAACTATACAAGTTTTAAAGGCTCTAACATGGTAAAATTGTCCGTAGGTAAAATAAAATGATATAAAGATATATATGGGTTTATAATTTTAACATTTTTCATAGTGTTACACATAATAAAATAATGTACTGAATGTCTACATTCTAAACTAATGTACTAAATGTCTACATACTAAACTGATGTACTGAACGTCTACATACTAAACTGATGTACTGAACGTCTACATACTCGTGAATGTTCATTCTCTTTTGGGTCGAGCCGTTAGGCTCTTAGGACCCGGTTCATTTTATCGCAAGCGAGCCTCATCAAGTCGGGCATGGCCGTAGAGGTAATCCTCTGCAGGTACCGTTACTTCTCCCTCCAAATCCCCGCACAGCTCGGGGCACTCTTCGAGTACGTGGACCACCGTCTCCTCCGGGTGGCCACACAGCCAACAGGCCAGTTCCCTTCTAGTGTTAAACTTGTACAAGTAGCTTCGTATGGGACAATGTTCAGTTCTCATTCTAGTTATGAGCGTCTGATTGCTACGTCCAATTTTCCACCAGGAGTCGCTTTTGCTCGGTCGCGGCATGTACTGGAATACTTTTCTGGCCGTGCTTCCAGACGCCCAGCCCTGAAGCCATTTCTCTCGGAAATGATCCTTAAGCCACGATCTGACCCCCAGCTGGGTCATCTGGCGATCGGGTTGGGGCTGAGCTGAACCTTCTCTCACCAACTTATCGAATGAGGCTCGCCACTGTGCCCAGTGATGTACTGAAGAGTCATTATCCAATGAAGTGCGCCTGTAGGACGGACTCCCACAGGGGTCCGCCCTTAGTTGTACATTGTTCTTAGCCTACGTCCACGACCTACAAGGTATTCTGGGGTCGCAGAATGCCATGTTTGCTGACGATCTGGTTATATGGAGTTCCGGAAAAGACGTCGCAACACTGCAGAACCGGCTGCAGGAAGATCTGAATCGAATCGAAGACTATGCAAAACCGATGGCGCCTAGTAGTTAGTCAACACGGAGAAAACGGTCCACTCCATTTTTACAAATGGACGGAATGCCCTGAAGCACGAGGTGGTGCTTCAGATATGTGGGAAAAGATTGAATTGGGATCGGACACCAACGTACTTGGGAATCAAGTTGGACCAGAAGGTTCAACTACATAACCATGTATGTGAATTGTGCGCCAAAGCCACAGCTAAACTGTCCCTGGTGAAGAAACTGGCTAGCACTAGTTGGGGTGTGGACGCAAGATTACTGAGAGCTCTCTATCTCGGTAGTGTGAGGGGTGCCATTGATTACAGCCTCCCGGTTCAGGCCTTTGCGAGCCGTACGGCTCTAGAGGGTCTGGACCGAATACAGAACCAAGCTCTACGGTTTGTATGCGGGGGCGTTGCGTACGACACCCACAGCCGCTGTAGAAATTATGTCCAACGTAGAACCCCTGGCGATAAGGCGAGAAAAGGCAATCATGACTACGGTAGAACGATACCGTAGGTTGGAGCATGACGAACCCTGCTTCCAATTACAAGACCGATGGGTAAAGAGGACCTGACTGAAAAGACCATCCTTCATGGATACTGTCTACGAACTAGAAGACTCAGTCCCCATACCCAAGCACAGGGAACGAATGCGACTGGTCCCTGCTCGAGGACCACATGAAAGCTTTGACTTGCCTGAACTACGTTTGACACTGGCAAATACAGCGGTGACGAAAGCCAGTCCCGTCGAGCTCCAGCGAGACGAGACTCTGAAGACAATCGAGGCTTATGGCGACAGCGTGGTAAAAGTCTTCACCGACGGCTCACGTTTCAAGGATGGCAGAAGTGGATACGGAGTACTAATTCAATACCCACAACCTGGACCTGACAGTACCGAACTGTCAGGGCCGTGCAGAGCCGCATACAGTAGTCACGTCTATATACTAAACTAATGTACTAAATGTCTACATACTAAAATAATGTACTAAATGTCTACATACTAAAATTAATGTACTAAATGTCTACATACTAAATTAATGTACTAAATGTCTACATACTAAAATCATGTACTAAACGTCTACATACTAAAACTGATGTACTAAACGTCTACATACTAAACTGATGTACTGAACGTCTACATACTAAACTAATGTACTAAATATTCTACATACTAAGCTGATGTTCTGAACGTCTACATAATAAACTGATGTACTGAACGTCTACATACTAAACTAATGTACTAAATATTCTACATACTAAGCTGATGTTCTGAACGTCTACATACTAAACTAATGTACTGAACGTCTACATACTAAAATGATGTACAAAATATCTACATACTAAACTGAGGTACTGAATGTCTACATACTAAACTGAGGTACTGAATGTCTACATACTAAACTGAGGTACTGAATGTCTACATACTAAACTGAGGTACTGAATGTCTACATACTAAACTGAGGTACTGAATGTCTACATACTAAACTGATGTACTAAATGTCTACATACTAAACTGATGTACTGAATGTCTACATACTAAACTGAGGTACTGAATGTCTACATACTAAACTGAGGTACTGAATGTCTACATACTAAACTGATGTACTGAATGTGTACATACTAAACTGAGGTACTGAATGTCTACATACTAAACTGATGTACTGAATGTCTACATACTAAACTGATGTACTGAATGTCTACATACTAAACTGATGTACTGAATGTCTACATACTAAACTGAGGTACTGAATGTCTACATACTAAACCGATGTACTGAATGTCTACATACTAAACTGATGTACTGAATGTCTACATACTTAACTGAGGTACTGAATGTCTACATACTAAACTGATGTACTGAATGTCTACATACTAAACTGATGTACTGAATGTCTACATACTAAACCGATGTACTGAATGTCTACATACTAAACTGATGTACTGAATGTCTACATACTTAACTGAGGTACTGAATGTCTACATACTAAACTGATGTACTGAATGTCTACATACTAAACTGAGGTACTGAATGTCTACATACTAAACTAATGTACTGAATGTCTACATACTAAACTGAGGTACTGAATGTCTACATACTAAACTGATGTACTGAATGTGTACATACTAAACTGAGGTACTGAATGTCTACATACTAAACTGAGGTACTGAATGTCTACATACTAAACTGAGGTACTGAATGTCTACATACTAAACTGAGGTACTGAATGTCTACATACTAAACTGATGTACTGAATGTGTACATACTAAACTGAGGTACTGAATGTCTACATACTAAACTGATGTACTGAATGTCTACATACTAAACTGATGTACTGAATGTCTACATACTAAACTGATGTACTGAATGTCTACATACTAAACTGATGTACTGAATGTCTACATACTAAACTAATGTACTGAATGTCTACATACTAAACTGATGTACTGAATGTGTACATACTAAACTGAGGTACTGAATGTCTACATACTAAACTGATGTACTGAATGTCTACATACTAAACTGATGTACTGAATGTCTACATACTAAACTGATGTACTGAATGTCTACATACTAAACTGAGGTACTAAATGTCTACATACTAAACTGATGTACTGAATGTCTACATACTAAAATGAGGTACTGAATGTCTACATACTAAACTGATGTACTGAATGTCTACATACTAAACTGAGGTACTGAATGTCTACATACTAAACTGAGGTACTGAATGTCTACATACTAAAATGAGGTACTGAATGTCTACATACTAAACTGATGTACTGAATGTCTACATACTAAACTGAGGTACTAAATGTCTACATACTAAACTGATGTACTGAATGTCTACATACTAAAATGAGGTACTGAATGTCTACATACTAAACTGAGGTACTGAATGTGTACATACTAAACTGAGGTACTGAATGTCTACATACTAAACTGATGTACTGAATGTCTACATACTAAACTGAGGTACTAAATGTCTACATACTAAACTGATGTACTGAATGTCTACATACTAAACTGAGGTACTGAATGTCTACATACTAAACTGAGGTACTGAATGTCTACATACTAAACTGAGGTACTGAATGTCTACATACTAAACTGATGTACTGAATGTCTACATACTAAACTGAGGTACTGAATGTCTACATACTAAACTGAGGTACTGAATGTCTACATACTAAACTGAGGTACTGAATGTCTACATACTAAACTGAGGTACTGAATGTCTACATACTAAACTGAGGTACTGAATGTCTACATACTAAACTGAGGTACTGAATGTCTACATACTAAACTGAGGTACTGAATGTCTACATACTAAACTGATGTACTGAATGTCTACATACTAAACTGAGGTACTGAATGTCTACATACTAAACTGAGGTACTGAATGTCTACATACTAAACTGAGGTACTGAATGTCTACTAACCTTAAGCAGGGCATTTGTTTTTTTAGGCTCAGCTTCATTTTTATCAGCCATGAGAAAATCAGAAAATGCCATTGATTTTCTAGCATTAAATGATGGTGATGCCAAGTTTGGTCCATCCATTGAGGGCGGCTCTTCATCATCATCATCCTGACTCAGCAAGTTTTTTAAGATCTGGTTTCCTTTATCACCCTGTTCCATTAGAGCCCCCTGACCTGTGTGGATTGTTGTGATGACTGTTTCCACCCCCGCCAACGTCCATGTCCCCATCCTCGTTGGATGTGCTCTGTGGCTTTTCCTGTGGACTTTGACCAGGTCCCTCTGTTGGGGACTGGTGCAAATGGTCATCAGGGGACTTCAACATGGAGCTGGTGTTGGTGTGAATGTCCATGCCGATACTGGACAAAACACCAGACATCATTCCCCCTGATGATGTAGTTATCCCATTGTTACTGCTGGACACGGAGTTTGGGGTGGATATGGATGATCCAATCTGACCAGAGGGCCTCCTGCCCCGCCCTATTTGGCGCCGCCCATCTACAGATGCGGGAGAATGGAGTGGTTCAGGGGTCGAACTCTGTGTCAGAAGCTGACAGAGTTTCCCTGACCTTTGAGAATTGAGTCCACTGTTGCTGTTTGCCATTGAGGCAATTGTCATCTGCTGGTGACCATTAAGATCCATACTTGTTGAGAAGGAAGGTGATGGAGAAGAGAGAAATGAAGAGGAGTTGAATCCAGACGATGATATGGAATTGTTTACATTGATGTCCAGTCCCCCAATGCTGGTCTGTGAGTTGGAGTCCAGTGGAGAGGGGTGGGACATGGTGGTGGATGTGTTGATGGGTCCAAAGTCTGCAGATGAAGGTGGAGTGGCTGGCACAGAAGTTGGTGATCTTCCCCATCCTGCAGGACTTAAAGGGTAACCTGGCGGAGATAAGACATTTTTGGGAGATAAGATCAGACACCTGTTAGGGGAAAATGATTATTGTAAAATGAGAAGAAGCTAAAATCTTTAAATAAACTAATCACTAAATTAAATATTTTATAATTTAAAACTTATTTATGTAGCAGCACTTTATTCTTTCAGTAAATCAAATTACCTGACTGAGGGGACAACAGAGGAGAACCAGAACTCTTTCTCTGAAAACCCATGGTAAATTGCCCTCCTTGATTTCGGTTCTGCTGGAGGGCTGGGTTGGTGGCCATTCCCAAGGCCGCAGGGCTGCGTTGGTTGGGGTACGCACCTATCATTCTCTGGTTGAATCCTGCACTCCTGGGCGCCGAGCCAGGACTGGGAGTGAACCTCTGAGTTTTCTGCTGCCCCTCAAAGGAAGTTGTGGAATTACTTCTCTGAACCATGTTCAACATTGGGGGCCTCTTCATGCCTCCATGTGCACCTGTGCCACTCTGCAGAGCATACTGAAGGCTGGACTGCTGGCTGGCAGATGATGGTGACTTCATGCTGGTCATGGTGTTCCAGTTGTTGGTGTTGCTGCTGCCCATATCAGTGGTCATCACTGGCTTCATATCCGGGAGGTCGCCTAGAGAAATATTACAACAAAAATTTTGCTCTCATTTGCTCATTTTCAAAGACATTTTTAATATTGAAAAAATGTTGAATTGTTTTTGTTCATGCCTTGATTAACCAATGGCTATATTATGCAGTTAAGTATCATCAGTCTCTCCAAATAACACAATCATCTAGATAACACAGTGGGTTTTTTATGGTACAAAGGATGAGGTGCGCAAGTTACTCTACAACAAAATTACACATGGGCTTTCAGTGATCAATTTTCTATCTATCTGGAAACAAGGATTCTAGAGATATATTTTTTCAGGCTACTAAAAGAAATAAAATAAAATAACACCTTCAAACTCTTTTGCAACAATAAGTCCATGTATTTTTTGCTAATATGTTACTTGATATCAAAAATACAAATGAATAATATAATTGTGAAATAGGCCAAATAAATAAATGAACTGACCTGTGAGGCCAAATAAATAAATGAACTGACCTGTGAGGCCAAATAAATAAATGAACTGACCTGTGAGGCCAAATAAATAAATGAACTGACCTGTGAGGCCAAATAAATAAATGAACTGACCTGTGAGGCCAAATAAATAAATGAACTGACCTGTGAGGCCACATAAATAAATGAACTGACCTGTGAGGCCAAATAAATAAATGAACTGACCTGTGAGGCCAAATAAATAAATGAACTGACCTGTGAGGCCAAATAAATAAATGAACTGACCTGTGAGGCCAAATAAATAAATGAACTGACCTGTGAGGCCAAAGTCCCCCCAGTCCAGCATGTCCAGGTCATTGCTGGATGAGTCCATGGAGCCCACTGCCCCACTCATCCCATTCCCACCAGCCTGGACACCCAGCAATGGGACAATAGTGCTGGGCATACTGTTGGCCAGACTGGTGGAGCCTGGCCTGCTGGCAGTTTGTCCTATAATTGATTTCATCAAACTGGTTGAGGCTGAGCCTTTGAGTTCAACATCAGAGTCACATTCCCTGGAAGAAAACATGCATTGGGACTTAGTAGAAAACAAAATCTAAACACACACACACAATGAACAGAAAACAAAACCTGGGACAGGTACACTAGTCTGAAAACAAAATCATTGGACAGATATGAATAAGAAAACAAACTGATGTTGCTTTCACAGAATAGAAATTAAAAGTACTAAGGTCATCATTTTGAGAATCATTTGATTTATTTATTTTGTTAAGTAGAGGAAATCGGTTAATTGATCCTTCAAGAAAATATTTAGACTAAGATGGCCACCAAAATCAAAGGGTCATCTTCACTTGTGAAACTTACAGCTACCTTTGGTGGTAGAGTTTTATCTCTTTTTTTATATTATCCATACTGTTTTATGTTGAATGGACATCATTGTTTTTATGTGGTTGAAGTGGATGTCGTGATATTATGGGGTATCCTTACCGTAATATGGAATGAGTGGACATTATGAACTCTGGTTCTCCCGTGACGTGGTTGTTATATAACGTACTTTTGGTCTGGACAAAGACGTATCTGTTGTCAGCAAGTTTGAACCGGTAAACACCACTAGTGTTCTCACCATTTTTCAAAACTGTCAGTAAATAAATGGTAATAAATTACCTGCTGCAATTAGTCAAGCAATCAGTAAATAAATGGTAATAAATTACCTGCTGCAATTAGTCAAGCAATCAGTAAATGTTCATAAAAATCAACAAAATATTGCCAACAAAATGCATTAGTTGTTAAAAAAGAAAATGACTGAAATGGACGTCTCTCCTCTGAAATGACCTATCACTGTACTGACCTTCTTGTGAATGTTTGTTGAGTTGTTGAATGTCATTGACGTGACAGAAGTCTGTCATGTGGGCACCTTCCAGTTCTACCATGCCATGCCTGTAACATGAAGATAAGAGGTCATATCAGATCATAAACAGACTTTATGACATTGACACAGTAGTCAGATGACATTTAGAAAATAAAGAAGACATGACATAAAGTTAGTGCCATGAAATAAGGTCACAGTGACATGACATAAGGTCACAGTGGCATGACATAAGGTCACAGTGGCATGATGTAAGGTCACAGTGGCATGACATAAGGTCACAGTGACATGACATAAGATCACAGTGGCATGACATAGGGTAAGTGACATGGCATCATTAATGTCACATTGATATGAAATAAAATAACATGAGATCTCAGATATATGTAATCTATGACAGAAAACATTGTACAACTAGGAGTTGAGAAACAAATACAGACAACCTGGTACTGTACGACTAGGAGTTGAGAAACAGACAACCTACCCAAACCTGGTCTCTGCTCCAACAATTTTGCCATCCAGGTCTTGTTTAGTGCAGAACTGATCAATGCCGCCTATCATCATGTTGTTTTTCTCAGTCATAGACAGACAGCGGGCAATACACACCAGGCAAGTTTGATTTTCTGAAACAAAACTTTTCACTGTAAGTCATTTCATTGCTTACCTGTCATTTCATCACTGATCATTTAATGCTTACAAGTAATTTTATTACAGGTCATATCACTGCTTACATGAGATTTCATTAATTTTTTCACTGTTTACAGAAAATTTGAGTACAGGTCATTTAATTACAGTTCATTTCACTGCTTAAAAAACATTTCAGTGAAGGTCATTGCATTGCTTACAGCAGTGGTTCTCAAACTTTTTAGTATGGCGAACCGGCAGGAATTTTTTCCATTTGCACCAGGGACCGGTGCAATATTTTCCCTGCACTTACATGATAATGATAGCGAAATGTATTTTATTTCCTTTTATTTCTTTAATTTATTATCTTATTGTTAAAAATAAAAAATAAAAACTCTTTAGGGTTAGTATTATTGGTAACAAATGGATGATTTTAATTATATTTTTTCTGTCCTTTCTTAATAACTTCTGCAGACCGGCGGCGGATGGCCCACGGACCGTCATTGGTCCGCGGACCACCACTTTGAGAAGCACTGGCTTACAGGACATTTAATTTCTTCACCCGATTTGATTTTCACACATGTCATTCATTGCAAGTTTACCTGTAGCCACTACAGAGTACCTTGAAAATATTGTGATAGAAACTGTAGGAACTAAAGTGGAAGGGCAAGAAAATATTGCAATGGGAAAGTAAATGGTTCAACTTGGTGGGCCCAACAGATGGTCCAAGTTGGTGTGCCCAATAGATGGGACAAGTTTGTAGGCCAAATAGATGGGATAAGTGGGTGGGCCCAATAGATGGGACAAGTGAGTGGGCCCAATAGATGGGACAAGTGAGTGGGGAAAATAGATGGGACAAGTGGGTGGGCCAAATAGATGGGATAATTGAGTGGGCCCAATAGATGGGACAAGTGAGTGGGCCAAATAGATGGGACAAGTGGGTGGGCCAAATAGATGGGACAAGTGGGTGGGCCAAATAGATGGGATAATTGAGTGGGCCCAATAGATGGGACAAGTGAGTGGGACCAAATAGATGGGACAAGTGGGTGGGCCAAATAGATGGGACAAGTGGGTGGGCCAAATAGATGGGATAAGTGGGACAGAGGGGGAGGGAGCCAAGGTAGGAGACAAGTTGTAAAGTCAAGTGAGTCAAGAAAGTAATTGAGACAATAAATGGCATGGGGCAAGTGGATGGAGTAGGCGGATAGGGAAAGTGAATGAGACCATGGATGGGGCAAGTGAATGAGACCATGGATGGGGCAAGTGAATGAGACCATGGATGGGGCAAGTGAATGAGACCATGGATGGGGCAAGTGAATGCAACGGATGGTGCAATTTGATGAGACAATGTATGGAGAAAGTGTATAAGACCATGAATGGTGTCACTGAATTAGACCATGGATGATGTAAGTGGATGAGACCATGGATAATGTAAGTTTTTGAGACCATGGATTAAGCAAGAGCATGAGACAAAGAGTGATGTAAGTGGATGAGACCATGGATGTTAAATGTTAAGATGGCAAAAAGTGAATGATGTTCAGTGTACCTTTAGAGTGTGGAGAGTTGAGTTGTGAATCAGTCAGCTTCTGGGCCAGGCAAGGCTGAAAGATGGCCGTGATTTGCATATTCTCATACTGAGAGATATAAGTTTGTTTGACTTCTACATCCTCCTCTTCTTCAGCTAAAGAAAAATCAAAACACACACAGAGTGAAACAAGGGATGTCTTGGTCTAGAGAGACCTGTGCATGAATGTAACAAAGCTAACTGTTCAAAATACACTTCTTGTAAATGAAATATTTAATATATAAAAAGATTCTTTTTTTTTAAAACTATCCAACTATGAAAAGTTCAAGTTTATTTTAACTTCATTCAAAAGTTCAGCCGAGTGATGTACTCACTGGGAGGTTTGACCAGCATACGACAGTGAAAGTTGCAGCCCCTTGTAGTGGGAGAGTCGCTCGGCCATGCCAAACCACTGGCTGTCAACAGAAAACATAAAAATTTAAGTTGTCCAGATCCAGTAGGTATGATATCAAGTTTCACAGGGCAATACATTTGATATTGTAAATGAACATCTGACTATGTTGACACTCTATTCCCAGAGTACTAGAGATCTGGTGTGGAAAGGTAAGTCACCTGGCAGGGAAGGGGGAATGATCTAGTTAGGTCACCTGGCAGGGAAGGGGGAATGATCTAGTTAGGTCACCTGGCAGGGAAGGGGGAATGATCTAGTTAGGTCACCTGGCAGGGAAGGGGGAATGATCTAGTTAGCAGAATTCTCCTCCTCCCACCCCATTGACCATAGCAAGTATTTGTGTTAAATGGTCATGTTACTCTACAACTGATTGACCATAGGTATAACAGGGTCATGTTACTCAGTATATGCTAGCAACAGTGAGATTAATAGGAAGCCCTCTCATTAGTATTTCTCAACTATTTCTATGTATTCTTGTTCAATTTGAACATATTTTTTTAATGATATCCTTTGGTTATTAATATTTAAAACATGTTATATACATTCAATCAATTATTCTTTTTGTCATCCCCCCAAAATACATATTAATTAAGCTCTAAAAAAATATATTTTCCCATGGGAGGCTCTATTACTTACTTAAAGACTTTGATCTAGATGACAATGTCAAAATATTGGACTTACTCAATTTCAAACTATTGGACTTACTCAATGTCAAACTATTTGACTTAATCAATGTCAAACTATTGGACTTACTCAATGTCTAACTATTGGACTTACTCAATGTCATAGGAAGTAGACTATTACTGAACTGTGGATGATCCCCAACATGAATGATGTTATAGATACTCTTGCCTACAAGGTCCTCCTGTCCAAAGAAATGGGAAAAAAAAATTACTTTAGTCAACCAGAATGATGATAAAATTCATTGAACTCTAGTAGCAGTGGCTTATTTACTATTTGTCATGGCATAGCTTCCCCTTCTCTATAACTAAGTTGGTATCTTTATACATGCAATGCAACAACTTCTTGTGTGGGACTTGAAATGCAACAACTTCCTTTGGGGGAGATGCAATGCAACAATTACCTGTGTATATTTGAGGAACTGATTGACGTTTTCTGATATAAACTCAACTTTCCCTTGACTGTTGACCACAAACAAGAAACCATTCAATGCCTGCAAAAAAGAGACATAAAATAAAAGTAAAACATGAAACAAAAAACTTTTAAAGAAACTGGTTGATCATAATGATAACATTATATTAAAGGTAACTAGTAATCCAATATGAAGATGTTTACCTTGAGTAAGAGTGACCCTAACAAATCATTGGGCACAAATGAAGGTTTACTGGACGACACGTGACTCTGTTGCACTGCATTAGATGACTGACTATTGCTGCTGGGACAATTTTCTGTAGAGACAGATGAAATAAAACTAACTAAATGTACCAGAGTTATGACAACATGTACCACAATCATGTCATTTCATGAACCTAGTTATATATTCATGTACCACAATCATGTCATTTCATGAACCTAGTTATATATTCATGTACCATAATCATGTCATTTCATGAACCTAGTTATATATTCATGTACCACAATCATGTCATTTCATGAACCTAGTTATATATTCATGTACCACAATCATGTCATTTCATGAACCTAGTTATATATTCATGTACCACAATCATGTCATTTCATGAACCTAGTTATATATTCATGTAGCACAATCATGTCATTTCAAGAACCTAGTTATATATTCATGTACTACAATCATGTCATTTCATGAACCTAGTTATATATTCATGTACCACAATCATGTCATTTCATGAACCTAGTTATATATTCATGTACCACAATCATGTCATTTCATGAACCTAGTTATATATTCATGTACCACAATCATGTCATTTTATGACCGAGTTTATATATTCATGTACCACAATCATGTCATTTTATGACCCTGAGTTATATATTCATGTACCACAATCATGTTAAATATGTACCTGAGTCAAATAATCATGTTTGTGAGACATGACATTTTGTACCAAATCTTCTGTTCAATCCTTCAATCTTCTGTACAAGATATTTTTTATTGAACTGTTTTATTGAACTGTACCTATTTTATTGAACTGTACCTGTTTTATTGAACTGTACCTGTTTTATTGAACTGTACCCGTTTTATTGAACTGTACCCGTTTTATTGAACTGTACCCGTTTTATTGAACTGTACCTGTTTTATAGAACTGTACC
This sequence comes from Ampullaceana balthica, assembly GCA_944989445.1. Classification (NCBI taxonomy): domain Eukaryota; kingdom Metazoa; phylum Mollusca; class Gastropoda; family Lymnaeidae; genus Ampullaceana; species Ampullaceana balthica. Next base: position 561,839 of record CALYLW010000466.1, on the reverse strand, counting down.
TGTTTTATTGAACTGTACCTGTTTTATTGAACTGTACCTGTTTTATTGAACTGTACCTGTTTTATTGAACTGTACCTGTTTTATTGAACTGTACTTGTTTTCATTAGGGGTGTACCAGATTTTGGCTCTGGCAAATCCAGAATCCAGCCATTTTTACAAATCCGGCTCCTGCAAGATTTCACTTCATAAATCCTGCCAAATCCGGCTGGCCGGTAGAGCCCTATATATATTTAGATAATGTCTCCGGGAAATCCGGTCACTTTTACAAATCCGTCTCCGGCTAGATTTTAAAAATTTGAATCCCAGTTTTAATCCACAACACAAGATTGAACTATTGAACTGTACCTGTTTTTTTTTATAAACTGTAGAAGATTGTACCATTGAACTGTACCTGTTTTAATCAACTGTGCAAAATTGCACTCTAGAACTGTACCTTTTTTAATCAACTGTACAAGATTGTACTATAGAACTGTATCTTCTATTTTCATTTACTGTACAAGATTGTTCTAAAGAACTGTACCTGTCTTAATCAACTGTACAAGATTGTTCTAAAGAACTGTACCTGTCTTAATCAACTGTACAAGATTGTTCTAAAGAACTGTACCTGTCTTGATCAACTGTACAAGATTGTTCTTAAGAACTGTACCTGTCTTAATCAACTGTACAAGATTGTTCTAAAGAACTGTACCTGTCTTAATCAACTGTACAAGATTATTCTAAAGAACTGTACCTGTCTTAATCAACTGTACAAGATTGTTCTATAGAACTGTACCTGTCTTAATCAACTGTACAAGATTGTTCTAAAGAACTGTACCTGTCTTAACCAACTGTACAAGATTGTTCTAAAGAACTATACCTGTCTTAATCAACTGTACAAGATTGTTCTAAAGAACTGTACCACAATCATGTCATTTTATGACCCTGAGTTATATATTCATGTACCACAATCATGTTAAATATGTACCTGAGTCAAATAATCATGTTTGTGAGACATGAAATTTTGTACCAAATCTTCTGTTCAATCCTTCAATCTTCTGTACAAGATATTTTTGACAGGTTGTCTTAATCAACTGTACAAGATTGTACTATAGAACTGTACCTGTCTTAATCAACTGTACAAGATTGTTCTAAAGAACTGTACCTGTCTTAATCAACTGTACAAGATTGTTCTAAAGGACTGTGCCTGTCTTGATCAACTGTACAAGATTGTTCTAAAGAACTGTACCTGTCTTAATCAACTGTACAAGATTGTTTTAAAGAACTGTACCTGTCTTAACCAACTGTACAAGATTGTTCTAAAGAACTGTACCTGTCTTAATCAACTGTACAAGATTGCTCTAAAGAACTGTACCTGTCTTAATCAACTGTACAAGATTGTACTATAGAACCCTACCTGTCTTAATCAACTGTACAAGATTGTTCTAAAGAACTGTACCTGTCTTAATCAACTGTACAAGATTGTTCTAAAGAACTGTACCTGTCTTAATCAACTGTACAAGATTGTACTATAGAACTGTACCTGTATTAATCAACTGTACAAGATTGTTCTAAAGGACTGTACCTGTCTTAATCAACTGTACAAGATTGTTCTAAAGGACTGTACTTGTCTTAATCAACTGTACAAGATTGTTCTAAAGAACTGTACCTGTCTTAATCAACTGTACAAGATTGTACTATAGAACTGTACCTGTTTTAATCAACTGTACAAGACCGCCAGACTTGTCAGCCTTGTTGGTTCCCCCGCTGGTGCTGCCACTGCTTGAGTTGGTGCTGCTAGTGGTGCTGCTGGTGTTGGCTGGCACAGCAGAGGGCGGTGTGTTCATATCCGGGCTGATGCTCTCAGATATAAGCTGGGCCAGCTCCTGGAATAGGATGCTGTTGTCTTGACCAAGTGAATTGAACCCTTCAGCCACAGGGCTCCTGCGTTTTTCACTGACGCCTCCACCAGAGCCGCTCTTGTTTCTGCAATGGAGGAAATTCACATGTTTTTAAGTTGTGTTGACAGAAAGGAAATTCACATGTTTTTAAGTTGTGTTGACAGAAAGGAAATTCACATGTTTTTAAGTTGTGTTGACAGAAAAGAAATTCACATGTTTTTAAGTTGTGTTGACAGAAAGTTTCTAGGGTGCATTTTTACTTTAAATAAACAATAAACATTTTTAAAGAAGTATTCAAGGAAAAGTTACTTTAGATGATGTTATATCACTCACAGAAACCAGGTTTTAATCCTATTCCTATTTGCACCTGACTATACCGAAATACAACTGACAATAGTGAAACTGACTATACCGACATACACTTGACTATACCGACATACACTTGACTATACAGACATACACTTGACTATACCGACATACACTTGACTATACAGACACACACTTGACTATACAGACACACACTTGACTATACCGACACACACTTGACTATACCGACACACACTTGACTATACCGACACACACTTGACTATACCGACACACACTTGACTATACCGACACACTCTTGACTATACCGACACACTCTTGACTATACTGACACACTCTTGACTATACCGACACACTCTTGACTATACCGACATACTCTTGACTATACCGACATACACTTGACTATACCGACATACTCTTGACTATACCGACATACACTTGACTATACCGACACACTCTTGACTATACCGACATACACTTGACTATACCAACATACTCTTGACTATACCGACATACACTTGACTTTGCCTACATACGCCTGACTAGACATATGAAATACACCTGACTAGTGACATGCACCTTACTATAGCTGCCTCATTTAACACCTGACTATAGTGACATGCACCTTACTATAGCTGCCTCATTTAACACCTGACTATAGTGACATGCACCTGACTATAGATACATGCACCTTACTATAGCTGCCTCATTTAACACCTGACTATAGTGACATGCACCTGACTATAGATACATGCACCTTACTATAGCTGCCTCATTTAACACCTGACTATAGTGACATGCACCTGACTATAGATACATGCACCTTACTATAGCTGCCTCATTTAACACCTGACTATAGTGACATGCACCTGACTATAGATACATGCACCTTACTATAGCTGCCTCATTTAACACCTGACTATAGTGACATGCACCTGACTATAGATACATGCACCTTACTATAGCTGCCTCATTTAACACCTGACTATAGTGACATGCACCTGACTATAGATACATGCACCTGACTATAGCTGCCTCATTTAACACCTGACTATAGTGACATGCACTGATGCACCTGACTATAGATACATGCACCTTACTATAGCTGCCTCATTTAACACCTGACTATAGTGACATGCACCTGACTATAGATACATGCACCTTACTATAGCTGCCTCATTTAACACCTGACGTGGCACCACTGGGAAATGTTATTGGTTTGTGTCAACAACTCATTTTATTTATCAGAGTTTTGTAAGCCTGTTTTGTATTTAATCCGTGTTGTGTATGC
>CALYLW010000466.1:501927-556764 GCA_944989445.1 Ampullaceana balthica | reverse complement strand
GTATCTCATCTATACATCGCTGTATCTCGTCTATACATCGCTGTATCTCGTCTATACATCGCTGTATCTCATCTATACATCGCTGTATCTCATCTATACATCGCTGTATCTCGTCTATACATCGCTGTATCTCATCTATACATCGCTGTATCTCATCTATACATCGCTGTATCTCATCTATACATCGCTGTATCTCATCTATACATCGCTGTATCTCATCTATACATCGCTGTATCTCATCTATACATCGCTGTATCTCATCTATACATCGCTGTATCTCATCTATACATCGCTGTATCTCATCTATACATCGCTGTATCTCGTCTATACATCGCTGTATCTCATCTATACATCGCTGTATCTCATCTATACATCGCTGTATCTCATCTATACATCGCTGTATCTCATCTATACATCGCTGTATCTCATCTATACATCGCTGTATCTCATCTTTACATCGCTGTATCTCATCTATACATCGCTGTATCTCATCTATACATCGCTGTATCTCATCTATACATCGCTGTATCTCATCTTTACATCGCTGTATCTCATCTATACATCGCTGTATCTCGTTGATATTGACAATACAAAGTGGTTCAACGGGGATCCACATTAACAGACACGTCATATTTTAACTTCAATCCTCTCAAATCCTTTAGAGTTTGAAACCATACAAACTGTAAAAGTGCTTTAACTGTATTTACTTTCTCACGAGGCATGTCATACTTTCACATACCACGACAAGAGACACATCATAGTCACTACTCGTGGAATCGTTCATGAGATGAGCGTCTGTAAACAGAGAAGATGACGACATCACCAAGCATCATCAAAACATTTCGAAAGTCACATTACCACCAGACCCCGAGAATATTTGAAATAAATGTTCACTCCGATAAAACAAAAATTAAGCATCTCTTTTTAACAGAAATGTTTTATGTTTCACCCTCGTGTGATATATTACACTTGCAGACCAAGTTTGAGATATTGTGTAGGTTCTTTTATAATGAAAGCTTGTGCCAGAAAATCTTCATTTTAAAGCTGAGAGCTGAGCTCAATTTTATTATTAATATTTATATTCCTATCATCAATCTTCCAGTCTCTTAACAAAAAATGGATCAAGCGAATCAACTTTCTTCTGATAACTAGCAAATACCCCACTATACCAAGTGTTTGTGTAAAACTAGGAAATACCCCACTATACCAGGACCTTTCTAATGAAAAACTAGGAAATACCTCACTATACAAAGTGCTAGCTTATGAAAAACTAGGATATACAGTGGAACCTCTCATTACGATTACCTCTCATAACGAATAATTCGCATAACGAGCAGGAAAAAAATGAAAAAGTTATCCTTAACCAGCGAAAAATTTGCATACCGAGTGACGCAGAATGAACAAGTCCCTTTTTCCTGGAAATTCATTTGTAAGCCGGCATTTCCGCTCCGATGCATTAGTAAGTATATGTTTAGCACTCGGTCTGTTAGCGTATTGTTTTCGTGTGTAATCATCCATTTTTACACATTTTGAATTCAGAGTATTCATAATTTTTTTATTATCTGCGAAGTGTAATAAACTGTGCTTAAATGTCTTCCAGTAAGACTCTGGAACTAATTAAACTCGTTATAAGAGGTTCCACTGTACATCACTATACCAAGTGCTAGCTTATGAAAAACTAGGAAATACCTCACTATACCCATTATTAGTTTGAGTAAAACTTGGAAATACCCCACTATACCAAATATGTGTTTGTTTTGTTTGCATGCAGCACAATCGTTCTTGTCTCTATATCTTATAGCTAAGTGCAATAATCAAATTAGCCAGGTCAAATGATGGGTGCAGGGGGTGTCAATGGTGAGGGTCTCAGGCAGGGGTGTCAATGGTGAGGGTCTCAGGCAGGGATGTCAATGGTGAGGGTCTCAGGCAGGGGTCTCAATGGTGAGGGTGTCAATGATGAGGGTCTCAGGCAGGGGTGTCAATGGTGAGGGTGTCAATGGTGAGGGTCTCAGGCATGGGTGTCAATAGTGAGGGTCTCAGGCAGGGTTGTCAATGGTGAGGGTCTCAGGCAGGGGTGTCCATTGTGAGGGTCTCAGGAAGGGGTGTTAATAGTGAGGGCAGGGGTGTCAAGAGGGTCTCGGGCAGGGGTGTCAGTGCGAGGGGGGGGTCAGTGCTGATGGCGCAATGTATGGATTCCATAGTTTTGTAATCAGGTTAATAACCTAGTCCCACCCCTTGCCGCATGTTGTGACATGAGTTTAGGGTATTCGGTATAAAAACGCCAGAACCTCTGAGCATGTTTATGTGTCTAGTAAAATGACTGCAAGGAATGTGTGACGAGGTTTGTAGTTTGTACTGTTTATTTGATGTGCTTTTAATTTTACTGGACCTACATAGGTGTGACAAACGTGACTGGCAGGCACACACACACACAGGATCTAGATAGGTGTGACAAACGTGACTGACAGGCACACACACACACACACAGGATCTAGATATGTGTGACAAACGTGACTGGCACGCACGCACACACACACAGGATCTAGATAGGTGTGACAAACGTGACTGGCAGGCACACACACACTGGATCTAGATAGGTGTGACAAACGTGACTGGCAGGCACACACACACTGGATCTAGATAGGTGTGACAAACGTGACTGACAGGCACACACACACACACACTGGATCTAGATAGGTGTGACAAACGTGACTGACAAGCACACACACACAGAAAGTTAAAGCACAAATTAGGGATGTGACGGAGCTGATGAAAATCCGCATCCGTTTGATTCGGATTTGAATGCGGATGCGGCATTAGTCAACACTTGGCTAAAAGGGGGTATACCAAGGTGTCAGTCCTGTGCCCCCCATAACAACGAGGATTTTTGGCATTTCTTTTTGCATGAACAGCAGCATAATCATAAACTATTACAAAGCACAGGTAGCCACATTGTTAACGAATCATCAGTACAAGATGCTTTGCATATAATAAAATTCTCCTTAATTCTACTTCTGTCGTTTTTCTTATCATTCCAACTCATTCCAAATCATTCCAAATGTCATTCTAACTCATTCCAAATGTCATTCCAACTCATTCCAATTGGTCACACATAACCAGCTTTTCGCCATTCCAATCCGCATATCCATTCCGAGGTTTAGAAAGCTCGGATGAAAACAATGTTTGGCGAGAGGGGGGACAAACGTGACTGACAGGCACACACACACTGGATCTAGATAGGTGTGACAAACGTGACTGACAGGCACACACACACACACACTGGATCTAGATAGGTGTGACAAACGTGACTGACAAGCACACACACACAGAAAGTTAAAATACGTTCATGACCAAATACGACGTCTAATCTGTGGACAGCTGAGTAAGGGTCCAGGTCTAATCTATGGACAGCTGAGTAAGGGTCCAGGTCTAATCTATGGACAGCTGAGTAAGGGTCCAGGTATAATCTATGGACAGCTGAGTAAGGGTCCAGGAGTTTAGTTTTATCCGTTTTCTTTATTTCGGGTTTTCAAAAGTCGCTAGGTTTTTTAATTTTAGTTATGATTTCTACGGCCGTGTTTGATCTGAAAACGGTAATTTTTCAAATTCGAATCCAATGGATTTTTTTAAAAAATCCGTCGGATTCGAATTTGAACTTCGTCACATCCCTAGCACAAATGCAAACATTTTACGGTACATGTTTTTATCCGACCACCAAAAAGTTTCTATATTATTTTGATACTAATTATTGTCAACCCCGCGATACTTAGGTTACTACAACTAGATGCCTATAGTCACTATGGACTTCTCCCACTTACAACGATGAAGATTAAATAAATTACTGTTAAAATAATTAATCTTGTTAAAATAAATGTTAATATTATTTACATCTATAATATGACGAGGAGTCTTGTGGCGTTTATTGTGTTCCTAACAGATTTCCACGAACGCTCGATTCGTTGGGTGTTAGCACCGTTATAAGGATCAACGAAATGAATGCTGTGATTCAGTTACCTGAGTTTAATCCAAGCCGAATTAAAAAAATAAAATAATTTTTTAGAGCCTACTTTTTTTCATTTATCCTTGAGTTAGTTTTTAGTTTTAATCGGGGTTGTCCTTGTCAAATGTCAATATAGTTTATGTAATGATAGTTAATCGTGTTACTTATTATTTATTTTATTACTGTATTATTATTGCTTATAAATAAAATTAAAGTTTATAAGTAAAATGTAAAAAAATCTTTTTTTTTAAAAGGACACGCTTTTATTTACAAACATTTACAGACTGAAACGCGCTGATCTCCCCTGCCCTTGATGTAAACACGGGAATTTGGTAAACGAGGGCTGGAGTGAAACCAGTGAGCCGTGGAGGTCAACTCTAGCAGACGACTATACATTCTAAATAGTGATAAATAGAGATAAACTAAAAATTGATTAATTTAATTACGATACATTCGATCGATCTGAAATTTTGATACAATGCATTGTTATCCAAGATCTATATGTGGTAAAATTTTGAGATCTCTATGACCATCAGAAGTGGTTTAATTTTACGTTTCAAGATTTGAAGGAAGGATGGATGGATGGATACAACATACAAACAGTGACTTAAATAAAAGCGTGTAAAAAGCGTGTAATAATAATAAAAGAAAGAAATTTTGTTGGTGGTCGGATAAAAAACAAGGACCCATTTGACTAATACTAATACAGAGACTGGCAGTGTTTCCTAGTCACGAGAATGGACATGTCACGTGCAGCCGTGGGTGGATCTATGTCACTTGAGCTTTGCGCGGGGGGGGGGATCAAGAGGTATGGCTTCTCATTCTTGGGGGGGGGGCGACAGAGACCACTTCAGTTCCGCCCCTCTCTCATTTATTGAATGATGAACTATTCTTAGCAGGGGGAATTACAAGTAATGTTATAAACGAACCCCACTAAACATATCAATCGATGAGTCACAACTATAAATATAACGATTTCATTCGTAAAGTAAAGCCACGTCAGCCACAGTGAATGCCAACATTCTTTCCCTCGGCGTAGTTTCATATAACTGCCCGGGACACACTATTATTCAACCAGTCTAGAACTAGAAGCACATCCACGAGTTGACAACAAGACTATATATCACAGCAGATTACTAACTATATATCACAGCAAGTCTGGGGTGGTAAGGAAGAATAGTTGGGCTGGTGTTCAGTTGGAAGGTGACAACAAGAGAATTTTGCGAATTAAACGATGAAGCTTGAGACATTAGATTAATTAAACCAGGGGTCGGGGAACTTTTTGTCTAGAGGGCCATAAACACCACAAAAAGTAATTCTGTGAGAGCCATAAACACCACAAAAAGTAATTCTGTGAGAGCCATAAACACCACAAAAAGTAATTCTGTGAGAGCCATAAACACCACAAAAAGTAATTCTGTGAGAGCCATAAACACCACAAAAAGTAATTCTGTGAGAGCCATAAACACCACAAAAAGTAATTCTGTGAGAGCCATAAACACCACAAAAAGTAATTCTGTGAGAGCCATACATTATGTTTAAAACTAAAAATTCAAGTAAATGTGCGCATTTTTGTGTAATTTCAACACTAATAAAAGTACAATACTTATGTCTCTGAACTCTTTTTAAAAACACTATGATGCTGACTTTTTATATGCAATTAATATGTAGATCAAATGAGTCTGAATAAACATTTTTCTGAGAGCCAGATGCAGCCATCAATAGAGCCACATCTGGCTCACGAGCCACCGTTTCCCGACCCCTGAATTAAACGATGAAGCTTGATACATTATATCAATTTCACCTCAAACACCAAATGAATTGTCATTGACTGCCACGGACCAGTCTACTCTCACAGCCAGTCATCGTTAACAAATTCAGATTCTCTCTCCCTCCCCCCCCCCTTTGAGGCAATGTTTAAGTGCGTAACAGGCCGACAGTAAGGCAAGGGTTGCATAACACGTTTTTACAATTAAGCCTCCCCGTTCTGTAACGGTAATAGCCGCAATGAATGATGACGGTGCTATTTATAGCATACTCTGGAGGCAGCGACTGTGTCATACATTACCTAAATGATTATAGAAACAGAGGATTCCATCTATCCATCATGAAAACGGGACAATTAAACATTTTTTGATATCACACAAATATGGGAGAGATGGTAGTGTTAAAAACTAACACATTAACAGCTTTCTAGCATAGTGACAAGCTGTTCATCAAAGATGCGCACCACACTTACACACAGCGGATCAGACACAGTGGTGATCATCTCTATAACATCTAAAAATAACACTGACTTCAAGGCGTAATTGTCGATAATTTATATAGAATACAGACTGACATGTCCAGGAAAACTAACAGCTGATCATCTTGCACATAGCATGGTGTCAAATGGGGTGTGGGGGAGGAGCCAGCGACGCTGTCCAAATTAACTAGGCTAAAAGTAATTCTACTAGGACTAGACTACTAATAGTAATACTAGAACTGGAGTTTACGACTATCGAACGACCGCTTACACTCGCCTTTTAAAATGTTCAGTCTTATTTCCAATAATTGTAAGTCCTCTGCAATTTACTATTTTATTCAGCAGCAAAACTAAGTGAAAAGAAAAAAAAATAAATTCTTTTTTTTTCTTCACAAAATTGCACATAGAAGATCGTTTTCAGTGAGAAAAGTTTAACCTCACGTTCTAAAAATAGAATAAGACCAAATGTGATACAACGTTTTCCAGTCTTAGAAATGACATGCCCTATTCAAGGAAATTATTTCATCCCGCTTCTTCTACGGCCGCAAATCTTTATTTTAAAATATGCTTAAGAAACACCCCCCCCCCTTTTCCAAACAACCACCATCTCCTCAACAATCACCATCCCGTAACAACCATATCTCCGTAACAACCATATCTCCGTAACAACCATCATCTCCGTAACAACCATATCTCCGTAACAACCATATCTCCGTAACAACCATCATCTCCGTAACAACCATATCTCCGTAACAACCATCATCTCCGTAACAACCATCATCTCCGTAACAACCATCATCTCCGTAACAACCATATCTCCGTAACAACCATCATCTCCGTAACAACCATATCTCCGTAACAACCATCATCTCCGTAACAACCATATCTCCGTAACAACCATCATCTCCGTAACAACCATCATCTCCGTAACAACACTCCCAGTCACCCTCCCAGTAACAACCAAGCTCTCCTGTACTGTAAGAAAAAAATAACCACTTCTGTTCGTAACATATTTATCAAGCATCTTGTGTACATAGTCGTAACACTTCCTTCTACTCCTATTAGTATTAGATATCAAGCCTCTCTTGTAACATTCACTTTCACTCTCTCACTTAAAAATTATCCTCTCCTGTAAAACACCACGCTCTCATGTATGTAAAAAGAAACAACTGCTCTCTTGTGCTTCTGCTGCTCGTTTGTCATCTCATACCTTTCACCATCAAAACATCTGACAATCTGCTACCTCTCCCACACACAAACATAGACCACCACCACGGTATCCAACAAAAACTAGCGCCCTCGCCACGTTACATCGGCAGTGGATGCGACAAACTCGGTGATAAACAAATCGATGTCTCGTCTCACCAGCCCTCTCCGCAGCCCCGTTCTCCTGACGCGTTTTAGGGTCTGCCCGAGTCTCGAACTTTGGCCTCTCGCGTGGCAACAAGTGTGTTGCGTGTAGATGGCGACGTGTTTCAGCGTGTACACAAACATTCATCTTGGTGGTAAATAAGTTGACACAACACCAGAGGTGGAAAGTAGTCCAAGGTTGAAGTGGGGTGGGAGAAGGACAATCGAAAGGCAGGGTGGGGTTTGGCGGTGAAAAAAAAAGGGGGGGGGGATAAAATGCCAGAGTCTAATAATTGCAAAGGCGGCGATTCTCAATTATTTCACACTTCACCAACGAGAATTAACAGTTACCATGGGCAAACATTTAAAGAAACTAATTTTTAAAATTAAAACATTGTAATACAATGATCCGCATTGTTTAGAATTATTTTTTTAAATGTGTAATGTACAGTACATACCCTCACCTATTAATGTACAGTACATACCCTCACCTATTAATGTACAGTACATACCCTCACCTATTAATGTACAGTACATACCCTCACCTATTAATGTACAGTACATACCCTCACCTATTAATGTACAGTACATACCCTCACCTATTAATGTACAGTACATACCCTCACCTATTAATGTACAGTACATACCCTCACCTATTAATGTACAGTACATACCCTCACCTATTAATGTACAGTACATACCCTCACCTATTAATGTACAGTACATACCCTCACCTATTCGCGGTTACCCATTCGTGGTCCCGCATATTCGCAGATTAGCTAGACTCTTAACCATATCGCATCATTTTGTTATCATTCATTATTGGTGAGTGCACAAACAATATTTTTTCCAACTATTATTGTACAAATGTCACCTGAGCTCCCTTTCCCAAAATAGTACACATTTCACCTGAGCTCCCTTCCCCAACATCGTACACATTTCACCTGAGCTCCCTTCCCAAACATCGTACACATTTCTCCTGAGCTCCCTTCCCCAACATCGTACACATTTCACCTGAGCTCCCTTCCCCAACATCGTACACATTTCACCTGAGCTCCCTTCCCAAACATCGTACACATTTCACCTGAGCTCCCTTCCCCAACATCGTACACATTTCACCTGAGCTCCCTTCCCCAACATCGTACACATTTCACCTGAGCCTACACAACATTTTCTTACCATCCTCAAAAAAATAATAAATCCGAAATTATTAACTGAACGAGAGTCATGTGTGAAGACAAAATATTTGCTGTAAAATCACAAGCCCCGTGGATTTCAAAGTAGGAAGAAACAGTAAAAGTAGGGGGGAGGGGGGGTCATCGATTAGTGAAAGTCAAAGCCTATTTAGTCCTTCTCACGGAATCCTCAATGTCTCATAGAGAACAACAGCAGTAAGATTTAAGAACCATATCATTCCTCGGCGATAAAAACCTTTTTCAATCAGCCGACCTTCGCGAACATGTTAACTATAATCTCTGGTCTTGTTTACATCGGCAACTTGTTGTTTATCTTCTTTTGGAACCCACTGCACCACCTGCTGCCGCCTTCAGCCATGAAACCTTGGCATTTTCTCCCCTTCAGATAAGAATGAGCACAATGTCGAACTGAACCTGAAAATATTTTAAGCCAATGACCGACTTACAGTTCAACACTTAAACAAAAACTTAGATGTCATTATAACTTATAACGCCCTGATCAGACGGACCCTCACCAGGTAACCCACGCCAGCACCTCGGTGAAGATTGTTAAAGAAACCAAATATTTCTCAATTACGTATCAAACTCGCGTCAGCCTCTAAATACATGTACAGGCGATTGAAAAATAGACCTCAATAAAATTTGACTAGAGCGTTAATCAGGGAGAGATAATACAGTAACTGTTGCCTACTTGTTTACCTCCTACCATTACCATTGCTTGGTTAACATTACAAATGTGGGTGGCTCAATGTCCTGGAAGCTCGGATGTTGAACAATTATTACAACTCGCAGATGTTCCATGTCTTCAATGTCGAACACAGCATCAGTAAGGCCTACATGACCTACCGGCTTCAAGTGTACACGTGAGTTATGGGGCTAAAGTGGGTGGAAGAGCGTTATGAGATTCCGATGAGCGCGCGTGTGTGTGTTTATTTTATAAACATAACGTGTCATCTAAAGATCTGGAAAAAAGGTCGCTGTGTTCAGTGAAAGCATAGAAAACCATCCTAGAACCAAGCATGTACTCAACTTGATATTTTAAAAAATTATTAATTGACCGAGTGTCCAGCAAACATTGAGTGAGTGCCGAGTGACATTCACCGTGGAGTAGAGAGTGCTGATTGCCATCATCGAGCGTACAGCGAGTGCCAAACAATCAAAGTGCCGAAAGCTATATATTCATCAAGCGAGTGACCAGCTTTTTTTTTAACCGCATACAAAAGCGAAGTGTGTACGTCTGCGGGCATTACTTCATTGTAATCATAGATTTTTTAAAAATGTATTCATTAACAAACTTTAGCTATCAATAAATCAAGTTTCACTAACTATGTCTCTATGAACGACCAGCTTTTCTTTCCACAATGTGACGGGTGTTGCATGGTTCAGTAGTTCCGTCTATTAACATACAGGTGACAGAACCAAGGAGCAGGTGTTAGTTTTAATATGTAAGTCATACGGGCACAGGTGTAAGCCTCAGAGGACACATACCTAAGACAATGTGAGTAGAGAGCTTATGAGGGCTGTCATTTGGAAAGGAAGTATATTTCATTGATAAACTGTACACCCAGATTAAATGGTCGATTGAGTACATGACTCATGTATAAGGCATTCACATCAGCTTTAAAGATTGGGTGGGGGGCGCCAGATATGTCAGATATCACGTGGCTCACGTGGCAATTTGTAGCAACCTTTAACATCTCTTGACTCTTGCATCGGTGTGTTCTACCTTCATTATAGTAGCATGTTTGTTTAGGGGGTTGGGGGAGGGGGGTGGTTCTACCTTCATGATAGTAGCATGTTTGTTTAGGTGAGCTTAGGTGTGGGGGTGGGGGGATGGGATGGTTCTACCTTCATGATAGTAGCATGTTTGTTTAGGTGAGCTTAGGTGCGGGGGTGGGGGGAGGGGGGTGGTTCTACCTTCATGATAGTAGCATGTTTGTTTAGGTGAGCTTAGGTGTGGGGGTGGGGGGATGGGATGGTTCTACCTTCATGATAGTAGCATGTTTGTTTAGGTGAGCTTAGGTGTGGGGGTGGGGGGAGGGGGTGGTTCTACCTTCATGATAGTAGCATGTTTGTTTAGGTGAGCATAGGTGCGGGAGGGGGTGGTTCTACCTTCATGATAGTAGCATGTTTGTTTAGGTGAGCTTAGGTGCGGGGGTGGGGGGAGGGGGTGGTTCTACCTTCATGATAGTAGCATGTTTGTTTAGGTGAGCTTAGGTGCGGGGGTGGGGGTGTACATATTTCAAATTTTACCACAGATTAAATCGAAGACAATGAGACAAAACAATGAGACGCAAAGAGATTTAAAAATCCCTCTAAAAACAGGCGAGTATTGCCCTTCAATCTACCAAACCAGGGGGTCTCTAATTCCTACATGATACTGAAATGCTTTCATCACATTATTGAAGCGTTGGAGTTCGATCAAATAGTTTGGTTCGGGCTTTCATAGGGATACATGAGAGGTATGTGTGTAGTTGTGTTGTGTATTTAACTATAGTACAAATGTGGCCACATCGCCGAGTGCGGCTCTACTTTGTTCACATTGCGACTTTTAAAGTATAATATCAAAAATAACGTTTTCGAAAAAAATCTTGACTGAAAAATAAAGTTAAAAAATTAATTTGGCTTGATCTGAATGAAGAAAAGTAAAGATTGCTGAGTTAAATACTGGAATGTATCAGCTGAGTTAAATACTGGAATGTATCAGCTGCGTTAAATACTGGAATGTATCAGCTGAGTTAAATACTGGAATGTATCAGCTGAGTTAAATACTGGAATGTATCAGCTGAGTTAAATACTGGAATGTATCAGCTGAGTTAAATACTGGAATGTATCAGCTGAGTTAAATACTGGAATGTATCAGCTGAGTTAAATACTGGAATGTATCAGCTGAGTTAAATACTGGAATGTATCAGCTGAGTTAAATACTGGAATGTACCAGCTGAGTTAAATACTGGAATGTATCAGCTGAGTTAAATACTGGAATGTATCAGCTGAGTTAAATACTGGAATGTATCAGCTGAGTTAAATACTGGAATGTATCAGCTGAGTTAAATACTGGAATGTATCAGCTGAGTTAAATACTGGAATGTATCAGCTGAGTTAAATACTGGAATGTATCAGCTGCGTTAAATACTGGAATGTATCAGCTGCGTTAAATACTGGAATGTATCAGCTGCGTTAAATACTGGAATGTATCAGCTGAGTTAAATACTGGAATGTATCAGCTGCGTTAAATACTGGAATGTATCAGCTGCGTTAAATACTGGAATGTATCAGCTGAGTTAAATACTGGAATGTATCAGCTGAGTTAAATACTGGAATGTATCAGCTGCGTTAAATACTGGAATGTATCAGCTGCGTTAAATACTGGAATGTATCAGCTGAGTTAAATACTGGAATGTATCAGCTGAGTTAAATACTGGAATGTATCAGCTGCGTTAAATACTGGAATGTATCAGCTGCGTTAAATACTGGAATGTATCAGCTGAGTTAAATACTGGAATGTATCAGCTGAGTTAAATACTGGAATGTATCAGCTGAGTTAAATACTGGAATGTATCAGCTGAGTTAAATACTGGAATGTATCAGCTGAGTTAAATACTGGAACGTATCAGCTGAGTTAAATACTGGAATGTATCAGCTGAGTTAAATACTGGAATGTATCAGCTGAGTTAAATACTGGAATGTATCAGCTGAGTTAAATACTGGAATGTATCAGCTGAGTTAAATACTGGAATGTATCAGCTGAGTTAAATACTGGAATGTATCAGCAAAGAATGTGTCACTCAAACTGAAACAAGTTATGTCATCGCTTAGAATATTGTTCATACTAGCTGCTAGACGACCTTATTCTGACAGAAATTCGCACCACAAATTCAAATACTAGCAACCAACGAGACAGAAGAGTTAATAGGGGTGAGCGGGGGTGGGGTGCGGACCGCACGGGGTGACACCACCACAAGGGGGGAGACATATATGTAAAATTCTGTATGTTCCCTTTATTCGGGACTGGCAGACTCCAAAGAGTCGTAAGGGGGTGACACCATGAGCCACCGACCCAAGTGACACCTCTGCAACTAGATTTAAAGAAACTTGCTTGTTCAAAGGCTTCTCAGCAGAATCATAACAAACACTTTAATTACGAGTCTTTATGCAGTATTTCTAATGATAAATTGTACACATTTAAATATTTGATAATTGTGTCACAGTAACGCGTATATTTCTTCAACATACAGTTGAAAGTTTAAATTTTAAATCATGAAATTTGAACAATTTTAAAAAAATTAATCAATCAATCAATAAAGTATTTTTTTGTTGCGAGTGGGGTCGTGACTAGGGTTGTTAACCGATAATCGGAAAATGAATTAATCCGATTATCGGTTTTGAAAGCGATAATCGGTTTTAAATTTTTCAAACCGATTATCGAATTTTTTATTTTGTTTAAAAATCATTTCCGTACTGAAAACTTTAAAAAATATTCGAACAAAATGTATTCCAGCATTTGCTGACATTTTCATCCAATACGGCCGCCAAGGTGTGTGTTTATAAGTTTATAAGTATAAGTTTTGAGCACTCCGTGCAGTGTGTTTGTAAGTTAATACATTTCTTGTTTGGCGAAAAGTGGGACGTCAAGTTCATTGATATCCCAAATGTACAAAAATAGACGTAGTAGTAATTGACAAAAATAGACGTAGTAGTAATTGACAAAAATAGACGTAGTAATAATTGACAAAAATAGACGTAGTAGTAATTGACAAAAATAGACGTAGTAGTAATTGACAAATATAGACGTAGTAGTAATTGACAAAAATAGACGTAGTAGTAATTGACAAAAATAGACGTAGTAGTAATTGACAAAAATAGACGTAGTAGTAATTGCAGTCTCTATTGTCGAAATCATGATGTAGGCTAGACATAAAATGCAATTCCCCATATTACCTATGACATCATTTCGTTAATTCCACCGTTTCCACACCATCTTCGCCAACCGTAGAAACATCTCTGAGTGGGAGGGCATTTTCTTAATTCAACGAAAACTGTCACGTCATTTCCTTATTCCACGTCATATTCGCTTTATAAGAATATATTTCTGTTAGGGGTGTACCGGATTCAAATTTTATAAAGCTAAATCCGGCCGAAGCCTGGGCCGGATTTGTAAAAATTGCCGGACTCCAGATTAGCCGGAGCTATTATATTTATATATATTTTATCGCAAAACCGGCCAGTCAGATTTATGAAGTAAATTTCTGCCGCAGCTGGATTTGTAAAAATGGTCAGATTTCGGATTTGCAGGAGCCGAAATCCGGTACACCCCTAATTTATATGAAGTCAGAGGTAAAACTATAATCGGTTAAAAATCGAATTTACATAACCGATAATCGGTTTGCCAAAAAAAAACAGTAAGAAATAAACAAGTTTTTTTAAAAATCCTTTGCATCAAAGTGTATCAAGAAGTGTTGAAAGGATGTCCGAGAATGGATTGGAGCAGTTGCTTAGTGATTTAAAATACGCTACAGGTTTTAGTCTGGCATTGGATGAATCATGTAAATTGTTAAGTCACTGACACGGTCCAACTTAACGCTTGGGTTACATTTGACACAGGACATGCATATAAGGAAGAATTATTAGCATTAATCCCATTATAAAACCAATCCGTGGTGAGCATTTGAAGGATTTTATATTTAAGAATAGTATTTAAGTTACAACAGATCCTCCCCCAGCAATGGTAGGAAAGAAAGTTGGTCGTATTGGTTGGCTGATTGACGATATTCCAAATGTTTACATTGTATAATTCACCAACAATCACTTTGATCAAAGATGAAGAAAGATAAAATACAAACAAAAAGTAATTAATGTTGTAGTGAAAAACTTTCCATTACATTCTAGCTAGCTAATACATTAAATCACAGGCAGTTTAAGACAAATTTGCATTATAGTGAATATTTTTTAGTCTACAGTTGGCGACCCCCAGAAAACCCGTCGCGACCGCTGGGCTAAGGAAGGGTTCTTTCAAGATTTTTGGTTTTGGATCTAATTGAAGAAGTAAAACTGTTTCTATGTCTAAAAAAGGGAGGATTTGTTAAATTATATAGAATAATGGATATGGACTTTTTAGATTTGTATTAATTTTTAAAAAATGTATTTATATTTTTCCCCCTTCTATTTTGTTGGTTTTTTTTCTTTCTGTTTTTTGTTTGTGTGTGTGTGTATGTGTGTGTGTGTGTGTAAGGTTAGCATTTCTAAGTGAACCCAGGATCACTGGAATAAATTAAATTAGAAGTTTCCAGGACGTTTACCAACGCTAATGAGACAACTTATTATGTTTTTATCTCTTAAATATAATATCAAATTGTACCCAATTCCCAGCTCTTGCTAAGGCTGCTCAACAACTTTCCAGAGATAGTTAAAAGTGAGTAATTTAGTCTATTATCAGAGAAATTGAAGTTAAATTTTACATTCGCAAATTCGCAATAAGACATTCGCAAATGTACTTGTATGTTTGATTTTTGTAAAAATCCAGCTACTAGTGATATCTCTAATGTAGCCACGAAAAGGACATTATTAGGAGCAGACGACGGTGCAGCGCAGCTTGAAATCATGGAGATTCAACAAAACACGCCACATTGTGGCAGACGTTAGAAAGCGAGGCCAACTAAATGCTGGATGATATTAGGGGTCTACCGATATGCCTTTTTGCCGATATTGCCGATACCGATATTACCGATATTTTTTTTGCCGATATGAGTGCCGATATGAGTATTTGTTAGGACAAAAACCAGCGGTCATATTTGATGACGTCATTCTTAAATTTATCACTCGTAATTATTTATCTTTAATATTAGGGGACTACCGATACGCATTTTTGCCGATATTACAGATATTTTTTTCCGATATGAGTGCCGATAGTGTATTTGTTAGGACAAAAACCAGCGGTCTTATTTGATGACATCGATCATTCTTAAATTCATCACTCCTAATTATTTATATTTTATATTAGGGGTCTACCGATAAGTATTTTTGCCGATATTACCGATATTTTCTTCCGATATGAGTGCCGATATGAGTATTTGTTAGGACAAAAATAACAGTGGTCATATTTGATGACGCCATTCTTAAATTTATCACTCGTAATTATTTATATTTTATAATTAAGGGGTCTACCGATATCCAGTTTTGCCGATAATACCGATTTTTTTTTCTCCCGAAACGAAGTTTCCGATGTGTTTACAAGTTCCAGATCATGACCTACAAACGACTCATAACAAAACGAACCGTCCTTTATAAAAATGGACAAGCAAAATTACGAAGTTCTTTTGAAACTTCAACCTTGACTCATAATTATTAATTCTAACCAATAGTTTAATGGCTTTTGCACACGGCCACCTTTATGAATGAAATAATGAGGACAAAGTAATAGTAATACTAGTAATAGAATGAAAATGAGGTTAAAGGTTGAATGGTTGCCAATGACAACAAGTCTACACACGGTACATTTTGTTATTCCATACCAAACGAAATGTTTTAGACATCTGCGATTCTGCGTGCATCTTTGCTATTAGAGCAATTACGTGAACATAATGTTATACATTTATTAGAGATATTACGGTATACTTGGCATCGGCACTATTTACACAGTATTTCTGAGTATACGAAAATCGGCCGATACCTAAACAATATCAAAGCACATGGCAAACTGTATCGTGGTTGCACATTTTAATACTAGGACTCTTTTGACTATTTCAATACCGGTATATATTAATTTGTCGAGATATTCTAAATCTAAATTATAGGTTTTTTTTTGTTTCCGTTTTTTTGGGGGTCAAAATGTCACTTTTTATGAAATATCGGTGACGTCAATATCGGGACCTTTACATGCTACCGATACCGATATTGCCGATATCCAGATATCGGTGCCGATATATCGGCCAGCCGATATATCGGTAGACCCCTAGATGATATACTATATTTAGGAAATGAATTTACGCTACTGTCGAAAAACTGTTAACCATGCTTGGTAAAAACTAAGTCTGTGCGGCAGGATTCTCTGTATGACTAACATTTTTTTAAAAATATATTTAAGTACATTGACAGATGAAAGTTTAGGAAACTTAATAATACTAACCGGAAACTATATATATATTGCAAGTCAATGCCAAAAGAACCCCCAACATTCGGTAAACCAGCCACGCGCACGTAAACCAGCCACGCGCACGCAGCTAGACCACCGTCTCCCATGATTACATTAAGTCATTAAGTAAATTTAATTATTTTATAAAGACATGATTGCGTGATTGCAGTCCTCGGCTTCCGAGGGGGGCAGTTGTTGGCTCGGGGTCATAAAAGTCAGACAGCTTACAGGTAAACATCGCGCAGCCCAGGAATGATAATAAAAGGTGTGTCAAGGGGGAGAGTAAATCAGTTTACGCCATGTAACTGGCAACAATTACATCAATAAAATCATAAAATAACCAACACATCTTGAGCTTCATGTGTGTGAACAATTAAGAGCTACTCCAAGTTTACACTGTCAACAAGAGCTACTCCAAGTTTACACTGTCAACAAGAGCTACTCCAAGTTTACACTGTCAACAAGAGCTACTCCAAGTTTACACTGTCAACAAGAGCTACTCCAAGTTTACACTGTCAACAAGAGCTACTCCAAGTTTACACTGTCAACAAGAGCTACTCCAAGTTTACACTGTCAACAAGAGCTACTCCAAGTTTACACTGTCAACAAGAGCTACTCCAAGTTTACACTGTCAACAAGAGCTACTCCAAGTTTACACTGTCAACAAGAGCTACTCCAAGTTTACACTGTCAACAAGAGCTACTCCAAGTTTACACTGTTTATACCTCCAGCCCTAAGCTCCGATACAGAGTGGGTGGGGGTGGGTTAAGTTCATAAGACCAGCCACCCATCTTTGGTTTTAAAAAAAACATGACTTCATTAATTTAATAATCCGCTTGTTATTACACGTCAACGGAAAATGGTCACGAGGGAAGCCATAGCTGACACTCCACCAAACAACTTCCTCCAGTCAAACGTTGGCGGCTGTCTCATAGAAAGGACCGGACGTCTAGCCTGACCGTTCAAATACAATCTTCAATAAAGACACTTAACCTATCTCTTTTGGTTCATTCTACCACCCAACTACCAATTTAAAGGTGTACTCTACACAGGGCCGATCTTAGCCATTGCGGGGCCCTATGCGGCTTAGTATGCGAAACGGATTGCGCGGGGCCCAGTTTGGGTAAGGATACGGAATTAATAAGGATAAAAATAAGTGAAAATTAATATATTCGGGGCCTATGAAAGCACGGGGCCCACTGCGACCACAACCTAAGACCGGCCCGGACTCTACCAGCCATCTACCAAGTTAATGATTTACTCTACCAGCCAACTACCAAGTTAATGATGTACTCTACCAGCCAGCTACAAAGTTAATGGTATACTCTACCAGCCAGCTACCCAGCTACCAAGTTAATGGTATACTACACCAGCCAGCTACCCAGCTACCAAGTTAATGGTGTACTCTACCAGCCAGCTACCAAGTTAATGGTATACTCTACCAGCCAGCTACCCAGCTAATGGTGTACTCTACCAGCCAGCTACCCAGCTACCAAGTTAATGGTGTACTCTACCAACCAGCTACCAAGTTAATGGTGTACTCTACCAGCCAGCTACCAAGTTAATGGTATACTCTACCAGCCAGCTACCCAGCTACCAAGTTAATGGTGTACTCTACCAACCAGCTACCAAGTTAATGGTGTACTCTACCAGCCAGCTACCAAGTTAATGGTATACTCTACCAGCCAGCTACCCAGCTACCAAGTTAATGGTGTACTCTACCAGCCAGCTACCCAGCTACCAAGTTAATGGTGTACTCTACCAACCAGCTACCAAGTTAATGGTGTACTCTACCAACCAGCTACCAAGTTAATGATGTACTCTACCAGCCAGCTACAAAGTAAATGATGCACCACCCAGCTATACACACCCAACTGGGCATCTACCAGGAAAAATCCAATATACTTTAACTGCGCGTACTTGCTTGAAAGCGTTTAAAGACAAATACTCCAGGCGCTCTTAACGAGAACAAAAGAACTCCACAACCAACAAAACAAGTCGGTGAGCAGGAGACGTGGCGAGAGCATGTATCGATCCGAGGGCTAAGATCCAACAATGGCTTGACACACACATCTCGTTACAAGGATCGTCTGCGTCAACGGCCCTGTCATAGAGTGAACGATTTGTCGGTTATTTGAGACCAGTTATTGAAACATTGGATCTACGGTTGTGTTACATCAAGAGAACCAATAATCCAGTTGTGTTTAAAGTATACTAACCCATGTCCATGCGTGTGCCAGGTTGTGTGGGAATTCGTTAGACAGGTTGTGTGGGAGATCGTTAGACAGGTTGTGTGGGAGATCGTTAGACAGGTTGTGTGGGAGATCGTTAGACAGGTTGTGTGGGAGATCGTTAGACAGGTTGTGTGGGAGATTGTTAAATTGTGTGGGAGATCGTTAGACAGGTTGTGTGGTTTAATTGTGGTTTATTAATTGATAATTACTTGTTGTCAAACCCAATTATGGAATGTCTCAATGATTACAAAATAATGAACTGGTTGGTACATGGGTCGAGCCTGGTTGGTACATGGGTCGAGTCTGGTTGGTACATGGGTCGAGTCTGGTTGGTACATGGGTCGAGTCTTGTTAGTACATGGGTCGAGTCTGGTTGGTACATGCGTCGAGTCTAATATTTGTTGGTAGGGAGCAGAGTGTGTGAACTTTCTACAAAAACATTTTTCCTATTTAGATAAAGCTCAATCCATTGATAGTGACATGAGAGGAGGACAAGGTCAAGATGGTGTGAAGGTTAAGTTGTGGTGAGGTCAAGTTCACACGAAAGCCAGTTAGAGGTGACTCCAAGTTGGAGTGAAGGTCATGTGTAAATCACAAACTTACCATGCTGAAATTTTGAATCCCAGAAATATTTGAGGTGTCCCTGACAGGTTATCCAGAATTAATTGAATTTATTTGACATATCCAGTTTAAAATCCAGTTCAAAGTTGAATTTTAGATCCATCAAAGAAAAATCCACTTTTTGTTCAATATCCAAGGGAATGGTTTACGTTGATCCAGTTATGAACTACACTCAGCAATCATCCAATAGTTGGATCACATGGATGACATCCGTAGAGTTACATTCCAAATCTACAGTAAATCATAGCAATCTTATTAAAACCTGATTGTCAACGAGGCATGAACACCTGTTGACATGACAAATCTCATGCGACACTGATACGTGTCGAACGAGTCACTGACACATGATAGATACTTGACCCGACCCCAGGGGTAAACTGTCACCAAAAAACAAGTGTTCTTATAACACGGAGGGATCAACAGAATGAATGAATACTAATGAATTAGTAATGAACAATATTTTTTTTTAAATCCCAATTCACCAGTAAAACATGATCACAAAAACAAGAATTTAGGGGGGGGGGATTTCTCAAAGCAATATTCCCACACACCCTTCAAATTACTTCTCTTAATTGTTCTATCCCCCCCCCCGCTACTAATGGTTGCCGATTTCAAAATACGGGCGATGGCTAATGACGGACATATATTAACTGGTAGACACAGCTTATGACGGACATATATTAACTGGTAGACAAAGCTTATGATGGACATATGTTAACTGGTAGACACAGCTTATGATGGACATATGTTAACTGGTAGACACAGCTTATGATGGACATATGTTAACTGGTAGACAGCTTATGATGGACATATGTTAACTGGTAGACAAAGCTTATGATGGACATATGTTAACTGGTAGACAGCTTATGACAGACATATGTTAACTGGTAGACACAGCTTATGACAGACATATGTTAACTGGTAGACAGCTTATGACAGACATATGTTAACTGGTAGACACAGCTTATGATGGACATATGTTAACTGGTAGACAGCTTATGACAGACATATGTTAACTGGTAGACACAGCTTATGACAGACATATGTTAACTGGTAGACACAGCTTATGACAGACATATGTTAACTGGTAGACACAGCTTATGATGGACATATGTTAACTGGTAGACACAGCTTATGACAGACATATGTTAACTGGCAGACACAGCTTATGATGGACATATGTTAACTGGTAGACAGCTTATGATGGACATATATTAACTGGTAGACAGCTTATGATGGACATATGTTAACTGGTAGACAGCTTATGATGGACATATGTTAACTGGTAGACAGCTTATGACAGACATATGTTAACTGGTAGACACAGCTTATGATGGACATATGTTAACTGGTAGACAGCTTATGACAGACATATGTTAACTGGTAGACAGCTTATGATGGACATATGTTAACTGGTAGACACAGCTTATGACAGACATATGTTAACTGGTAGACAGCTTATGATGGACATATGTTAACTGGTAGACAGCTTATGATGGACATATGTTAACTGGTAGACACAGCTTATGATGGACATATGTTAACTGGTAGACACAGCTTATGACAGACATATGTTAACTGGTAGACAGCTTATGACAGACATATGTTAACTGGTAGACACAGCTTATGATGGACATATGTTAACTGGTAGACAGCTTATGACAGACATATGTTAACTGGTAGACAGCTTATGACAGACATATGTTAACTGGTAGACACAGTTTATGATGGACATATGTTAACTGGTAGACACAGCTTATGACAGACATATGTTAACTGGTAGACAGCTTATGATGGACATATGTTAACTGGTAGACAGCTTATGATGGACATATATTAACTGGTAGACACAGCTTATGATGGACATATGTTAACTGGTAGACACAGCTTATGATGGACATATGTTAACTGGTAGACAGCTTATGATGGACATATGTTAACTGGTAGACAGCTTATGATGGACATATGTTAACTGGTAGACAGCTTATGATGGACATATGTTAACTGGTAGACACAGCTTATGATGGACATATGTTAACTGGTAGACACAGCTTATGATGGACATATGTTAACTGGTAGACAGCTTATGATGGACATATGTTAACTGGTAGACACAGCTTATGATGGACATATGTTAACTGGTAGACAGCTTATGACAGACATATGTTAACTGGTAGACAGCTTATGACAGACATATATTAACTGGTAGACACAGCTTATGATGGACATATGTTAACTGGTAGACACAGCTTATGACAGACATATGTTAACTGGTAGACAGCTTATGACAGACATATGTTAACTGGTAGACAGCTTATGACAGACATATGTTAACTGGTAGACACAGCTTATGATGGACATATGTTAACTGGTAGACACAGCTTATGATGGACATATGTTAACTGGTAGACAGCTTATGACAGACATATGTTAACTGGTAGACAGCTTATGACAGACATATGTTAACTGGTAGACACAGCTTATGACAGACATATGTTAACTGGTAGACACAGCTTATGATGGACATATGTTAACTGGTAGACACAGCTTATGATGGACATATGTTAACTGGTAGACACAGCTTATGATGGACATATGTTAACTGGTAGACACAGCTTATGACAGACATATGTTAACTGGTAGACACAGCTTATGATGGACATATGTTAACTGGTAGACACAGCTTATGATGGACATATGTTAACTGGTAGACACAGCTTATGACAGACATATGTTAACTGGTAGACAGCTTATGACAGACATATGTTAACTGGTAGACACAGCTTATGATGGACATATGTTAACTGGTAGACACAGCTTATGACAGACATATGTTAACTGGTAGACACAGCTTATGATGGACATATGTTAACTGGTAGACACAGCTTATGATGGACATATGTTAACTGGTAGACACAGCTTATGACAGACATATGTTAACTGGTAGACACAGCTTATGATGGACATATGTTAACTGGTAGACACAGCTTATGATGGACATATGTTAACTGGTAGACACAGCTTATGATGGACATATGTTAACTGGTAGACACAGCTTATGATGGACATATGTTAACTGGTAGACAGCTTATGACAGACATATGTTAACTGGTAGACACAGCTTATGATGGACATATGTTAACTGGTAGACACAGCTTATGATGGACATATGTTAACTGGTAGACACAGCTTATGATGGACATATGTTAACTGGTAGACACAGCTTATGACAGACATATGTTAACTGGTAGACAGCTTATGACAGACATATGTTAACTGGTAGACACAGCTTATGATGGACATATGTTAACTGGTAGACACAGCTTATGATGGACATATGTTAACTGGTAGACACAGCTTATGACAGACATATGTTAACTGGTAGACAGCTTATGACAGACATATGTTAACTGGTAGACACAGCTTATGATGGACATATGTTAACTGGTAGACACAGCTTATGATGGACATATGTTAACTGGTAGACAGCTTATGATGGACATATGTTAACTGGTAGACAGCTTATGATGGACATATGTTAACTGGTAGACAGCTTATGATGGACATATGTTAACTGGTAGACAGCTTATGATGGACATATGTTAGCTGGTAGACAGCTTATGATGGACATATGTTAACTGGTAGACACAGCTTATGATGGACATATGTTAACTGGTAGACACAGCTTATGATGGACATATGTTAACTGGTAGACAGCTTATGATGGACATATGTTAACTGGTAGACAGCTTATGACAGACATATGTTAACTGGTAGACACAGCTTATGATGGACATATGTTAGCTGGTAGACAGCTTATGATGGACATATGTTAACTGGTAGACAGCTTATGACAGACATATGTTAACTGGTAGACACAGCTTATGATGGACATATGTTAGCTGGTAGACAGCTTATGATGGACATATGTTAACTGGTAGACAGCTTATGACAGACATATGTTAACTGGTAGACACAGCTTATGATGGACATATGTTAACTGGTAGACAGCTTATGATGGACATATGTTAACTGGTAGACAGCTTATGACAGACATATGTTAACTGGTAGACACAGCTTATGATGGACATATGTTAACTGGTAGACAAAGCTTATGATGGACATATGTTAACTGGTAGACAGCTTATGACAGACATATGTTAACTGGTAGACACAGCTTATGACAGACATATGTTAACTGGTAGACACAGCTTATGACAGACATATGTTAACTGGTAGACACAGCTTATGATGGACATATGTTAACTGGTAGACAGCTTATGACAGACATATGTTAACTGGTAGACACAGCTTATGATGGACATATGTTAACTGGTAGACACAGCTTATGATGGACATATGTTAACTGGTAGACAGCTTATGACAGACATATGTTAACTGGTAGACACAGCTTATGACAGACATATGTTAACTGGTAGACAGCTTATGACAGACATATGTTAACTGGTAGACACAGCTTATGACAGACATATGTTAACTGGTAGACAGCTTATGACAGACATATGTTAACTGGTAGACAGCTTATGACAGACATATGTTAACTGGTAGACAGCTTATGACAGACATATGTTAACTGGTAGACAGCTTATGACAGACATATGTTAACTGGTAGACAGCTTGTGACAGACATATGTTAACTGGTAGACACAGCTTATGATGGACATATGTTAACTGGTAGACACAGCTTATGATGGACATATGTTAACTGGTAGACAGCTTATGATGGACATATGTTAACTGGTAGACACAGCCTATGATGGACATATGTTAACTGGTAGACACAGCTTATGATGGACATATGTTAACTGGTAGACAGCTTATGATGGACATATGTTAACTGGTAGACACAGCTTATGATGGACATATGTTAACTGGTAGACAGCTTATGATGGACATATGTTAACTGGTAGACAGCTTATGATGGACATATGTTAACTGGTAGACACAGCTTATGATGGACATATGTTAACTGGTAGACACAGCTTATGATGGACATATGTTAACTGGTAGACAGCTTATGACAGACATATGTTAACTGGTAGACACAGCTTATGACAGACATATGTTAACTGGTAGACAGCTTATGACAGACATATGTTAACTGGTAGACACAGCTTATGACAGACATATGTTAACTGGTAGACAGCTTATGACAGACATATGTTAACTGGTAGACACAGCTTATGACAGACATATGTTAACTGGTAGACAGCTTATGACAGACATATGTTAACTGGTAGACACAGCTTATGACAGACATATGTTAACTGGTAGACAGCTTATGACAGACATATGTTAACTGGTAGACACAGCTTATGATGGACATATGTTAACTGGTAGACACAGCTTATGATGGACATATGTTAACTGGTAGACACAGCTTATGATGGACATATGTTAACTGGTAGACACAGCTTATGATGGACATATGTTAACTGGTAGACAGCTTATGATGGACATATGTTAACTGGTAGACACAGCTTATGATGGACATATGTTAACTGGTAGACACAGCTTATGATGGACATATGTTAACTGGTAGACACAGCTTATGATGGACATATGTTAACTGGTAGACACAGCTTATGATGGACATATGTTAACTGGTAGACACAGCTTATGATGGACATATGTTAACTGGTAGACAGCTTATGACAGACATATGTTAACTGGTAGACACAGCTTATGATGGACATATGTTAACTGGTAGACACAGCTTATGATGGACATATGTTAACTGGTAGACACAGCTTATGATGGACATATGTTAACTGGTAGACACAGCTTATGACAGACATATGTTAACTGGTAGACAGCTTATGACAGACATATGTTAACTGGTAGACACAGCTTATGATGGACATATGTTAACTGGTAGACACAGCTTATGATGGACATATGTTAACTGGTAGACAGCTTATGACAGACATATGTTAACTGGTAGACACAGCTTATGATGGACATATGTTAACTGGTAGACACAGCTTATGATGGACATATGTTAACTGGTAGACAGCTTATGACAGACATATGTTAACTGGTAGACAGCTTATGACAGACATATGTTAACTGGTAGACACAGCTTATGATGGACATATGTTAACTGGTAGACACAGCTTATGATGGACATATGTTAACTGGTAGACAGCTTATGACAGACATATGTTAACTGGTAGACAGCTTATGACAGACATATGTTAACTGGTAGACAGCTTATGACAGACATATGTTAACTGGTAGACAGCTTATGACAGACATATGTTAACTGGTAGACAGCTTATGACAGACATATGTTAACTGGTAGACAGCTTATGACAGACATATGTTAACTGGTAGACACAGCTTATGATGGACATATGTTAACTGGTAGACAGCTTATGACAGACATATGTTAACTGGTAGACAGCTTATGACAGACATATGTTAACTGGTAGACACAGCTTATGATGGACATATGTTAACTGGTAGACACAGCTTATGACAGACATATGTTAACTGGTAGACAGCTTATGACAGACATATGTTAACTGGTAGACACAGCTTATGATGGACATATGTTAACTGGTAGACACAGCTTATGATGGACATATGTTAACTGGTAGACACAGCTTATGATGGACATATGTTAACTGGTAGACAGCTTATGACAGACATATGTTAACTGGTAGACAGCTTATGACAGACATATGTTAACTGGTAGACACAGCTTATGACAGACATATGTTAACTGGTAGACAGCTTATGACAGACATATGTTAACTGGTAGACAGCTTATGACAGACATATGTTAACTGGTAGACACAGCTTATGATGGACATATATTAACTGGTAGACAGCTTATGACAGACATATGTTAACTGGTAGACACAGCGTTTGACGGACATATGTTAACTGATATTACAAAAACAAAATTGAAGAGACCTGAGTGCATAAAATCCAGTCCTGTGTGTACTGGAGACCCCTATTTCATTTCTCTACATACGCTATATAAAAATAAATCTAAAATTATATGTGAATTGGACTTAAAAAGAAATATTGCTAGCTTTGTGAAACGTAACGATATTTTTTTCTGTATCCCGTAACCTCGTGGTCGTAGGGGGTTCTAAAGTTTCCAATAGAACTTTTTGGGGTCTTGGTAAACCTTGGCGGCGCCCGTCTCCTCTCCAGGTCAGCGGAGGACTATTTTAGCGATAGTCATTCATCAACATTTTTATTGTGGTTTTAACGTGGGCTCGACCCACACCCCTCAACTTGTGAGGCGAGCGAACTATTGACTATTGACTTCGCTATCCAGCCGCCAATAGCCTGAATAGCCGACGATATTTAAGAATTGGTTAATATTTAAGAAGTCTGATTATTCACTTCATTCGAGGATAATCTTACCTTATCAATTCAAATTCAAGATTTTTATAAAAAAATTTATATTCATCTTTTTTATTTGAAACCGATTTAAATAATATGAAGTTCAAAATTGTGTACCAATAACTTATCAGACTAATTTAATGTAAGTCATAAAAACCAAGTACTTTGAGATAAGGCCCCATCACGGCTCCTACTTTACAACAAAAAAAAATACAATACAATTTAAGATGAATAATGTGTCAACTACAACTATACAGCTTTAACTTAAAGCTATCATGTTTATTCGGAATTCTGATAAATTATTTTATTTTTTTAATTATGAATTTTCCCTCTCATCAAATGCAAACTGCAGGCGACAAGACCCACCAACAGACGCCTGTTCTAGGTGTCCACGCCTCGGTGAACACGGGGTGGGAAGGAGAGCGATACACCTCAATGCTCGTGATAAATAGTTGCAAACTGTCGTCCTTTCCCGACAGGCGTCATTTACAAGGACGAACGACACACGCAACACATAGTCAACACATCTACCACATACACACATATCTATTTGACTCTTTCTTTCAATGACCCTCTTTCACTAAGGCTCTAGATCTTTATGACTTGCTATCTCTATAAGACTTTCTCTCAACGTCCCTTTTTGTTTCTTTATGACTATCTCAGCTTATCTAAACATTTTTGTCTCTGACTATATATTTATACAACAAGGACTAATGCTGAACTCAGTAATAAGCTCTTCCTAATCAAGGAAAAACCTTCCAGCTTGCGTAATAGTAGGTCTTTTAACGCTGGGTGTGGATAGGTCTTTAACACCGGCTATGGATAGCTCCTCTTAACACTGGCGGTGGATAGGAATATTGCTCTCGTCGCCAATTCAACGAGTGGCGACAAGCACTTAAACTTAAACCACGAGATTTACTTGAGTAAAAAAATATATGACCTTTCATTCCAACCGGAGCACAATAGGAAATGTACAACAAATGGTTTAACATATGAACAAATATCACGTTTCGTCCTATCCAATTATATTTTTTTCTAGGGCGCTTGTAGCCAGTAATCATACAATGTTTGGAATGTTATCTGTTATTGTGTGTCGAGGCAGGCCGAACGTGCTAACGGTACACAGTCCCACTCAAATACGCTCGACTGCCTCCGTCTCTACACTACTACCTACACTACTACTCGTGTCGTGTTGTGGCACTGATCTCAACAACCGTGAGAGCACAAGCCAGCAGGGATCCTCGGATTATCAGATGCGGATGACATGTCCAAAAGCTATGTGTTGTAGAAATTTCTGATTGTTAACTAATTCTTTTCTGTGTTGTTTATTTATACTGCAGATGGTCATTCTATACAGAATATTATTGCGTCCTACACTTATAAAAAAAATGTTAGACTGTTATTGTTATAGACAGAGTCGAATATGGGGTCGTCCATAAATGACGACACGCGATTTTGGCCTATTTTTTTCCCTCCCCCCTCGTCACAAAAACTTAGACCCCCTTCGAATATGACGTCACAAAGCTATGCCACCCCCTCCCACCCCTAAAAGTTGTATATTTTTCAAATCACTTTTTTGTCGTTTAAGAATGTATTTAGTATCAGTGTAAGGTTGTACTCTAATATCGTAACCCGCGTAAGGCCATGTAAAACGTCATAAAATAAATTGTAAGAAATCAAATATTTAAGTTGAACTTTTATTTAAAGTTGTGCGTTTTGATGTGACGTCATACTTCTACAACACCCCGCTCTCGCTCGTCATACAAATGTGTGGACCCCCATCCCATCTAGGTGAAGGTGCGTGACGTCATTTATGGACGGCCCCTATATCGCCCTAGAGATATTTTTAAAAATGCATACAAAGACAGAGACCATCATAGAGACAGGTAAAAAGAAAGTCGCACTAAGCTAGTACCGTAAAAAATTGAGTAGCATAAATAAAGTATCATAAATATAGAGCGGTATAAAGATAGAGTCATATAAAGATCGACACATAAATATAGAGTCGTATAGAGAAAGACTGGTATAAAGCTAAAGAATAGTTTAAAGATAGTCCTATAAAGTAAGAGGGTGGTGAAAAGATGATGAGTAGATTAGTACTGTATAAAGAAAGCCATTTAATGTTAATCAGAGAGTTGTATGAAAATAGTGGCGTATAAAGATAGAGTTGTATAAATATATAGTCAGAGACAAAAATATTTAGATAAGATGAGATAGTCATAAAAACAAAAACGGACGTTGAGAGAAAGTCTTATAGAGAAAGCGAGTCATAAAGATCTATAGCCTTAGTGAAATGACCCATTGAAAGAAAGAGTCAAATAGATATTGATAGTCAAATAGAGATGGGGAGAAGTTGAGTGATAGTCGTATAGAACTAGGGAGTCATAATAAGAAATAGGGAGACACAGACATAGAATGATTAGACTGTAGATTTTTGGCACGGATGATTAGACTATAGATTGTTGGCACGGATGATTAGACTGTAGATTGTTGGCACGGATGATTAGACTGTAGATTGTTGGCACGGATGATTAGACTGTAGATTGTTGGCACGGATGCGAGTTGGTGTGATCGTTTATCCAGGTAATATAACACGTATCTACTGGAGTGACATATTTTAAAACTCAAAAGAAAGACACGCCTCCGACACGTTTATCATCTCCGGGTAGATCATCTGTGCGTGAGAATACAGCACGGCTTATCAGCTATCTGTTTATAGTGATGGGTTTATTGATAGGGAAATAACGGGCGGAGGTTGATACACTCAGCTCAATCCACAGAGTTTTACAGAACAATATTTTTTTTTAAAATTAACAACCCGTAAAAAAAAGTTTTTGACTATAAATCCCTTAAATATGAAACATAAATAAAAGTATTGATTATGTTCAATATAATCGCACCGCGCGACAGACCCCTGTGACATCGAAACTCCAGTGACCCGTGGAGGTCAACTATAGCAGACGCTATACATGCTACATAGAGATAAACTAAAAATTAATTTATTTAATTTATGGGAAGTGTGTCATTTTTTTTACTTTTGTATTTTCCCCTGGCGGGACCACGACAGACAGAGAGAGAGAGACAAAACGGTGAATTAATATAAGGGATTTAAAAATAAGCTGAAATGCTGTTCAATGATTCCTACAATCGACATACAAGTGTGAACAGGGACCCTACTTTTGACAGGGAACATTGTGTTGTTGACAGGGAACATAGTGTTGACAGGAAAAAGTGTTGTTGACAGAGAACATAGTGATGGTGGGAACACAGCTCAAGTATCCTGCATGCACGCAGCAAATAAATAAAGTAAATAGCTGACAAATAACAGGAAGTGGTAGGCACTCATTAATCTCTACATAATAACATGGACAATACTAGCCAGATACTACACACCAGCGATGGTAGCCAGCTATCACCATCCAGCACACCAGCGATGGTAGCCAGCTATCACCATCCCTCACAACAGTGATGATAGCCAGCTATCACCATCCCTCACACAAGCGATGGTAGCCAGCTATCACCATCCCTCACAATAGTGATGGTAGCCAGCTATCACAATCCCTTACAACAGTGATGGTAGCCAGCTATCACCATCCCTCACAACAGTGATGGTAGCCAGCTATCACCATCCAGCACACCAGCGATGGTAGCCAGCTAATACTATCCCTTGTACACAATCTTATAAGAAACTTTGACCCACTGAGCGGTAACGCCACTGCATTTACAAACAGTAACATAGATATTGAAATATAAGTAAACAGAAACATGTATTACCACCATGTCTCTTATTGGGGTGAGGTCCCTCATGTAGCCTTATATCCTAGATCTTATTTGGGTGAGGGCACTCATGTAGCCTTACATCCTAGATCTAATAAGGGTGACAACTATGCTAGCAATCTATATTTCTGGCACCATGTGGAGTACAGTACGTATCTCATCACAGCTACCTGCCTCGTACTACCTGAACCTGTGAGATCAGTCCAAATGTCAACAGATGGAATTGTAACGACTGGACTATGTCAACAACATTAATTGTGTGCTAATTGCCTCCATTCCTAAACTTTAACACATACACCTCCCCGCCGCATCCCCAAGACCAAATAACTCTAGGGGGAATAGGCTCAACATTCAGTTATTGTTCTTTCTTTCATAGATTGTTTGTTAAAAAAATTTTTGTTTAAATGTTAGTCTATTCCCATAGCCAACGTTGACATGAGATGTAATCAGATGGTGTAGGTATAGATGTATATATTTAATATAACGCTTGTATATATTTAATATAATGCTTGTATATATGCATATATTTAATATAACACTTGTATATATGTATATATTTAATATAACGCTTGTATATATGCATATATTTAATATAACACTTGTATATATGCATATATTTAATATAACATTATGTATATACTTTAATATAAATATAAGGCTTGTATAATACATATGTATATATTTAATATAACGCTTGTATATATGTATATACTTAATATAACGCTTGTGTATATTTATATATATAAAATAACACCTCTATACACCTGCCCATCAGGCAATGTCCTTGAAAGATTGCGCTAACGCCGTCACTATGCAAACCTGCCAGGTGGTGTTCAGCAGGTATTGACTGTCATGGGGTTGTAAGACCAGGTAATTCACCTTATCATCGGTCACCTACGCACTTTGCGGGCTTGACTATCACTGTTAATTAAACTCTTTAATATCAACAATCCCCATATTCATATAAGCAATGCTCCACTCTAGTAACCGTGGAGTCAATAAGAAACAAAGTCTTGTCTGTGTATAAAGTGGGGAACAATCCTGAAAAACTGCCATTAAATTTAAGTGGGCCCTGGTTTAGTGATGTGACTGTGACACACAAACCAAAGACACAGCTGACTTAATCAGAAGCTTACTGATAACTTCAGATAACATGTAGGTGGCTACATACATTACACACTCAAGGTCACACTGCTACTACAACGCTGGACAACGGCACGTGACCTTTCTGGTATGCGTTCCTACTCACGGAGACGACACTTAACCGCCACAATATGTTATGCACTTTGTAAAAGAACGCATCCCCTGCAGTTAAAATGAGGAGAACCCTAAGCCTAAATGGCAGTAAAATGGCTCCCGATAGAAACTATAATTAATAATAGTAATAGTAGCTACTTTACAGACTAAGCCTTAGCAAAAATTTAATTTATTAGAAGATAGACTGATAGATCATTAGATGTTATAGTTATGATAATGTAGGCCCAGTTGTTCTTTGGTCATGTGACAAACTAGATAGTTAAGGGACAGTTGCTTGAAACTGTAGTTGTAGATTTACCACTTATTTTTAAAAAATAAATAATAATGTGGTTGTGTTTATTTTTGGCCATACATCGTACTTGTTGACAAAGGCCAAGACATCGAAGTTGTGAAAGTGATTCTATGTCTATAAGCTGGCAAAGCCTACATACTACAATCAAGACTACATCGTAGTTGTTGGCAGTAATAGTAGAAATGATACTAACTATGTAACTATACATACATGTATCGTATTTTAGTATTTATTGACATAGATGATAGTCGTAATTGGTCGTAGACTAGAATATTTATAACATTCTATTCAATTCTTAATATATTAATATATAGTATAGTAAAGACATAGGCCTACTATTAACTACTATCATCTTATGATCCCACATAGATCTCCCACTGACCTCTGGTTTGTGCTAACTGTCCTATGTCCTATTCACACTATGACTTACATCTACAACATTTAAATCTTAGACTTAGATGGAATCATCACTCCACTCACTCAGTTGTGCGTCACAGTCACTTGAGTCACACTGTAACTCCAACCAACAATAAAACCTGCTCAACTAATACAAAACATCCATTTTGTTTCGATATCCCAATGTACGGATAAGACCAAAACATCCATTTTGTTCAGTTATCCCAACGATAATGGACGGCTAATACAAAACAATCATTATCTTCAGTTATCCCAGTCCCAGTGAACGGCAAATATTTCAAATAAAAAACATCCATTTTGTTCAGTTATCCCAGTGAACGGCTAATACAAAACATACACTTTGTTCAGTTATCCCAGTGAACGGCAAATATTTCAAATAAATAAAACATCCATTTTGTTTAGTTATCCCAGTGAACAGATGTCCCTACTAACACACAGTGACACAATTAATAGAAAACCAGAAATGTCTCCTTGAACAGAAGAACGTCACAGCTACATACCACTGCCGCTAAGGGGTGTGTAGTGAATGCGTAATCCACCTAAAAGTTGGTCAGCACTACACGCGAGACTTATAAACAACGAGAGCACGGTGTGTAGTTGTGATATCCGTCTTGTCAACAGCCGGGTGTTCTACAATAAATTGCCAACTGCTTTCACTGCAACGCAGGGAGGACGAGAGGGAGGGGTAGAGCAGCCCGTGTATCCACTGCTGCCACACATATCGCCCTCGCCAACACGTCGCGGTAATGCAGAGCTTGACGATGCAAATAAGACGCGGGCTTGATCACCGCCTCGTGCATGGCGTACACGCACACAGCCAGCACAACACAACCACCACGCACACAGCCAGCACAACACAACCACTGGCGTCGTAGGCAGCAACTCAACACTGCCCAACACCGTAACCAACAGATCAGGGTTGCCATATTGGCCTTTTTAAGGCCAAATTCTCAAAATTTGGCCTTTTTTTAAGAGGGTTTGGCCTCAAAACTTTTTTTTGGCCTTTTGGCCTTTTTTTGGCCTTTTTCTTTTTAAAAAAATAATAAATATATATAATATATATAAAAAATAATGTTTATCACAAAAAAAAAGATTAAAAATTTGCCAATTAGTCAATAACCTTATTAATTATTAGCTATTTTTGAATAGCTTATGTGTATTTTAGACATTAAAAATTTTAACGAAAAGGCTATTAAGAAAAAGCCAGATATAGAATGCAGCTCACACTTTTAGACGCTATTGTTAGAGTCCAGGCTGAGCTTTTGTTTACAAATAAATGCA
The DNA here is from genome assembly GCA_944989445.1 of Ampullaceana balthica. Taxonomy (NCBI): domain Eukaryota; kingdom Metazoa; phylum Mollusca; class Gastropoda; family Lymnaeidae; genus Ampullaceana; species Ampullaceana balthica. The sequence goes on along the minus strand of CALYLW010000466.1, from coordinate 522,580 downwards.
GTAAGCACTTTCTTATTTCACCAAGAATGCTTGAGGACTTGACATCTGATAAAGTTTATAATAATACTGCAAATAGCAGTCTAGAGGAAAAGGATGACCTGAAGCTTTTCTTTCAAATTTTTATGTTAGTATCATAGTCTCTTTATTTTGTGAGTACAACCATACATACGAACATTGGCATTTACACATTTATTATCCTTTTTCTCCTGGTTCTACCTTCATTTTAAATAGTTAAATAATTTTCAGCCGTTATGAGCCGTCCATAAATGACGTCACGCGATTTTGGCAGATTTTCAATGTATTTTCACCCCCCCCCCAACCACTCGTCACACGTAATCAAGAGCTAGACCCTTTCCAATATGACGTCACAGTTCTTAAAAGCACCCTCCCCTCGCCATAAATCTGTGACCCCCTCCCGCCCCCTAGGTGCGTGACGTCATTTTTGTTGACATTTTTTATATAAAATAAGTTTGGCCTTTTTTGGCCTTTTTTTGGCAATCAGTTTGGCCTTTTACCCAAATTACAATCTGGCAACCCTGCAACAGATCCATGTGCTACCACAACTGACCGCCTCCTTTAGACCAAGGAGGAGGAAAAGGCCGATCTAAGTGAAGAGATGATAGTAACCATTTCTAAAAAAACTAGACGGTCTTTAAAGCTACCTGCTATACAGACTATGCCTATGTCAATAATTGTCACTCATACTCATTGCCATGATTATAGCTCGTTGTTTATTCTGTATGCGCCCCACCCCCCACCCCAAGTAGTATTTCCACCTGAATTAAATTTTCTTCTTGCTGTTCTGTTTGGTCCTGTTTGACGTAAGTCATGGCCTCCTGAAAATTGGAACCTTGTTAAAACAAAGAACATTGTTGGAGAACAACAGAACAGAACCTTGTTAAAACAAAGAACATTGTTGGAGAACAACAGAACCTTGTTAAAACAAAGAACATTGTTGGAGAACAACAGAACCTTGTTAAAACAAAGAACATTGTTGGAGAACAACAGAACCTTGTTAAAACAAAGAACATTGTTGGAGAACAACAGAACCTTGTTAAAACAAAGAACATTGTTGGAGAACAACAGAACCTTGTTAAAACAAAGAACATTGTTGGAGAACAACAGAACCTTTTTAAAACAAAGAACATTGTTGGAGAACAAAAGAACCTTGTTAAAACAAAAAAATTGTTGGAGAACAACAGAACCTTGATAAAACAAAGAACATTGTTGGAGAATAACAGAACATTGTTAAAACAAAAAAAATTGTTGGAGAACAACAGAACCTTGATAAAACAAAGAACATTGTTGGAGAACAACAGAACCTTGATAAAACAAAGAAAATTTTTGGAGAACAACAGAACCTTGATAAAACAAAGAACATTGTTGGAGAACAGAACCTTGTTAAACCTTGCTCATCAAAACTCTCTATCATGTACAAGGCTGCGAAACATAAATACAAATTTGTATGAATATAAATAAACGTTAAAAGTTTCACAACTTTGATCATATACATGCTACTATCATATTTATTAGAAATATCTATCTATATGCAAAAGTATAGTTGCAAAGAGTAATGAGTTGTGATGGGCGCCCCACGCTTTTATGTGCAGTAGATAGGTTCACGGATTTCACATGTAATCATAGAGAATTTTTATTTTCTTCTTTTTAGTGCTCTTTCTATATGTAAATAAAAGCGTGTCCTTTTTAAAAAAAAATTTTTTTTACAATAATTGTTTTATTTTGTTATTATAATAACATTCATATTAGGTTTGGATTTGCGGTACAAAGCAGTGGCCTTTTATACTAGTACATTCTTTATATAATAGATGGATTAAAACTGTTTCACATAAGATGTTAACTAATACTAATCGATAAATCTGATAAATAACTTGGCAAATAAAAAATGTAATAACCAGCAACTAATACTGGGGAAATGGTACGCACACTCCCGCTACAAAGTGCGGATATATTTTTTGTCTTATATCAATAAGATAATCTAAAACGTGTTTGGGATATGTCACAATTTTCTTGTAATTTTTATATAAACACGATGTTCGGATATTCAGGTAATATAAACATATATAGTTCGAGGATCAATCACATGAAAGAACACGAGTTCGGAAAAAAAAAGTACCGTATACACTCGTTCTATAGCCCCTTCGTTCATTAGCCGGCACCCCTCCCCTCTTTTGGAAGATAATAGTATAAAAAAGTGTGTAACCCGCTCGTAAGCCCACCACAAAAAATAATAGGACAGCGTAAACAAAATGGTACACATCTTTTTTTAATTAAAACTACAAGCTAAATCGGTCATTGTTTGGTAAACAGTGGCGAAAGCGCGTATATTAAAATTTAAAACAAAATTTGTAAAACAATTTATTAAAACATTCACAAAAATAAATTAAATGAATAAATAAGGTAAGTGCAGATGTTTAATAATATTTTATAGCTTCTGGTAGAGTAGTCGAATCTTGTAGACAAAGGCACTGATTATCTACAATAACAACACCGATATTCAATGTAGATGCAGAAGTCCCCTATGACCCACTCGTAAGCCGATCCCCCAACTTTTCCCCCTAAATTTTGTCCATATTGTTTTCTCCTCTCTAGAATGTATTTTAGCCAACATTAGAACCAAACTTCATTAGATCTTTACAGATTCTCGAACAGCTACTATTTCCTTCTAAATCCTACAACTCCAAGTTCACAATGCTATCTCAGGGGTCGGGAAACTTTTTTGTCTGAGAGAGCCATAAACACCACATACATGTATTTTGAAAAGTAATTCTGTGAGAGCCATACATTATGTTTAAAACTAAAAATTCAAGTAAATGTGTGCATTTCCTGTAATTTCAACACTAAATGTAAAACAATTACGTCTCGGAATTCTTTTTAATAAAATTTAATAACATAATAACATCTTTTATATGCAATTAATATGTAGATCAAAGGAGTCTGAATTTTTTTTTGGTAATCGAGCATTTGTCTGAGAGCCATGGTTTCCCGAACCCTGCTATTTCTACAATTTCCTTAAACAATCCTTCAAGTAAATTTCCATGAATAGCCAAACAGCAACAATTTCTCTAACCAGTCAGAATAGTAAGCTGCTCTATAACAATACATTGATATTATCCCATTTCTGTCCTCTGCTACGTTCAATTTCTATGCAACAATTCAAGACGACCGAATATAGCCTCGGTTTTGAAACAGTACAAAGCACTGTAAAGTTTATCAAAGTACCATATCCCTTTCTTAATCATACAACTTCATTGATTTATTTTACACTATCCTCTCGTTTTGGAATCAATTATCAGAGATCGATAATTCTATCCCAACAAGAATGTTCAGTTACAAATTATGTTCTTTGACGTTGTCAATGAACACGGCAACACTGTCACACAAAGACCAATCAATGACTCCATGACCACGGCAACAATGTCACACAAAGACCAATCAATGACCATGTCAACACTGTCACACAAAGACCAATCAATGACTCCATGACCACGGCAACACTGTCACACAAATACCAATCAATGACTCCATGACCACGGCAACACTGTCACACAAAGACCAATCAATGACTCCATGACCACGGCAACACTGTCACACAAAGACCAATCAATGACTCCATGACCACGGCAACACTGTCACACAAAGACCAATCAATGACTCATGACCACTGAAACACTGTCACACAAAGACCAATAATGACCACGGCAACACTGTCACACAAAGACCAATCAATGACTCCATGACCACGGCAACACTGTCACACAAAGACCAATCAATGACTCCATGACCACGGCAACACTGTCACACAAAGACCAATCAATGACTCCATGACCACGGCAACACTGTCACACAAAGACCAATCAATGACCACGGCAACACTGTCACACAAAGACCAATCAATGACCGCGGCAACACTGTCATACATAGACCAATCAATGACCACGGCAACACTGTCACACAAAGACCAATCAATGACCGCGGCAACACTGTCATACATAGGCCAATCAATGACCACGGCGGAACTGTCAAAAAAAGACCAATCAATGACCACGGCAACAATGTCAAACAAAGACCAATCAATGACCACGGCAACACTGTCAAACAAAGACCAATTAATGACCACGGCAACAATGTCAAACAAAGACCAATTAATGACCACGGCAACAATGTCAAGCAAAGACCAATTAATGACCACGGCAACACTGTCAAAAAAAGACCAATTAATGACCACGGCAACAATGTCAAACAAAGACCAATTAATGACTCGATGACCACGGCAACACTGTCACACATAGACCAATCAATTATCACGGCAACAATGTAAAACCAAAATCTATCTACGCCGCGCATCGTTCTACTTGTTGACAAGATGAAAATCCTCTGTTCTCAGGACGACAGTAGCAGTGTTCACTTTCATTTAGATCCACAGTAGCAGTCTTCACTTTCACTCAGGACGACAGTAGCAGTGTTCACTTTCACTCAGGACGACAGTAGCAGTGTTCACTTTCATTTAGATCCACAGTAGCAGTCTTCACTTTCACTCAGGACGACAGTAGCAGTGTTCACTTTCATTTAGATCCACAGTAGCAGTGTTCACTTTCACTCAGGACGACAGTAGCAGTGTTCCCTTTCACTCAGGGCGACAGAAGCAGTGTTCACTTTCACTCAGGACGACAGTATTAGTGTTCACTTTCACTCAGGATGACAGTAGCAGTGTTCACTTTCACTCAGGATGACAGTAGCAGTGTTCACTTTCATTATTGCACGCACTTCAAAGTTAAGCCTGGGAAAAAAACATCCCAAACCGCTTACATACACACACTATCGTTTTTAAACACATGTTTACAGTTGTTATGATTCAGTCGATCACCATTCGTAATCCCCTATACGGCCCTGATCTCAGTATTAGATTAGTGTGTACCATGTGTCTGTACAATGTACGGCCCTGATATCTGCATTAGATTAGTGTGTACCATGTGTCTGTACAATGTACGGCTCTGATCTCAATATTAGATAAGTGTGTACCATGTGTCTGTACAATATACGGCCATGATCTCTGTATTAGATTAGTGTGTACCATGTGTCTGTACAATGTACGGCCCTGATCTCAGTATTAGATTAGTGTGTACATGTGTCTGTACAATGTACGGCCCTGATCTCAGTATTAGATTAGTGTGTACCATGTGTCAGTACAATGTACGGCCCTGATCTCAGTATTAGATTAGTGTGTACCATGTGTCAGTACAATGTACGGCCTGATCTCTGTATTAGATTAGTGTGTGCCATGTGTCTGTACAATGTACGGCCCTGATCTCAGTATTAGATTATGTGTCCATGTTCAGTACATGTACGCTTGACTCTGTATGATTAGTGTGTGCCATGTGTCTGTACAATGTACGGCCCTGATCTCAGTATTAGATTAGTGTGTACCATGTGTCAGTACAATGTACGGCCTTGATCTCTGTATTAGATTAGTGTGTGCCATGTGTCTGTACAATGTACGGCCCTGATCTCAGTATTAGATTAGTGTGTACCATGTGTCAGTACAATGTACGGCCCTGATATCAGTATTAGATTAGTGTGTACCATGTGTCTGTACAATGTACGGCCCTGATCTCAGTATTAGATTAGTGTGTACCATGTGTCTGTACAATGTACGGCCCTGATCTCAGTATTAGATTAGTGTGTACCATGTGTCTGTACAATGTACGGCCCTGATCTCAGTATTAGATTAGTGTGTACCATGTGTCTGTACAATGTACGGCCCTGATCTCAGTATTAGATTAGTGTGTACCATGTGTCAGTACAATGTACGACCCTGATCTCAGTATTAGATTAGTGTGTACCATGTGTCTGTACAATGTACGGCCCTGATCTCAGTATTAGATTAGTGTGTACCATGTGTCTGTACAATATACGGCCCTGATCTCTGTATTAGATTAGTGTGTACCATGTGTCTGTACAATGTACGGCCCTGATCTCAGTATTAGATTAGTGTGTATCTGTGTCTGTACAATGTATGGCCCTGATATCAGTATTAGATTAGTGTGTACCATGTGTCTGTACAATTTACGGCCCTGATCTCAGTATTAGATTAGTGTGTACCATGTGTCTGTACAATGTACGGCCCTGATCTCAGTATTAGATTAGTGTGTACCATGTGTCAGTACAATGTACGGCCTTGATCTCTGTATTAGATTAGTGTGTCCATGTGTCTGTACAATGTACGGCCCTGATCTCAGTATTAGATTAGTGTGTACCATGTGTCAGTACAATGTACGACCCTGATCTCAGTATTAGATTAGTGTGTACCATGTGTCTGTACAATGTACGGCCCTGATCTCAGTATTAGATTAGTGTGTGCCATGTGTCTGTACAATATACGGCCCTGATCTCTGTATTAGATTAGTGTGTACCATGTGTCTGTACAATGTACGGCCCTGATCTCTGTATTAGATTAGTGTGTACCATGTGTCTGTACAATGTACGGCCCTGATCTCAGTATTAGATTAGTGTGTACCATGTGTCAGTACAATGTACGGCCCTGATCTCTGTATTAGATTAGTGTGTACCATGTGTCTGTACAATGTACGGCCCTGATCTCAGTATTAGATTAGTGTGTACCATGTGTCAGTACAATGTACGGCCCTGATCTCAGTATTAGATTAGTGTGTACCATGTGTCTGTACAATGTACGGCCCTGATCTCAGTATTAGATTAGTGTGTCCATGTGTCTGTACAATATACGGCCCTGATCTCTGTATTAGATTAGTGTGTACCATGTGTCTGTACAATGTACGGCCCTGATCTCTGTATTAGATTAGTGTGTACCATGTGTCTGTACAATGTACGGCCCTGATCTCAGTATTAGATTAGTGTGTACCATGTGTCAGTACAATGTACGGCCTGATCTCTGTATTAGATTAGTGTGTCCATGTGTCTGTACAATGTACGGCCCTGATCTCAGTATTAGATTAGTGTGTACCATGTGTCAGTACAATGTACGGCCCTGATCTCAGTATTAGATTAGTGTGTACCATGTGTCTGTACAATGTACGGCCCTGATCTCTGTATTAGATTAGTGTGTACCATGTGTCTGTACAATATACTGCCATGATCCAGTATTAGATTAGTGTGTACTATGTGTCTGTACAATGTACGGCACTGATCTGCATTAGATTAGTGTGTACCTGTGTCGTACAATGTACAGCCCTGATCTCAGTATTAGATTAGTGTGTACCATGTGTCTGTACAATGTACGGCCCTGATCTCAGTATTAGATTAGTGTGTACCATGTGTCGTACAATGTACGGCCCTGATTCAGTATTAGATTAGTGTGTACCATGTGTCTGTACAATGTACGGCCCTGATCTCAGTATTAGATTAGTGTGTACCATGTGTCTGTACAATGTACGGCCCTGATCTCAGTATTAGATTAGTGTGTACCATGTGTCAGTACAATGTACGGCCCTGATCTCAGTATTAGATTAGTGTGTACCATGTGTCTGTACAATGTACGGCCCTGATCTCAGTATTAGATTAGTGTGTACCATGTGTCAGTACAATGTACGGCCCTGATCTCAGTATTAGATTAGTGTGTACCATGTGTCTGTACAATGTACGGCCCTGATCTCAGTATTAGATTAGTGTGTACCATGTGTCTGTACAATATACGGCCCTGATCTCTGTATTAGATTAGTGTGTACCATGTGTCTGTACAATGTACGGCCCTGATCTCAGTATTAGATTAGTGTGTACTGTGTCTGTACAATGTACGGCCCTGATCTCAGTATTAGATTAGTGTGTACCATGTGTCTGTACAATGTACGGCCCTGATCTCAGTATTAGATTAGTGTGTACCATGTGTCTGTACAATGTACGGCCCTGATCTCAGTATTAGATTAGTGTGTACCATGTGTCAGTACAATGTACGGCCCTGATCTCAGTATTAGATTAGTGTGTACCATGTGTCAGTACAATGTACGGCCCTGATCTCAGTATTAGATTAGTGTGTACCATGTGTCTGTACAATGTATGGCCCTGATCTCAGAATTAGATTAGTGTGTTCCATGTGTTAGTACAATGTACGGCCCTGATCTCAGTATTAGATGAGTGTGTACCATGTGTCAGTACAATGTACGACCCTGATCTCAGTATTAGATTAGTGTGTACATGTGTCAGTACAATGTACGACCCTGATCTCAGTATTAGATAGTTTGTACCATGTTTCAGTACAATGTACGGCCCTGATCTCTGGTTAATGAACATTGTGTCTTTTAGGATAGGGCCTAGCACAATAACACACCACAATCACAAAGAAACATACACACAATCAAACTCATCACACAAACACAAAAAACAAGCAAACACACACAGTCTCAAGAACACACCCATGCAGATTTTAAACAATCACACACAGACACACAGATTGAAACTTTTTAAAAAAATAGAAACATTTGCCACCTGGCTAGAAATAAATCATATATGATTAGACAAGAGCAATGGCTGCCTCTCGTGTATTAGACAAGAGCAATGTCTGCCTCTCGTGTATTAGACAAGAGCAATGGCTGCCTCTCGTGTATTAGACAAGAGCAATGGCTGCCTCTCGTGTATTAGACAAGAGCAATGGCTGCCTCTCGTGTATTAGACAAGAGCAATGGCTGCCTCTCGTGTATTAGAGAAGAGCAATGGCTGCCTCTCGTGTATTAGACAAGAGCAATGGCTGCCTCTCGTGTATTAGACAAGAGCAATGGCTGCCTCTCGTGTATTAGACAAGAGCAATGGCTGCCTTTCGTTATTAGACAAGAGCAATGGCTGCCTCTCGTGTATTAGACAAGAGCATAATCTGCATGCATGGCTGCCTCTCGTGTATTAGACAAGAGCATAATCTGCATGCAATGGCCGCCTCTCATGTATTAGACAAGAGCATAATCTGCATGCAATGGCCGCCTCTCGTGTATTAGACAAGAGCATAATCTGCATGCATTGGCCGCCTCTCGTGTATTAGACAAGAGCATAATCTGCATGCATGGCCGCCCTCGTGTATTAGACAAAGCATAATCGCATGCATGCCGCCTCTCGTGTATTAGACAAGTGCTTAATATGCATGCAATGGCCGCCTCTCGTGTATTAGACAAGAGCTTAATCTGCATGCAATGGCCGCCTCTCGTGTATTAGACAAGAGCATAATCTGCATGCAATGGCCGCCTCTCGTGTATTGTTATTCAATGCGTGTATTCAATAACTCAGGTGGTTACCAATAAGCCTTGTCATATCATGGCGGAAATATATTAATAGAAATATCCGGGGTTTTAAGGTGGACAAAATTAAAATAAGATACGAGTCAATATTAACATACATAATTTGCAACGTATGTCACGTCCCGTCTGCCCTGTCCGTGACGCAACTAATTTTAGAAAGCAGCGCACCAAATTACTGCACCAAAAATAACTTTTTTCGAACGTTCCGCATAAAATTGTTCATTATGAAAATAAATAAATATAAAGAAATAAAATAAAGAAAAGTTCTGTATTACATTATATTTTATTCTGATGTGTATTTTTTCAAAATAAATATATTTCAGCTGAAATGTATTTATTTTGAAAACCTCCGTCATTTTTGATGGGTAATACACTAGTATAGATATATATCAGATTTTTTTCGAAAATATATCAATTAAAGAGGTGGCCATTTCCATACCGACTTTTAGAAACAGCCGCCTGGAGTCAAGGGAGAAACACTGCTTCCTAATTATGAATACGATTGGTTAGTTTGTAGACCACGGCATTGACGTCATTGGCATAATTATAGCGTTGAAGAGACATTAGGAGAAGACACCTCGCAAAGCTGTCGCGAGAGATGACAGTGGAAAACTAAATGTACAATTTAAAATTTATTGACAGGTTAATATTACGTAAATCTTCACTAGTCCTATGGGGGATATCCACTCGTTTCAATGCTGGTTATCTTCAAATTTTGAGGAAGGTGTTCTCTTGACGTGAAGTTGAAAGGAAAGTTCAAGTAGGCACATTTATATGTATTACAAAAATATAGGAACACGGTTTTATAATGCTATGATCACCATAAGAACTTGTTTTGGCTTGATAAGTTAGTGGCGGAATCAGTCAGGCGTTGCTGCTAAATTTAAACATGTCATGAACCAATTATTTATTATTTAGTTATAGATGAATTATAACATGTTCATTCGCTTGTATGTCCATGATAGCATAGGGTAGTTCACTCCCTTGTATGTTCATGATAACATAGGGTAGTTCACTCCCTTGTATGTCCATGATAACAGTGGGTAGTTCACTCCCTTGTATGTTCATGATAATATAGGGTAATTCACTCACTTGTATGTCCATGATAATAGAGTAGTTCACTCCCTTGTATGTCCATGATAACATAGGGTAGTTCACTCCCTTGTATGTTCGTGATTACATCTAAAACTAGCCATCATTAACATCAAACACAACTGAAGATGTGCAATTAATACCAGCTATGTGACTACCAACTCAGGTGACAACAAACTCAGGTGACTACGAACTCAGGTGAGTACAAACTCAGGAGACTATCAACTCAGGTGTCATACAAACTCAGGTGAGTACAAACTCAGGAGACTATAACCTCAGGTGTCTACCAACTCAGGTGAGTACAAACTCAGGAGACTATCAACTCAGGTGTCATACAAACTCAGGTGAGTACAAACTCAGGAGACTATCAACTCAGGTGTCTACCAACTCAGAAGAGTACAAACTCATGAGACTATAAACTCAGGTGTCTACCAACTCAGGTGAGTACAAACTCAGGAGACTATCAACTCAGGTGTCATACAAACTCAGGTGAGTACAAACTCAGGAGACTATCAACTCAGGTGTCTACCAACTCAGGTGAGTACAAACTCAGGAGACTATCAACTCAGGTGTCTACCAACTCAGGTGAGTACAAACTCAGGAGACTATCAACTCAGGTGTCATACAAACTCAGGTGAGTACAAACTCAGGAGACTATCAACTCAGGTGTCATACAAACTCAGGTGAGTACAAACTCAGGAGATTATCAACTCAGGTGAGTACAAACTCAGGAGACTATCAACTCAGGTGTCTACCAACTCAGGTGAGTACAAACTCAGGAGACTATCAACTCAGGTGTCATACAAACTCAGGTGAGTACAAACTCAGGAAACTATCAACTCAGGTGTCATACAAACTCAGGTGAGTACAAACTCAGGAGATTATCAACTCAGGTGAGTACAAACTCAGGAGACTATCAACTCAGGTGTCTACCAACTCAGGTGAGTACAAACTTAGGAGACTATCAACTCAGGTGAGTACAAACTCAGGTGACTACGAACTCAGTAGACTACCAACTCTGGTGACTACGAACTCGGGATACCACAACCTACTCAGGTGACAAAGAACTCAGGTGATTAGCAATCTTCCCTCTAAGGTTCGTTGGTCCATGTGCAAAGCATAAAAACTCGTGTGAATAGTTGAACAGCATCCATTTTATGTGCAATATTTTACAATATTTCCTGCGCGGTAATTCTAAACTGCTGCGCGGCGTTGGTTAGATATATGCGTGGCCGCGCAGCTTAAAGGGACTATCGTACCGATGGTCACGGGTTCGAATCCGTGTGAAGGCAAGGGTTTGTTCCCGGGGCCTAGGGCGTCCCTGAGTCACCCCGCTCCGAATGGGTACCTAAGACTACATGTAGTTAGGCGGCTGGGTAATGCGTGGAACCCACAAAGCCGTGGCCTGTGAATGCTGCATCACTTGCCAACAGATCATCTGTCATGGTCTGTGGACGCAATTATCCTCTGCATAGAAGGAGCGTCTGTATAGATAAGATAAGATAAAGGGAACATTGGTGACTACCAACTCACGTGACTACGAAATAGGTGACTGCGAACTCATGCGACTACCCGCTCATTGCGGTGACAACCAACTCAGGTTACTACTAACTACTCAGGTGACTGCCGCCCTGAAATAGCCGTGCATATGTTAGACCTGCAATGTCATTAGGATTACAATCAATATGAGAATGAGAATGATATCTTGAATTGAATTTATGAAAAAAACAAAACAATTATCAACTTATAGAGTGCTGATGTCAAGTGGTTTTATATGAGATGAAAGAAAACATGTTGACTTATTGAATGACAAAGTTATAAAAGTTAAAAAAAAACATGATAAGGTTTTGATTCATATAGGAGGTATTGATTGACAAAGTTAACAAAGTAATTACTATTAGTTAAAAAGAATTTATTTATTTTTTAAATTCAAAGAGAGAACAAAATATTTTTGAAGGGAGATTTTGATACATACTTTTAATAATAAGTAAAACTTAATCCGTAATTATAGGTAAAAAAAGTCTATGTTTTAATTAGTGGATCTTACTTAAAATATAATAAGCATTTCAATGTGTAATAATGTGCTATACGAGAAACTAAGCTAAAGTTACTGCAAGTTTTTAACTTAGATTGACATTTGCTTAGATCGCACCTCAAGTATAAAAATAAATATAGTTTAGGCTTGATGAATTTAATAATTCTTTAAAACCCGATCACCATCTATTATATAAATTATAAACACCCTCAATTATCACTGACTGACTCGAGCTTTTTTTTTAATTGAATATATAGAATGAAAAATCATAATCATTTTGGTTTCCAGATTAACATTAACAATGACGTCATTGTTTTATTGGGATTGTTAATTATAAAATACTTTGTGTACATTTCAGGAATATTTCGTATTTATCATACAAGGATAAGTTACTTGGGCTTTTGACCCAAAAAAGGGGGCGCCGCAGGCGCCCTACAACCCCTATTCTAAAATAATTTGTGTACATTTCAGGAAGTTTAATATTTCGTATTTATCAAACAAGGACAAGTTAGTTGGACTTTTGAAAAAAGTGGGCGCCGTAAGCGCCACGGCGCCGCAGCACAACCTAGTCAGATATATTTATTGACGAATGCAGCAAAGTAGAGATGAAAAGATAAATGATCTCCTGAGAGCAGAGGATTGAAGGAATCGATGGACGGTGTCCACGTGACGAGCACGGTGACAAGGGCATTTAATGGTGAAATGTTTGACCACGGACATGGCCGCCAACAGTGACATCACTCAAAATCTGCACAGGCCATTGACCGCTCCCTACCTGGGGCCAATCAAACTCACGTTTCAACTAAACATTAGTTCGCCGGTGGATAGAGTGAAAACAACAAAGGGAGGGTGGGTGGTTGGGTCGGAATAAATGGTGGGGGGGGGGATTACAAAGCCTAGGTAGGGGGCTCACAGATTGATGAAATTGTAGAAAGGAAGCCACCAGGATGGAAGAGGTGGGGTAGAAGAGGTGGGGTAAGAGTGTTTTCAGATTGGATGATTTTGAGAAGGGGGATGTTTTTGTAAAGGAGCATTGACCGCACATAGTCATGACAGCGCCATGGTGTCACTTCAGTTCGATCATCTCCAATACATGATATTTGTAACTAGATTAACTACTGTCAAATACCCGACAGTTGTAACAGCCGACAGCTGTATCATCCAACAGTTGTAACACCCGACGTTTAACACCCGACTGTTGCAACACCCGACAGTAACACCCATTGAAAGTCCATAAGATATTAGCACAAGTTGACAGTCTATACCATTATTACCACAAGTTGACAGTCTATAGCATTATGAGCACAAGTTGACAGTCTATACCATTATTACCACAAGTTGACAGTCTATAGCATTATTACCACAAGTTGACAGTCTATAGCATTATGAGCACAAGTTGACAGTCTATAACATTATTACCACAAGTTGACAGTCTATAGCATTATTACCACAAGTTGACAGTCTATAGCATTATGACCACAAGTTGACAGTCTATACCATTATTACCACAAGTTGACAGTCTATAGCATTATTACCACAAGTTGACAGTCTATAGCATTATGAGCACAAGTTGACAGTCTATAGCATTATTACCACAAGTTGACAGTCTATAGCATTATTACCACAAGTTGACAGTCTATAGCATTATGAGCACAAGTTGACAGTCTATAACATTATTACCACAAGTTGACAGTCTATACCATTATTACCACAAGTTGACAGTCTATAGCATTATGAGCACAAGTTGACAGTCTATAGCATTATTACCACAAGTTGACAGTCTATAGCATTATTTGCACAAGTTGACAGTCTATAGCATTATTAGCACAAGTTGACAGTATATAGCATTATTAGCACAAGTTGACAGTCTATAGCATTATTAGCACAAGTTGACAGTCTATAGTCTATAGCATTATTAGCACAGGTTGACAGTCTATAGCATTATTAGCACAAGTTGACAGTCTATAGCATTATTAGCACAAGTTGACAATCCATAGCATTATTAGCACAAGTTCAAAGTCCATCAGTTCATTAGCACTTGTTTAAAGTTCATTAGTTCATTAGCACATGTTGAAAGTTCATTAGTTCAATAGCACTTGTTTAAAGTTCATTAGTTCATTAGCTAATGTTAAAGGTTTATCAGTTCATTAGCACTTGTTAAAAGTTCATTAGTTCATTAGCATATGTTGAAAGTTCATTAGTTCATTAGCACCAGTGGAAGGTTCATTAGTTCATTAGCACTTGTTGAAAGTTCATCAGTTCATTAGCACTTGTTTAAAGTTCATTAGTTCATTAGCAAATGTTAAAGGTTTATCAGTTCATTAGTACTTGTTGAAAGTTCATTAGTTCATTAGCACTTGTTGAAGGTTCAGTAGTTCATTAGCACCAGTGGAAGGTTCATTAGTTCATTAGCACTTGTTGACAGTTCATTAGTTCATTAGCACTTGTTGAAAGTTCATTAGTTCATTAGCACTTGTTGAAAGTTCATTAGCACATGTTGAAAGTTCAATAGCTCATTAGCACCAGTGGAATGTTCATTAGTTCATTAGCACTTGTTGAAAGTTCATTAGTTCATTAGCACTTGTTTAAAGTTCATTAGTTCATTAGCAAATGTTAAAGGTTTATCAGTTCATTAGCACTTGTTTAAAGTTCATAAGCACTTGTTGAAAGTTCATTAGTTCATAAGCACTTGTTGAAAGTTCATTAGTTCATTAGCACTTGTTGAAAGTTCATTAGTTCATTAGCACTTGTTGAAAGTTCATTAGTTCATTAGCACATGTTGAAAGTTCATTAGTTCATTAACACATGTTGAAGGTTTATCAGTTCATTGGCAGATGTTGAAAGTCCGTTAGATCAATAACTCATTTAGAAAGTCCAGCACATCATTAAGATATTTTGAACAAACACTCTACATTGCCTCCCCCCCCCACCTCGCTGCCCTCGTCAGAGTGCCAGCAATGTGTCTGGATAATCGCCCTCGTCAGAGTGCCAGCAATGTGTCTGGATCACTGCCCTAGCCAGAGTGCCAGCAATGTGTCTGAATCACCGCCCTAGCCAGAGTGCCAGCAATGTGTCTGGATCACCGCCCTAGCCAGAGTGCCAGCAATGTGTCTGGATCACTGCCCTAGCCAGAGTGCCAGCAATGTGTCTGGATCACTGCCCTAGCCAGAGTGCCAGCAATGTGTCCGGATCACCGCCCTAGTCAGAGTGCCAGCAATGTGTCTGGACCACTGACCTAGCCAGAGTGCCAGCAATGTGTCTGGATCACTGACCTAGCCAGAGTGCCAGCAATGTGTCTGGATCACTGACCTAGTCAGAGTGCCAGCAATGTGTCTGGATCACTGACCTAGTCAGAGTGCCAGCAATGTGTCTGGATCACTGACCTAGCCAGAGTGCCAGCAATGTGTCTGGATCACTGCTGGACAGTGTTATCCATTGATTTTAGCTGAATGGATACTCCTTAGAAATGAAACCATATTCCATGTATTATTTGATTGTTTGTTTCGTTTTTAAAGTGATTACTAAAATGAAAGTTGAGTGTTCTGTTGGTGGACTTTGATCAAGTGACTATGGTAATCAAGTCAAGCATAGCACAGGCGATAGTTAGACAAATAATGCCGTTATCCTAACAAACAGGCTACATAAGATACAGGTTGCATGATACAATCTACTTAACCAATGGGGCTACATCAGATACAGGTTACATGACACAATCAACTTAACCAACAGACTACATCAGATCAGGGGCGGATTAAGACTGCACGGGGCCCCTGGCTGCAATTCAAACTGGGCCCTATCCAGCCAGAGTACCTTTAGATAAAATGATTGCTAGCAGCTAATATAAGACTGTACCTTGTAAATATTCATCAAAAATGATTATTCATGAAAAAAAATGAATTCGAAGAAATAACTTTTTGCCGGTATCCTAAAATTGAGTGTAAAAGACAAATTATAAAATTAAAAAACACATGAAAAAAAAATTCATACCCCAGACTGGGATCGAACCCGCCACCGTTTGCACTACAAGCCTTAGTACTTCACATCCGGCCACGGGAGTTTATTTCGATTAACAATTTAAAATATATATATAATATTCTTTAATAATTTCTGTTATTGAGCCTATCAAATCAGGTTTTTTGACTGCTAAGACTATCGTGTGGGAAAAGAGATCATTTTAATAGATAAGATTTATTAATTTATCATATTTTCAGCAATTCATGTATACATTTGTCCACATTTATTATAAAATATGATAAGTTCGGGGGTCCTAAATCATCGGGGGCCCCTGGCTTTAGCCCGTTCAGCCCCCTTAATCCGCCATAGCATCATATACAGGTTACATGATACAATCTACTTAACCAACAGACTACATCAGATACAGGTTACATGATACAATCTACTTAACCAATGGGCCTACATCAGATACAGGTTAGATGATAGAATCTACTTAATCAACAGACTACACAAGATATAGGTTACATGATACAATCTACTTAACCAACAGACTACATCAGATACAGGTTACATGATACAATCTACTTAACCAATGGGGCTACATCAGATACAGGTTAGATGATAGAATCTACTTAACCAACAGACTACACAAGATAAAGGTTACTCAACACTAGGGTTGCCAGGGGTTAACTATTTGAGCGGACAGTCTGTTTTTTACACACCATGATCACTATCTTTTGTTCACAAAATAGTGGACATTTTATTTAAAAAGTCAAAAGTTTCATGATAAAAAGGAAAAGCTAAAGCTGTACAGTCTGAGAATAAGGTTCGAAAATAGCGTTTTATTTTGTTTGTTTTTTTAAAAATAAAAATGAGACAGATCGAATATCCATTGAACTCGATTCTCCGATAAAAATGCAATGGTTTCACAAGTCATTTACCAAAAGTAAATAAAATTATTTACAAACTATTTTATATAGCATTCTTTTTATTATATCCTGCGTCATTTTTTTTACCTAATTATTATTTGTCCATAATATAGAATATCATACAATAAAACTATATAATTTGCAATTGTCACGCAAGTCAGTCAGTCTGTCCTGACGCTACTAATTTTAGAAAGCAGGGAAAACCAAATTACTGCAACAATGCATCAAAAGGTGTGCAAATTAAATATGCGCTGTAAAAAAAATATTATATGACGTCATATAAAATTAAAAAACAAAGGGGTCGCCGTAGGCGCCCCACAACCCCTATTATAAAATACTTGTGTACATTTCAGAAAGTTTAATAGTTCGTATTTATCAAACAAGGACAAGTTAGTTGGGCTTTTGAAAAGGTCGGCGCCGTAGGCGCCCTAAAAAAAGAGTGCATTTTAAAAAAAAATAGATTTTAGCTGAAAATATCCGTCATCTTTGACGGGTGATACGCAAGTGTAAATATAACTTAATACTTATGTTAAGTTATTTGTACTGATGAAGGAAACGTCTACTTTTGTATTAGTCAATTAATAAGGTTTGTATTTCTTGTTTTGATACAACTTGTATTTCTTGTTTTGATACAACTTGTATTTCTTGTTTTGATACAACTTGTATTTCTTGTTTTGATACAACTTGTATTTCTTGTTTTGATACAACTTGTATTTCTTGTTTTGATACAACTTGTATTTCTTGTTTTGATACAACTTGTATTTCTTGTTTTGATACAACTTGTATTTCTTGTTTTGATACAACTTGTATTTCTTGTTTTGATACAACTTGTATTTCTTGTTTTGATACAACTTGAATTTCTTGTTTTGATACAACTTGTATTTCTTGTTTTGATACAACTTGTATTTCTTGTTTTGATACAACTTGTATTTCTTGTTTTGATACAACTTGTATTTCTTGTTTTGATACAACTTGTATTTCTTGTTTTGATACAACTTGTATTTCTTGTTTTGATACAACTTGTATTTCTTGTTTTGATACAACTTGTATTTCTTGTTTTGATACAACTTGTATTTCTTGTTTTGATACAACTTGTATTTCTTGTTTTGATACAACTTGTATTTCTTGTTTTGATACAACTTGTATTTCTTGTTTTGATACAACTTGTATTTCTTGTTTTGATACAACTTGTATTTCTTGTTTTGATACAACTTGTATTTCTTGTTTTGATACAACTTGTATTTCTTGTTTTGATACAACTTGTATTTCTTGTTTTGATACAACTTGTATTTCTTGTTTTGATACAACTTGTATTTCTTGTTTTGATACAACTTGTATTTCTTGTTTTGATACAACTTGTATTTCTTGTTTTGATACAACTTGTATTTCTTGTTTTGATACAACTTGTATTTCTTGTTTTGATACAACTTGTATTTCTTGTTTTGATACAACTTGTATTTCTTGTTTTGATACAACTTGTATTTCTTGTTTTGATACAACTTGTATTTCTTGTTTTGATACAACTTGTATTTCTTGTTTTGATACAACTTGTATTTCTTGTTTTGATACAACTTGTATTTCTTGTTTTGATACAACTTGTATTTCTTGTTTTGATACAACTTGTATTTCTTGTTTTGATACAACTTGTATTTCTTGTTTTGATACAACTTGTATTTCTTGTTTTGATACAACTTGTATTTCTTGTTTTGATACAACTTGTATTTCTTGTTTTGATACAACTTGTATTTCTTGTTTTGATACAACTTGTATTTCTTGTTTTGATACAACTTGTATTTCTTGTTTTGATACAACTTGTATTTCTTGTTTTGATACAACTTGTATTTCTTGTTTTGATACAACTTGTATTTCTTGTTTTGATACAACTTGTATTTCTTGTTTTGATACAACTTGTATTTCTTGTTTTGATACAACTTGTATTTCTTGTTTTGATACAACTTGTATTTCTTGTTTTGATACAACTTGTATTTCTTGTTTTGATACAACTTGTATTTCTTGTTTTGATACAACTTGTATTTCTTGTTTTGATACAACTTGTTTTTGTTTTTTTATTTGTTTCTTTTCACTGCTTAACTCCCCCCCCCCACTCCTTTTCCCGCTATTTTTAAGAAGAAGACTGGCGACCCTACGCAACACAAAGACTACGCAACATACGCAATCCATCTTACAGGCTACTGCTAAACATAAAGGCATACATATCATACAAGCAACACACCATACAGGCTATACAACATACAAGTGACAACATCAGAGACACGACACACTGGCTGACGACACGACACACTGGCTGACAACAAGAGGCTTTGCAACATAACTGCATGCCCAAGATTACCAGCTGAGTACAACTGTGCTGGCATAGCGTGTTTTATTACTTTAATCTAACGTCTGCAACAGCAGCAGATTGTGTACAGGGGGATGGAAAGGGCCATACGGTGCACGACTATCAAATGGCATATGCCGTAATGATAAGGCAATGGGGCTCCGTTACTTGTGCATCATTGTGTATAGACACTATTGAAAGTTAAGTAGCTAGTCACAGTTACACTCAAATAATTACAAGACCAATGGGTAGGGGCCGTGACCTTGGCGCTATATAGTTAAGGTAAACCATCAAACATGCACGCCGTGAGACCGTCTGGTATGAGCTGTTGCCAGTTTGTCTTCTCAGATACTCGAGATTAGTATTGACAACCAAGTGATTGTTTGGCAGGCTTGACAACCAAGTGATTGTTTGGCAGGCTTGACAACCAAGTGATTGTTTGGCAATCTTTACAACCAAGTGATTGTTTGGCAGGCTTGACAACCAAGTGATTGTTTGGCAGGCTTGACAACCAAGTGATTGTTTGGCAGGCTTGACAACCAAGTGATTGTTTGGCAGGCTTGACAACCAAGTGATTGTTTGGCAGGGGAGGCTGGGTGTATGACGAGTGAGTTTGGAAGAGTGACCCCCCACCCACCCCACCCCCCACCCCAATCAGACGTCCGCCAACAGTAAGGAACAAATCCCTCATGTAACTTTAGGACGCCCCAAGTCTACAGCACCCTTGATAGATTTTTTTTTCCATAACATAACTGAGGTCCCTGGAAGGTCATGTGACAACCATTGTTGAGTTGTTACACACACACACTGTTAGTTGGACCGTTTCAGTTAAAATTGAGGGTCAGATAATAGTCATTTACACACACACGCACTTTTAGTTGGACCGTTTCAGTTAAAATTGAGGGCCAGATAATAGTCATTTACACACACACGCACTGTTAGTTGGACCGTTTCAGTTAAAATTGAGGGCCAGATAATAGTCCAACTACAAACCAGAGCTTGAACTTTAAAAATTCGTATCGTCAACTCT
>CALYLW010000466.1:459427-496927 GCA_944989445.1 Ampullaceana balthica | reverse complement strand
CAACAATATCCACACATAAGGACAACAATCATTCAACATTATCCACACATAAGGACAACAATCATTCAACATTATCCACACATAAGGACAACAATCATTCAACATTATCCACACATAAGGACAACAATCATTCAACATTATCCACACATAAGGACAACAATCATTCAACAATATACACACATAAGGAAAACAATCATTCAACATTATCCACACATAAGGACAACAATCATTCAACAATATACACACATAAGGACAACAATCATTCAACAATATCCACACATAAGGACAACAATCATTCAACAATATACACACATAAAGTCAACAATCATTCAACATTATCCACACATAAGGACAACAATCATTCAACAATATCCACACATAAGGACATCAATCATTCAACAATATCCACACATAAGGACAACAAGCATTCAACAATATCCACACATAAGGACAACAATCATTCAACAATATCCACACATAAGGACAACAATCATTCAACAATATACACACATAAAGACAACAATCATTCAACAATATCCACACATAAGGACAACAATCATTCAACAATATACACACATAAGGAAAACAATCATTCAACATTATCCACACATATGGACAACAATCATTCAACAATATACACACATAAGGACAACAATCATTCAACAATATCCACACATAAAGACAACAATCATTCAACATTATCCACACATAAGGACAACAATCATTCAACATTATCCACACATAAGGACAACAATCATTCAATATTATCCACACATAAGGACAACAATCATTCAACATTATCCACACATAAGGACAACAATCATTCAACAATATACACACATAAGGACAACAATCATTCAACATTATCCACACATAAGGACAACAATCATTCAACAATATACACACATAAGGACAACAATCATTCAACAATATCCACACATAAGGACAACAATCATTAAAAATATACACACATAAGGACAACAATCATTCAACAATATACACACATAAAGTCAACAATCATTCAACATTATCCACACATACGGACAACAATCATTCAACAATATCCACACATAAGGACAACAATCATTCAACAATATCCACACATAAAGACAACAATCATTCAACATTATCCACACATAAGGACAACAATCATTCAACATTATCCACACATAAGGACAACAATCATTCAACATTATCCACACATAAGGACAACAATCATTCAACATTATCCACACATAAGGACAACAATCATTCAACAATATACACACATAAGGACAACAATCATTCAACATTATCCACACATAAGGACAACAATCATTCAACAATATACACACATAAGGACAACAATCATTCAACAATATACACACATAAGGACAACAATCATTAAAAATATACACACATAAGGACAACAATCATTCAACATTATCCCCACATAAGATCAACAATCATTCAACAATATACACACATAAAGACAACAATCATTCAACAATATCCACACATAAAGACAACAATCATTCAACAATATACACACATAAAGACAACAATCATTCAACAATATACACACATAAAGACAACAATCATTCAACAATATACACACATAAAGACAACAATCATTCAACAATATCCACACATAAGGACAACAATCATTCAACAATATCCACACATAAGGACAACAATCATTCAACAATATCCACACATAAGGACAACAATCATTCAACAATATCCACACATACGGACAACAATCATTCAACAATATCCACACATAAAGACAACAATCATTCAACATTATCCACACATAAGGACACCAATCATTCAACAATATCCACACATAAGGACAACAATCATTCAACAATATACACACATAAAGACACCAATCATTCAACAATATCCACACATAAGGACAACAATCATTCAACAATATCCACACATAAGGACAACAATCATTCAACAATATACACACATAAAGACAACAATCATTCAACAATATACACACATAAAGTCAACAATATACACACATAAAGTCAACAATATACACACATAAAGTCAAAATATACACACATAAAGTCAACAATATACACACATAAAGACAACAATCATTCAACAATATACACACATAAAGTCAACAATATACACACATAAAGTCAACAATATACACACATAAAGTCAACAATATACACACATAAAGTCAACAATATACACACATAAAGACAACAATCATTCAACAATATAAACACATAAAGTCAACAATATACACACATACAGATAACAATCATTCAACAATATCCAAACATAAGGACAACAATCATTCAACAATATCCACACATAAAGACAACAATCATTCAACAATATCCACACATAAAGACAACAATCATTCAACAATATCCACACATAAGTCAACAATATACACACATACAGACAACAATCATTCAACAATATACACACATAAAGACAACAATCATACAATATCCACACATAAAGACAACAATCATACAATATCCACACATAAAGACAACAATCATACAATATCCACACATAGCTAGACAAACGGAGAAAGTACAACATCATGTAGGCCGTGTCCTTTGCTATGATCACAAACATTCAGTTCAATGCTGATATCATGGAGCTCAACTTGACATATTCCAAGATGATAAAAGCAATACAGAAATCTCTGACACCAGGCGTCATTAGCAACTGTTACCATGGTGAACATTACGTCGTTTCTTCCTTCGGCTTGACCATAATCAATAGAATATTTTAACTAAGCTGAACTACTCCAGACTGCCAGTTAGAGGCCGTCCATAAATGACGTCACGCAATTTTGACCGATTTTTCACCCCCTCCCCCCCCCCTTTTCGTCACGCGTCGTCACAAAAAGTTAGACCCCCCCCCTCCAAAAGTACGTCACAAAGCTTTGACCAAAAAAAAACAACTTATTTTCTATTTGAAAATGAATGAGTATGTTTCAAATAATTTTTTTTGTCATTTAATTATTTATTTAGTGTTCTATGTCTACATTGTAATATCGTAAACGCGTGAAGCTATGTAAAACGGCATTAAATAAATTGTAAGCCAGTGCTTCTCAAACTTGTTCGTATTAGACGACCGGGAGGTTTTTTTTAATGCATTTCAACAGGTGCCGGTGCAGCCGGTGCATTCTTTTCCCGTTTTGACGTGATTTTCCCTGTACTGACGTGATAGCAAAATGAGCCCGCTATATGGCTTAAAGCCCTATAACAATAAGTATGATTTCGGCTTGTTTTATATAATATATTTTTTTTTAATTGTCTAGTTGCCAAGGCATAGCAAGACAGCTAACGAACAATGCAGCGGTAATTTCAAAAACCATTTGATGTGATTAACCTTCGCGATTAAGCTCGCGAATAATAATAATAATAATAAATTGATAATTTATATAGCGCTGTATCCCAGTAAGGAACTGACTATGTGACTATTGATATTACAAGGATCATTTTATTGTTGATAGACCAAGAATATATAGATACAAGACGATTCCTCAAATTGATTTCGATCTTATAATGACAGTTTTCCTGCTATGTATATGCACATCAAAGGCATTTGATCTAAAATTACCACATTGATATCAAATCTCATGTTTTCTAAAAATTATTTGGTATGCGCTGGAAGAGGAATATGGCGAGTACTGTACGAACCCCACATTTGTGCAGGAAAGTAGGGTGTCATCTTGTGCGTCGCAAAATACAGTAATACTGCAAGTTGAAGACTGAAAAATACTATGACATTAATAAAATATCCAATATTATCATAACTTTTTACTCCGAAGCTCACGAGTTTTTGTTTTTTTTTGTTATTTTTTTTGGGTTTTTTTATTTATGGACGAGGAGGTGTTTAAATTGTTGCATTCTCTAGTGGAATTTATAAACTAATGAAAAATACATGGCTACCGCTATCGGGCGGTTTAACCGAGGGGTCTGTGAACAGCGGTAAAGTTATCTCATTTGGGGTAAAAAGGGAACTCTTGGCGTTTGACCAAAAACCAATCGAACAATTATATCAAACTTAAAACGTTTATAATTGTATCAAATAGATTCCAAAAAAAAATTTAATATTTTTTTAAAATTAAAAATTGATATTCCGTGTCGTTGTGACTTAAAATATCTTTACATAATCCTACTCAGATCATTTTTAGACACTTGTCATGCTTGTAAAACTCACCAGTTGCATTTTCGGGGGGGGGGTGCTAACGACGCTCCCCCAAATCCCCGAGTCATGTGAGCAGTACCTCGAGTCTAGGGGGGGGTGGGGGGGTAACGCACCACAGAAACTTGTATATTTTGGGGTAACGGGCAAAAAAGTTCGTCGACTACTGCCGTGAGAGAACCAAACAGAGCGGCGGTGACATCACAAATGCTTTGATGTCAACATCAAACGACGCAGGGTAACAATTTCATACATTCTCATGAGTTCTCAAACTTAAGGATTATAATTAGATTTAATTTTCATTTCTTGATAACTTACGCCGACCGGCGTCTGATGGCCTACCGACCGGTACTTTGAGAAGCACTGATTAAATTTAAAAATCATTAAATAAATTGTAAGTGACCAAATATTTCAGTGGAAGTTTTCATTTTAATTTACCCTTTTGATGTGACGTCACATTTCTTCAACCCCCCTCCCTCCCCCTCGTCACACGCTCGTCACAAAACTGTGACCCCCCTCCCCCCTAGGTGCGTGACGTCATTTATGGACGGCCCCTTACCGGCCATTTGCTCCATTCGGATTATGATCTATGACAGCTTCGTCCCTGCTCATTATGTGCGCACCATATGATATATAAATATGGAATTGATAGAATTGATATGATAGATCACTTAACAGCACCTCATAATACGGTATATATAATATGGTTTGGACAACTATATCATAGATCGTTTAACAGCAACTTATAATATATATATATATATATATATATTAAATTATATATATATGTATATATATTAATATATATATATATATATATATTATATATATATATATATATATATATATATATATATATATATATATATATATATATATATATATATATAAGGGCTGCGGAAATTAACGATTAATTAATTGATAAACCATTAAAAATTTTAATTGATTGAAATTAATTTGATCGATTAAAATTCGATTAAAATTTAAGAAAATATTTTTAATATCTTTTTTTTCTTCAATTTTTTAATAACAAGAAATATATATACCAGGACTTTGTAGCGGGAGTGTGCTGACCCTTTTCCCCAGTATTAGTTGCTGGTTATTACATTTTTTATTTGCCAAGTAATTTATCAGATTTATCTATTAGTTAAAATCTTATGTGAAACAGAGATATGTCATTTTAAGGGAAAAAATTGTTGGTACCATGGACACGAAGGAGTTCAATTCGATTTAGAATTTCAAAATGCTTTAAATTATCAGGTTTATATGTACTAAGTTAGGTCTAGGTCTATCCCATTAGTCCGGTAGCCTATGATTAAATTATACTAATTAAACTAATATATGACAAAGTGATATAACTGTATATGAATTTAATTGAAGTTGTGCTCTATTTTGGTAAATAATGTATACGGTATCAGTCAGCACAATAAAAGCCTTCTATTCATGTGGGAATTTTGAAACTTTGTGATAAATGAATTAGGCTGTCATTAGTATAAAAAAACAGACAGGAATGAACATAACATATTCAATTCGCAATACAAAATAATGAAGCGTTTTCAGGGCTACTTTATTTAGTTTAATCTACCTCTGTTAATAAGTCCGGTAGCCAAACTTTAAATTGTATAAGTGTATATTGCTTATGTAAAAGCCAAACAAAATATAAATGTTATAATAATATGACACAGCTCAATTTAAGAAGAGGACACGAAAATGTGCGCACCGTAATTAGACAATAAAAGATTTTTGAAAGCACACCGCTCAAAATAAATTATTGGAAAAAATGACTGCACCAAAAATAACTCGTTTTGAACGTCGTTCAATATGTAAATTAGATTTAATTTTTCTCCGCCATTGATTGGCTGTAGGAATCTGTAGCATTTTGAAAGACCAATCGCTATCGATGACCGCACAGAAAATTGCCTTTTATTATATAAGATGTTCAATAATTATAGTTCTAATGTTCATTGCTCAGTCACGTGTAACAACACACCACCAGTCTGCGAGGCTCGCTGTATGGCAAACGACAACAAAAACGTCTTGACAACACTATTGTCCTCAAGGCAGGAGCACAGCAGCAGTTTTGTCCTCGCCAGGACGCCTCTTTGGCCCTCGCCACATGAGCTCGACAGATGTCCGTGATTTGATTGCAACACACAGTAAGGACTTCCTCTGTGCAACTGCAGGGTTTCCCCTATCATAGGCATCATGAAGATGAACTGTGTTTGAATAATGAAACCCAAACGTTGATGTCTCTCATAATCGGACACAACCTATTACATGTACATTTGTTATAGTACAGTTGAAGCAGTTCGCCTCTTTCATGAGGACTTAGAAATACGCCTTAGCAGTAAATTGACTGGTTACGTAAAAAGTATGTTTTCATTGGCACCGAGGTGCGTAATGTATTGGTCTAGGCCTAAGCGGAGTCCACAAGTCAACGGTGGCCTAACCGCGTCTCGCAAGCCGCGTGTGGCTCTTCTGTGATCGCATTGCGGCACGCGGAGAATTAATTACATTAAAACTTTTCGTTTGGAATAAATATAAAATAAAATACCCGTAAAAAATAAAGTTTTTGACTTTAAATCCCTTATATACGAGACATAACTAAAAGAATGTTAATTATAATACGCATCGCACGACAATCCAAAAAATAAAAAGTTTTAGTTATGTCTCATATATGAATGATCTATAGTTTAAAAAAACTACTACAGTCTGCCAGCTAAATTTCAGCTCGATTTGATCACGGGAAAAGGGTTATCAAAACATGTTTAATATAATACGCACCGCGTGACAGATTAGCATAAACATTTACAGATCGGGAATAATTCTCTTCATGGGACCATGCGAGACAACACGACGCCAGCAAGTATGTCCAAACAAGCATGACGAATGACCCTCGCCGGGGTCAACTAAACACAGTTAACGGTTGGCAAGCGAGAGTAGTGGAGGGGTGACCAACAATGGTCCTTGCGTTTCACTTGCATTCTTCCTTCACAGATTCGTAGTGTACTGGTTATCACGTCCGCCTCATGCGGGGAAGGTCCTGGGTTCAAGCCCCAGCGAATACGTAGTGTTTTTTTTTATTTTTTAAAAATGTCTGTTTGTTCTTTTACCCCTTTATTGCATAGCATACGCCGCAGACTTGCTCATCATAGACAGTGCAAAGAACGGTTGTTGAGAGTACAGACACAAAAAGCAGCACAAAGTAAATATAAAATAGCGAGTAAACGTGAAGACATGCACACTGAGGTTTTTGTTACCCGCCTCCCATTTAATACTACTATCCCTTAAACATAAACTGTGTTTGGTCGACCATAGCGAGGGTTCGTCATATTTTGGGTTGTTAATTGCGTGGTGTTTTTTAGATTGAAAACCGATTAACGATTATGTAACTCCGATTTTAAACCGATTATCGTTTTATAGCTGACTTCATAGAAGTTAGGGGTGTACCGAATTTCGCCTGCAAATGTCTCGAAACCAACAATGAGTTGACAGTCGTCGTCCCCCCCCCCAACCGACGTTCACACGCGTTGTTTTTATTTCTTCGTGCTGTAGTTTGTGTCCGTTCTTTCTCCACTTTCTTTGCACTCTCCATGAGCAAGTATGCGGCGTATGCTACGCCGCGGGCGTCTAGTATTTTCTAAAAAGTATCGTCAATTTAATACGCACCTATCCGCGCGACAGGAAAATATTAAAAAGGTTGTTCAATATAATACGCACAGCGACACTCTAGCACAAAAATATGAACATGCTACATATAGATAAATAGAGACAATATAAAAATTCATTATTTTAATTACAGTTGTTTTGATAGATCATTTTTATCGTCGACACGAGTCTGCCTGCAAAATTTCAGCCCACTAGCATAAGGAGAAGTGGGTTAAAAATCCAGTTTTTTTCGGAAAGCAAGCAACCAGACGCCATGGGTTAATATAAAGGATTTAAAGATACCTTTAAATGTTGTTTTTTAACGCAATTTCTTTATGGGAAAAACTTGTGTTTATATATTTGAAATGTCCGTTTTGTCTTTTCGAGCTTTCAACAGCAACTCCTCCTGAACCATACCAGATAGATGATTCGGGTCTTTTGCAAATATGTTAAGGAGGTCCTAAGGAAATCTAAGGATGTGCACGGGCAACAAAAAATATCGAAAAGGTTTACTGGATTTCCTGGAAAATAAAATAATAATTTTTTTTAACGAAAAAATATCAATATTTTATCAATTTCTCGGCAACCATAAGAGCTATCGGGTTGAAACAAACGCCAAACGATAGCTAATAATATTAAGAACAATGTTGGAGAAGGATTTTTGTCTAAAATCTCTGTTCGTTCGACTCCCGTAATTTTAGCAACTATTTGTAGATAATCTAGATAGATTTCCCTTGAAAAGTCGGAAATTCTTTGTTGGAAATAGTGTTTAAAAACTCATTCGAGTTTTTATTACTTGTTTTTAAATCTTGACTAAAACAAGGGAGTGAAATTAATACTGAATTGATTTAAATTTTAAAAGTTGAAGGGAGCGATTGGTTTCTGATATAAGAAATATGTAACATAAATGTAGACGAACAAACATATTTCTTCTATTTCTAAATCCCTTATATTAACTTCCCCGTCTTGTCGTGGTCCCACCCATCCACGGGAAAACTAAAGTAATTTTTAAAAAAACGTAAAAAAACAAGTTTTTCACTATAAATCCTTTATGTACGAGACGTAACTAAAAACGTGTTTAATATAATGCGCACCGATCAGGAATATGTTTATAAAAAGTGTTTTCAATAAAACACGCACCTTATTGCGCGACAGAAAGGTTGTTCAATATAATGCGCACCCTTACACTTTATCTCAAAAAATAAAATGTTACATAGGAATAAATAAAATAATCTAAAAAATCAATAATTTAATTACGGTACATGCGATCGATCTGAAATTTTGATACATAGTTTTTATCATCGCCACGAAACTGCCTGCAAAATTTCAGCTCGCTAGCTTACGAGGAAGTGGGTTAAAAATCGATCCAAAGTTTTGGCGACCGACAAGCAATCAAGGGTTCAACCAGACACCACGAATTAATATAAAGGATTTAAAAAATTACCCACTTCCAATGATCCTATAGAGCTGAAATTTTGCACATAGACTCGTGTCACCTAACAATGCATGGTTTTAAAATTTCAGTTCGATCGAATGTATCGTAATTAAATTAACGAATTTTTAGTTTATTTCTATGTATCTCTATGTAGCAGGTGTAGCCTCAACAGGTCACTGGAGGTTAACTCCAGCCCTCGATGTCACAGGGGTCTGTCGCGCGGTGCGTATTATATTGAACACAATCATTACTTTTAGTTGTCTCATATATAAGGGATTTATAGTCAAAAACTTTGTTTTTACGGGTTGTTTAATTATTAAAGTTTATTTAGATGTCCTAATACAGGGGTTCCTAACCAGTGGTGCATGCACCCCCAAGGGGTGCATGAGCAGGTTCCAGGGGGTGCATGAACCATTCAGAGAAAAAAAAGAAAAAGAGAAAGAAAAAAAAAGAAGAAGGAAAGGTTAGGAAACACTGTACCTAATATGTGTTCAGGGTTTAATTTGGTCTCATTTTCTTCAAAGGTTTTATTGTTTGGTCTTTTAGGAGCAAATGTAATTCCCAGGTTTTTATCTCAACCTTTTGAGATTCAAAAACCACTTGCAAAAATTGTGTTTAAGCCACGGATCACTACTGAAAATTGTGTTACTGCCGTGCTGGAAAGTACATGTATATATATAAATATACTTTGTATATAGCTAGTTACTAGTACAATGCATACTTGCTAGTTCTTAATTAAAAACAATATTTAAATGCTACGATTTGGGTGCTTCAAAAACAATATTGAATGGAAACAGATTGTAATGGCTTTCTTTTGTAAACAAATGTCACTTATACTAGTCTTATACTTACAGTATTATTCAATTATTAAAAAAAAACTTTAAGTCATAAACAGTAGTTAGTATTAGCTAGACTGCTACATTAGTTTATTTGGTATGTATTCAACCTCACTTTCTGATGCAACATATTGAAAGTAGTATTGCTGGTCAGTTCAATGGATTCGTTTAAATTCGATGTTGGTAAATTTAATGATTCAATGTGTCCAAGAAACGGACTGGAGATACAAGAAAAACTCTGAAAGTTCAAATCACCAATGTAGAAGTTACATTGATCCTGTGGTGATTGAATATTGTCAGAAATCAAATTTACCAACATATGTTTATTGTTTTCAGCATTCTCTGGTTTTTCGGTAAATTTGTACAATTGCCCAATCATGTTAGAAATTTATCCATGTGTTCAATTAATTTAATTAATATATTACTTTAATAATTGTAATATTAATTTAAGGCTAATTTACTCAATGGTTTCAAAAATGATTATAGTATTCTAGAATCTAGTGTGACATCATGCGATTTCCGTTAAAGCTAAAAGTAAACAGAGAATCAAAACATATTATTTTCGGCGCTATGCTGTCGCCATCGAGTGAATAAAATTAATCAATACATTTAAAAAGTTACAACATTTATGATTTTTCGTATTTTTTATTTTAAAAATGAAAATTTCATCCTTTGCTGGAGGACCGACCACCAGGCACATCTCCGCGGACCACAGGTTGAGAACCACTGTAATAAGGCAAAATATGTTTTGTATCAAATTATAAGAGTAAACTATGAACGCCTCTATTTCATATCTACTAATTCAGAAAGGCTTCAACCGGGGAACTAGGAGAACCACCATGACAAAAGATATTTACAGGCTGTCGTAGAGAAACAGTGTCAAACTTTAAAGTACACAACTCGTGTATAAGAATAATCAGAATTTATTGACAGGAAGCAGTAAACTGTGTCCTATAGAAACATGGCGTACACTGGATAGACCCGCGAACGGAACTTTCTTACAACGCGTCACATTTTATGGGAGGGCGGGGCATGTCAGCAGAAAAGTACATGCCCAGCAAGGGCAGAGAACTGTGAATGTAACTTTGGAGTTAAAACGACTAAAAGTTTTAAACTACCGGACCTAATATTAACAGTTGAACATAAAGGAATTTGTGTTTCAAATTACATCAAATAAAAGCTGCATGCCTCTATAAATTAATTGAATGAGTGTCTAGATGTGTTATTCATCTAGTCCAGGGGTTCCTAACCAGTGGTGCATGGTTCCAGGGGGTGCATGAACCATTCAGAGAAAAAAAAAGAAAAAGAGAAAGAAAAAAAAGAAGAAGGAAAAAGATTAGATACTCGTTCGCGCATCGTTCTGCGCATATCTAAAATTGACGGGAAAACTTTTTCGCAAAATGAGCGGTTCACTCTACGTGTTCCTCGGAATTTCGCATTTTACGCCACATTTTTCTAAAAAAATAATTTAATTTTGTCATCAAATACGTCAGATATATGTCTTCCGGTGACCCTCTAACTATTTTGAGCGGATGTAAACGTTGGGATTTTTTTCCCTTCACTTTTATCGCTCGGTACACTGCAAAGGTCTTAAAAACGTTAATTGTAAGCCATTATTCGTCATTGAAACCTAACATCTTGAGTTGAGCATCCGATTCCGGTCATTAAAAACATCAACTTCGTCAGTTAAAAATTTGCCGGTGACAGGTACGACTTTCCGATTGTCATCACCCCCTCAAAATCGTTAATAAATAATAAAAAAGAGAAAGAGATGGAACACAAAAGCCTCAGTGCTTCCTCTGTGGAAAAATCCTGCGCAATGACAACATGAAGCCTGTTAGACTCCGAGAACACTTGGAGAAATTCCATCCATCCAATTCCAAGGACAGTGTTGAGGTCTTCAAGCAGAAGAGAGCTCACTTCTTGACCTCAGGTACCTTGCCCAAGCTTGGATTTTCTTTGTCACAGAAACCTGCACTAGAGGCATCATTCAAGTTTGCATGATGAATCCACTAATGTAGCACAACGCAGTCAGATTCTTGTATTTCTGAGATATGTTCTCAGTGGATTGCTAAAGGAGAAATTTTTCTTTTGTAAGCCACTCCTAGCTAATACCAAAGCTGCCGATGTGCTGCAGCTAGTCAGGGTATTCTCCACTGAAAACCAGTTTGACTGGACTTCAAGAATTTCTTCAATTTGCACAGGTGGTGCTCCCTCCATGCTCGGTAATAAGTCAGGATTTTCAGCACTGGTAAAGACAGAAGTTCCAGATATTGTCACTACACACTGTATCCTTCATCGTCAGGCCTCCAACCTTGAAGTCAGTTCTTTCTACTGCAGTCCAAGTTGTAAATTGTATGCCCTGAACCACTGCCTCTTCAAGTTGTTCTGTCAGGAGGTGGTCTCTGAGCATGAAGTTCTGCTCTACCACACTGCGCTGGTTGTCCAGGGGGCGGATACTTTCTCTGTTAGAACTGAGAGTGGAGCTTTCCATTTTCTTGCGAGAAAAATAGAGTAACCTTGCTGACAAGTTTGACTGTCCAAAGTTCATTCATTACTTGGCATATCTGGCTGACATCTTCACCATCTTGAATGAGTTGAACACATCTCTCCAAGGACCTGCTGTGACTGCAATGGATGCTACTGAGAGATTGCAAACCTTCCTTAAAAAAGTGTCACTATTCCAACGAAGACTAGAAAAGTCCAACTTGGCCAACTTTCCACTCTTGGATGAAGTTGTAATATCTGGTGCAGAAGGAAGCCCTGAGGGATCACTGCCTGACAACATCAAAGGGGAAATTTCAGAGCACCTTTCAACATTGCAAAGGTCCTTTGATGGGTATGTCTGTCAAGAAATTTCTAGGAAAGACCTTTGGATTTGCAATCCTTTTCTCTGTCACTTGGACAACATTAATGACAGTGACTTTGCTAAAGATGACCTGATTGATTTGAGAACCAGAGAAGTACTGAGGAGTGCCTTCAGTTGCAATACCTTGATTGAATTTTGGTGCGCCCAGCTAGATTCCTACCCACAACTAGCCAAGAGTGCAGTACTGACTCTCCTTCCATTTGCCACAACCTATCTCTGTGAAGTAGGATTCTCCACACCTTTGACGATTAAAACCAAGAACAGGAATAAGTTGAATGCTGAGGATGACATGAGAGTTGTTTTGTCCAAAACAGTCCCCAGATTTAAATCGCTGATTGATCATAAGAAGCAGCAGATCTCTCACTAAATTCCATGTTGCCTATGGTCAAAACTGTTGTGTTCCTAAATAAAACATAGATTATTATGCATTTTCTGCATGTTTCACGAGGGGGTGCATGAAATTTTTTGGGCATCTGAAGGGGTGCATGGACCCCTAAAAGGTTAGGAACCACTGATCTAGTCACTCTAGTCAGTCAAGTCAACTACAAGTACTAGTACAAGAGTTACGTTTCCATGCTATTTCAGCTTCTTAGATTTTGAGTTCAGTGGCATCAAGTACACAATAATTTACATTTAATAACATGTTTTGGCAGAAGGTCATTTTAAATATTTTGGGATGGCTACTTAATTTCTAATATTAGTTT
Source organism: Ampullaceana balthica (assembly GCA_944989445.1). NCBI lineage: Eukaryota > Metazoa > Mollusca > Gastropoda > Lymnaeidae > Ampullaceana > Ampullaceana balthica. The sequence continues at coordinate 483,256 of CALYLW010000466.1, read as the reverse complement.
CTTCCTAGGCTTTTATCTTATTTACATAACAAATCTCCACTTATTTTAATATTTTTAACCTTTTCATTTTTAGAATCTAATTAACGACATGAATTTGCCACCCGTAACCAGGGACTTGATGGGGCCCTAAGCTATTTGAGATATGGGGGCCCTTTTGAAGTCCAGATATTCTGTCAGTGCCAAATATGGGAAAAAATCCCGGGGCCCACAGGAAGGCGGGGGCCCTAAGCTATAGCTTGTTTAGCAAATAGATAAATCCAGCACTGACCCTAACAAAGTGTCGTACCTGTTATCCCCCCCCCTCTTGCTACGCCAATGATATTGTAGGGAAGGGATGTCTAAAAGGTTGATGGAAATGGTGTACAGATCGTATGGAGAGGGCTCAAATGTCTTATATACGGTTGTTGACATAAGATGTATGTCTGTGAAAATCTGGCTGGGGAAAGATCTGATGGGAAAGGTGTAAAGATCTTATGGGAATAGTGTAAAGATCTGATGGGAATAGTGTAAAGATCTGATGGGAATAGTGTAAAGATCTGATGGGAATAGTGTAAAGATCTGATGGGAATAGTGTAAAGATATGATGGGAAAGGTGTAAAGATCTGATGGCAATAGTGTAAAGATCTGATGGGAAAGGTGTAAAGATCTGATGGGAATAGTGTAAAGATCTGATGGGAATGGTGTAAAGATCTGATGGGAATAGTGTAAAGATCTGATGGGAAATGGTGTAAAGATCTGATGGGAAAGGTGTAAAGATCTGATGGGAATAGTGTAAAGATCTGATGGGAATAGTGTAAAGATCTGATGGGAATAGCGTAAAGATCTGATGGGAAAGGTGTAAAGATATGATGGGAATAATGTAAAGATCTGATGGGAATAGTGTAAAGATCTGATGGGAATAGTGTAAAGATCTGATGGGAATAGTGTAAAGTTCTGATGGGAAAGGTGTAAAGATCTGATGGGAATAGTGTAAATATCTGATGGGAAATGTGCAAAGATCTGATGGGAATTGTGTAAAGATCTGATGGGAATAGTGTAAAGATCTTATGGGAATAGTGTAAAGATCTGATGGGAATAGTGTAAAGATCTGATGGGAATAGTGTAAAGATCTGATGGGAAAGGTGTAAAGATCTGATGGGATGGGTGTAAAGATCTGATGGGAATAGTGTAAAGATCTGATGGGAATAGTGTAAAGATCTGATGGTAAGGGTGTAAAGATTTTTTGGTAAGGGTGTAAATAACTGATGGGAAGGGTGTAAAGATCTGATGGGAATGGTGTAAAGATCTTAGGGGGAAGTATGGAAAGATCTAATGGAAAGATGAAAAGATTTGATGGCCTGGATTAGGTTTGGATGGAAAAGGACTGAAAATCCTATAGTTGAGAAGGTTTAGGTTGAATGTGCTCTTATTAGCTTGTAATTTGTTACGGCCAATCTCACAGTAGATAACAAATCATGTATACAAGGCTACTATCAAGTGCCATTTAAAATAACACGTTTTTATGGGGGGGGGTGTCATTTTTTAAATATATAAATTGTATTTAATCTTTATGTTTGACCTTTAGACTTAATGTGATGTCGGCGATCTAACGACGATCTTCATGTACAATATAACAAGAATGCTACGCAACAACCAGCAACTTTCTGGGTCCAGATGAATTGAGCGAATCGTAATCATAAAACTGTGTCAGCGGATTGTTAACTCTGTATTTAGGTCAAGTTCCAAAAGGAGAGAAACACCTGTATCGAATTAGGCAGCAGTGAGGGTCGGGAGATGAGCTGTTACTGATAACACTGAAGTTTGACTCATAGAAATATGATCTAACTCTGACCTATGTGACGTTTATCGCATACAGGAGCTCAAATTACTATAAACAGTGACGTTAAATTCATATCGGAGGTCAATGCACAGTAAACAGTGACGCTAATTTCATACAGGAGGTCCATTCACTGTTAACAGTGACGTAACAAACATTATTACATTTGCATCTTTAAAAACACGATCAAGTAGTTGATGTTTTACAGATGGATGTTTAAAGGCGTTTTAGTTTGAGTGGGGACGTATGTTGGTAGGTGGGGCCGTGCGTTGGTAGGTGGGGCCGTGCGTTGGTAGGTGGGGCCGTGCGTTGGTAGGTGGGGCCGTATGTTGGTAGGTGGGACCGTATGTTGGTAGGTGGGGCCGTGCGTTGGTAGGTGGGGCTGTGCGTTGGTAGGTGGGGCCGTGCGTTGGTAGGTGGGGCCGTATGTTGGTAGGTGGGGCCGTATGTTGGTAGGTGGGACCGTGCGTTGGTAGGTGGGGCCGTGCGTTGGTAGGTGGGGCCGTGCGTTGGTAGGTGGGGCCGTATGTTGGTAGGTGGGGCCGTGCGTTGGTAGGTGGGGCCGTGCGTTGGTAGGTGGAACCGTGCGTTGGTAGGTGGGGCCGTGCGTTGGTAGGTGGGGCCGTGCGTTGGTAGGTGGGGCCGTGCGTTGGTAGGTGGGGCCGTGCGTTGGTAGGTGGGACCGTGCGTTGGTAGGAGGGACCGTGCGTTGGTCGGTGGGGCCGTGTGTTGGTAGGTGGGACCGTGCGTTGGTAGGTGGGACAGTGCGTTGGTAGGTGGGACCGTGCGTTGGTATGTGGGGCCGTGTGTTGGTAGGTGGGACCGTGCGTTGGTAGGTGGGGCCGTGCGTTGGTAGGTGGGGCCGTGCGTTGGTAGGTGGGGCCGTGCGTTGGTAGGTGGGGCCGTGCGTTGGTAGGTGGGGCCGTGCGTTGGTAGGTGGGGCCGTGCGTTGGTAGGTGGGGCCGTGCGTTGGTAGGTGGGGCCGTGCGTTGGTAGGTGGGGCCGTGCGTTGGTAGGTGGGGCCGTGTGTTGGTAGGTGGGACCGTGCGTTGGTAGGTGGGGCCGTGTGTTGGTAGGTGGGACCGTGCGTTGGTAGGTGGGGCCGTGCGTTGGTAGGTGGGGCCGTGCGTTGGTAGGCGGGGCCGTGCGTTGATGGGTGGGGCCGCGTGTAGGTACTTGGGGCGTGTGTTGGTATTTGGGGTCGTGTGTTGGTGGGTGGGAGATGTGCGTTGGTGGCTGATGGCTTATGTTTGTAGTGTATGGGGCCGTGTGTTGCTGGGTGGTGGCAGAACTAACAGTACAGAGCAGACATGACAGAACTAACAGTACAGAGCAGACATGACAGAACTAACAGTACAGAGCAGACATGACAGAACTAACAGTACAGAGCAGACATGACAGAACTAACAGTACAGAGCAGACATGACAGAACTAACAGTACAGAGCAGACATGACAGAACTAACAGTACAGAGCAGACATGACAGAACTAACAGTACAGAGCAGACATGACAGAACAAACAGTACAGAGCAGACATGACAGAACTAACAGTACAGAGCAGACATGACAGAACTAACAGTACAGAGCAGACATGACAGAACTAACCAGACATGACAGAACTACCAGTACAGAGCTTTTTAATTGCAGTACACGCCTTATTTTCAGACAAGAGGCGTCTCAAGGGGGTGCAGAGGGTACGAACCGCACCGAGTGACACCACCACAAAGGGTGACACAAAAGTGAAACATTCTGTATGTTCCAGTTATTGGGCACTGACCGATTTGGAGGCGGTCTGTAGGGTAAATCGTGACGGGTGACAACATGAGCAACCACACTGGGTGAAGCCAACCCTAGAGACGCCTCTGATTCAGAAATATGCTTAAAAATGTGTTGCTCCTTTCATAAATTAATCAATGACTTTGCCTAAGTTTGCAATTAGTATCTCAATTTTAGCTGTCAAAGTCTAAAACAATGTTTGTTTCTATGCGACAGGAACACTGCCGGTGATACGTTACCTGGGGTGTTAACATTCTCGGCCCTGGACAATTGAAAAGGTAAGAAACCGTACGTTTCACACTTTTTTAAAAAATAAAGTGGTATGTGTGTAACACTAGGTAACAAATCACATCCCACCTCCAAAGCCCCGCGTAATATCAAAGAATTAACATTTCGGCACCTGTCTTTCCACTCGTTTAGACGCTCTCCGGGCACACATTCCTAAAGTCAGTCGTCCGCATCAGGTAGTTTGTCTATACAAGTGTGAAAGTGACAATTCGGCATTGGATGTGTATTTCGTTTGGGACTGTGTGCAATGTTCCCTCTAGGTTCATTGGTCCATGTGCAAAGTAAAAAGATTTCCATAATTCCGGCAATTGCGTGAATTTCTTAGGCCATTTTTACCCCGTTTTTTATTACCCCGTTTTTTATTACCACGTTTTTATTAACTCGCTTTCGTTCCTGTGGCATTGTTTGTTAGTTTGTCTGTCCACAATTTTTCAAATCTGCCATCGTAAAATTAAACCACTTCTGATGGTCCTAGAGATCTCAAAATTTTACCACAGATAGATCTTGGATGACAATGCATTGTATCAAAATTTCAGATCGATCGAATGTACGGTTATTAAATTATTGAACTTTTTAGTTTATCTATATTAACCACGTTTTATTAACTTGCTTTCGTTCCAGTTTGTCCAAGATTTTTTCAAATCTGCCAACGTAAAATTGAACCATTTCTGATGGTCCTACAGATCTGAAAATTTTACCACAGATACATCATGGATGACAATGCATTGTATCAAAATTTCAGATCGCTCGAATGTACCGTTATTAAATTATTGAACTTTTTAGTTTATCTATAGTCTATATATAAGCATCTGTACCGTCTGCTTTTGTTGTGAGTTCACCCCGTGACCAGATCACAATGTTTTTAAAACGTTGGCGGGCGCTTGTGAGGTGTTTGGTAAAAAAAATAGAGGTAAAAAAATATTTTTAAAAACCAGGTTGTTATAAGTGGACTAAAAAGAATAAAATAAATAGAAGTAAGGGGATACGGTGGTCGAAGTGGCAGCGCGCTCGACTGGCGTACCGACGGTCACGGGTTCGAATCCCTGGGAAGCCATGGATTTGCTCCCGGGGCCTAGGGCGTCCCCGAGTCCACCCAGCTTCGAGTGGGTACCTAACGCATAGTTAGGGAAAATAAAAGGCGGCTGGGTAATGCGTGGAACCCTTATAGCCGTGGCATGTGAACGCTGCATCACTTGCCAAAATCAACTGCTGCCTTGCAGATGGTCTTGGCTGACCAAAGGCTATGGAAGCACATCCAGAAAAGACAGCAGGCTGAAGTCGGAGACCACGGGCCATTTGGCGCAAAACTCGTCGGCACGCAATACTCAAATTGAGAACGAAGAAGAAGAAGAAGAAGAATAGAAGTAAAAAAAAGAATTTTAAAAACCACGTTTTTATAGGCGGACTAAAAAGAAGAAAATAAGTTAAAACTTATTAGTTCAAGTACTTCGATTTAATATGACTAAAACGTGGGGCGGGTGTTTGGTATAAAAATTAAAGATTTCTTATTTAGAAGGCAAAAAGAGAGATCTGTAAGTGAGAGTATGAGCGAACAACATATGTTAAACCTCATAAGCGCCCGCCCCACGTTTTTAGTCATATTAAATGAAAGTACTTTAACTTATAAGTTTTAAATTATTTTCTTCTTTTTAGTCCACTTTAAAAAGAGTGGTTTTTAAAAATAATTTTTTACCTTTATTTATTATTACCACGTTTTTATTAAATCACTTTCGGTCATGTTTGTTTGCAAAGTACAAAGATTTCCATAATTCCGGCAATTGCGTGAATTTCTTAGGCCATTTTTACCACGGTTTTATTAACTCGCTTTCGTGGCATTTTGTGTCTGTCCACATTTTTCAAATCTTCCAACGTAAAATTAAACCACTTCTGATGGTTCTAGAGATCTCAAAATTTTACTACAGATAGATCTTGGATGACAATGCATTGTATCAAAATTTCAGATCGATCGAATGTACCGTTATTAAATTATTGAACTTTTTAGTTTATCTATATAAGCATATGTATTATCCGTCTGCTCTTGTTTACATTACATTCACGTGCCGAGTTCATACCAACCCCGACTACATCAACCATGTTTAACATCAAGGGGAGATCAGTCATTTCCAGTGTGTTAATGTTTGTCGGGCAATGCGTATGATATTTGAATATAATCAATACTTCAAAACTCACCATAGCATACACTTTCGAGGCTTTCTCATCCGGCCCCTGGAGACCTTTAAAACTCCAAAAAGATACTATTTTTACGTGTATTTTATCACAAAACTGTGTGGAGTAGGCCCACAAACTGCTGTTTGACAGTTAATGCGGCCCTCCGGCAGAAAAATTTGGAGACCCCTGACTTAGACTAATAAAACAAACCTGTAAAAACAAAGTTTTTGACTATAAATCCCTTATATATGAGACATAACTAACAGTATTGATTATTTTCAAACGCGACAAACATTTACAGACTGAATCTGTCTTAACTCAACTTTGCTTCATAACCCTGGGGGTGGGGGTGGGAGAGGGGAAAAGTCTGGTCACCGATCGCTTGACCGAGCTTAGCGTGACACGTAAAATGTAAACAAAAGCACGCGGGTACTTCGATGGATCGCGTCAACGCGTGACTGAACAATCCCGTGAAAAAAAACAATAACAAACAGTGAATTTGAATTACATACGTTATATAAGGATAAACTTAAAAAATGCATTAATTTAATTACGGTACGTTCGATCGATCTGAAATTGTGATACGATGCATAGTTAGGTGAGACGAGTTCGTGTGCCAAATTTCAGCTCGATGGCATCACGGGAAGTGGGTCATTTTTTACTTTTGTTTTTCCGCCCGCCCATGAGATGACGACAGACAGAGACGGCCGTGAAGTTAATATAAGGGATTTAAAAAGAATATAAAACAAACCCGTAAAAACAAAGTTTTTGACTATAAATCCCTTATATATGAGACATAACTAACGGTATTGATTATTTTCAAACGCTACAAACATTTACAGACTGAATCCGTCTTAACTCAACTTTGCTTCATAACCCTAGGGGGGGGGCGAGTTCAGCATGACACGTAAAATGTAAACAAAAGCACGCCGGTACTTCGATGGGTCGCGTCAAAGCGTCAACTCAAACTCTCACGTGGGAAAAAAACAATAACAAACCGTGAATTTGAATTACATACGTTATATAAGGATAAACTAAAAATGCATTAATTTAATTACGGTTCGTGTGCCAAATTTCAGCTCGATCGGATCACGGGAAGTGGGTCATTTTTGACTTTTGTTTTTCCGCCCGCCCAAGACAGAGATGACGACAGAACGACAGAGAGACAGAGATGGCGGTGAAGTTAATATAAGGGATTTAAAAATAAATAGAAGTAAAAAAAAAGATTTTTAAAAACCACGTTTTTATAAGCGGACTAAAAAGAAGAAAATATTTCTGGATTGATAAAAATTTCAAACTTATATGCTCAAGTACTATGATGTAATATGACTAAAAACGTGGGCGGGCGCTTTTTAGGCGTTTGGCTAAAATGATTAGGGTTTACAAATGACGAGTAAGAAAATGAGTGAATTGAATTAGTTAAGCCTGAGTAGATGCTTTCATCACCCAGTCAATGGCTAACAGGAACAGGAATGGTGACAGCAAGCAACCTTGTCTCACACAACTCTTCACCTGGAAAGCATGTCACCTCCTGACCTTGGACAACTCGTCCGTTTATCCCTTCGTGCATGTTTCTGATTACATCCGTAATCATCTGTGGCACCCCATAATGCCTTAGCAATCTCCACAGGGTTTGCCTGTCCACACTGTCGAAGGCTTTGTCTATGAGTAATCCGTAGAAAAGCTTTCAGAAGAAATATCAAGCCTTAGAGCAGTGCTTCTCAAAGTGGTGGTCCGCGGACCGGTGCCGGTCCGTGGGCCATCCGCAGATGTTCTAAAAAAAAAGGACAGAAAAAATTGTCAGTGCAGGGAAAATAATGCACCGGTCCCTGGTGCAATGAAAAAAATTCCTGCCGGTCCGCCATACTAAAAAGTTTGAGAAGCACTGCCTTAGAGGTCACCAAAAAGACAGGTAATATTGACTGAATTTTAGAAAAATTTAGACTCGGAGTTTTGAAAAATAAAACTTTCTAAAATATCTTCCAATACTCTAGCTTAGTTGTCAATTAGTTCTTCTAATGAAGGAGTTTAATTGCGATCAAATGATTGGCCAATTTGAATTTTTGAAGATAATCAAAGATAATCATTTTAATAAGGCAAATTTGAAGACAAAATAACTTCAACTTAAACTAGAACTTAAACTTGAAATTGTTCTGTATTACTTTTAACTTTCATTAATGTTTTCCCTTTTCTTTTTATACTACGGTAATATTTTAACAAGTCTTCATGGAAATCGTGGTTGTTTGGGGGGCTTGGGGGGGTGGTGACATCGTGAGTTTATTACACCAGGTGCCGCCAATCCTAACTAACGACTCTGGGGTGGATCACAAATATATAGAGAGCATAGAAAATGTCTTCTTGTGATTTTGATAGGAAAACACTTGAGAGCAATATGATTTGTATATCTGAATATGAACATGTGTAGTAAGTTGAGGATCACTTAACTTTCATAAAATAATTAAAATAATAACAACTGTATTGTTAAACTATCACGTACTTCTTACATGGCATAAATCATAACACATGTTAACATTTTGAAATATTTATCTTGCCATTAAAGCGTTCTAAATGTAATAAAACATCTGGGTAAATGTTTCTAAACGAAAATAGAAAAAAAATATTTTTACTTGGACAGCTCAAATGTTGAGATGAGTTGAACTTGGCCCAAGGGTGAGACCACGTAGGTCTACAAGCTCAACAGTTTGAGAAACACTGGTCTCAATAATAATTAAAATGATTCCGATAAATAAGAGACAAGACGGACATAAATCAACTCACAAGGGCAACAATCTCTTGACGTCTCGGTTCAAATCCCTATCTGGAATGACACACGTCGCTTTCGCGTCGTCCCGGTTTACTCCATCCATGAACGAATCAAACGAAAACTTTAATCCTGAAGTATTGCTTTCGTCATCGGAAATATCCTCGATGCCGACGAGACTGCCCGTGACGTCAGACGTCGAGGCTGATGACGAGGGTCGTAGGTCATAAACCCTCCACGAGTTGTTGCGAAGGCCTGAAGGAATAGTTTGACCCGACATTGCAACACTGATGCATGTTTTGTTCAAATGGCCCTTGTCGACTGACACATCCCAAGATGGAGGCCCCTCCATTGAAGAAACCTTATTTCAATACTTCCCTTATCACCCCATACACTTCGCCTCTGACTGACTCACTTTTGACCTCGATTCCGTTATTCGGGTTCTGTGGAATACGATTTTAAGTATATCTCAAGTCTCTGCGGTATGATCAGCAAACAAAAGCAGGGGGAAAATATCGCCTTTTTCATCGCTGTGATTAACGTATAACCGTAAACACGTCCACATCTAGGGGGACACAATCACATTTCCGGCTCTAAGTAACAGGAACTTTATTCGCGAGGGTGCCATGAAAACCAGTCATTACACGGCGACTTGTCGAGGTTCATTACACGGCGACTTGTTAGGTTCATTACAGGGCGAGTTGTCGAGGTTCATTACAGGGCGAGTTGTCGAGATTCAGTTCAGTGTCTAAATACACTGGCCATTTTGAGGTGTCTTGTTCAAATCGCTAATGTCAAGTATGGTAACTGTGAAAGAATACTGATATCTTTTAACACCAAGATAATACTTTTGTCATATCCTAACACTAAGTTAAACCGATATCATTTCAAGCTAACGCGATATCGATGCGTTTCAACAAGACAATATCCATAACACAGTCAATAACGACATATTGTTTACAAGTGAAACGTTACAAAGGTATTACTGGTTATATATTATATTATTTCACATGTTAGTCATGTATCTACATTTATTAAAAACCCATTTATCAAACATAGTACATATATTTAACTCATTTATCAAACAGCACACATAGCTACTAATTTATCAAATACAGCACAAACATTTCTCTCATTTATAAAAACACAGAACCAATATTTCACTCATTTAACAAACACAGCACACATATTTCACTCATTTATCAAACACAGCACACATATTTCACTCATTTGTCAAACACAGTACACACATTTCACTCATTTATCAAACACAGCACACATATTTCACTCATTTGTCAAACACAGTACACACATTTCACTCATTTATCAAACACAGCACACATATTTCACTCATTTATCAAACACAGCACACATATTTCACTCATTTGTCAAACACAGCACACACATTTCACTCATTTATCAAACACAGCACACATATTTCACTCATTTATCAAACACAGCACACACATTTCACTCATTTATCAAACACATCACACATATTTCATTCATTTGTCAAACACAGTACACGCATTTCACTCATTTGTCAAACACAGCACACATATTTCACTCATTTGTCAAACACAGTACACACATTTCACTCATTTGTCAAACACAGTACACACATTTCACTCATTTATCAAACACAGCACACATATTTCACTCATTTATCAAACACAGCACACATATTTCACTCATTTATCAAACACAGCACACACATTTCACTCATTTATCAAACACATCACACATATTTCATTCATTTGTCAAACACAGTACACGCATTTCACTCATTTATCAAACACAGCACACATATTTCACTCATTTACCAAACACAGCATACGTATTTAATTTCTTCTTTCATCAAACATATATTAAACTCATTCAACAAGCATATTAGGCTTCATTATAAACTTAGGATTAATGTATTGTATCAAATAGCTCCAAAAACAGCTCATCACAGTGAAAAAAGTCATAAAAATAAAGTGAAGTTGATACCAACATTTATATTTAACTGTACTCACACTCACTACAAATTAAAAACCTCCTGCAATCTGACCTGCTCCTCCCCCCCCCAAAAAAAAATAATAATAATATTAAAGATTTTAAAGCAACAAACCATTTCCCAACTCGCTCGCTGAGTTTTCAAAAGTAAAACGGAACTCTCCAAGCTAAACAGGAAGTAGTTAACTAAATCGCCCCCTTAAATGCGTCCTATGTCGAATTGAATATCGTCGACGAGCATAAAAAGGGAGATTACACGTGCTCATCCCCCCTCTCTTTCAGTGCTCCCATCTCACCATATCCTGGCGGTAAAGACGTCAGAATCATTTGTTTACGTTATATTTAATGATTGCGTTGTGCATCAGTTATACACCAACTTGAAACGACAATCATTTCGAAATGGTGCATTTACTTAATAAAACGTTAGAAAGTATAGTTGAAAAATAACCTGGATTACATCAATTCAGGACGACCTAATTATTAGCTCTGAATTAATTTCCCTCTACAGGAAAAAAATTGCCTTGGAAGCAAATGATGCCTGAGTAAAATGAATTTCAGAGAACTGCCAAATCTTAATGAAAATACTGAAAGGATTGACTTCAAGAACTATTTCTGCATTAAATATATCACTTTGAAAACTGTGAATACATTTTAAGTTTAAGTAAGAGTGTGTAGACCAACAATTTTCGCAAGTCTCTATGGGCTATGCAGTGAGTTTCTATTAATTTTTAAAAAAATATTTAAACATTTCTTAATTGTGTAACTATAACGCATAAATATCTTTAACATACGGTTTACAATTTCATATAATTAAATTCAAATAAAAAATAATTATTGAAAATTAACAATTTTTTAAATTGTATTTTTAAAACGGCTCTCACTTTCAGGTTTGGCCACCTCAAGACAATCTAACAGACAATAATGGATACAGGGGGTCCTCGGGTTACGACGTTCATCCATTCTTAAGACGCGTCGTAACCCGAATTTCAGTGTGCGTCGGAACACGAACACACACGCACACACGCATATATGTATATATATGTTGTAAAGCAGTGCTTCTCAAACTTTTTAGTATGGCCGACCGGCAGGAATTTTTCCATAGCTCAAGGGACCGATGCACCATTTTCCCTTTACTGACATGGTAGTGAAATGTAGTTTTATTTTATTTGTTTCATTTTATGTGCTCATTGTCAAAAATTGATACACTCTTTGGGTTAGTATTATTGGTTGCACATGGAAGACTACAATTACATTTTTCTGTCCTTTCTTGATAACTTGTGCAGACCGGCGGCTGGTGACCCACGGGCCGGCACCGGTCCGCGGACCAACACTTTGAAAAGCAGTGCTGTAAAGCAGTGCTTCTCAAACTTTTTAGTGCTGCGAACCGGCAGGAATTTTTTCCATTGCACCAGGGACCGGTGAACTATTTTCACTCTACTGACGTGGTAGCAAAATGTCCTTTCTTGGCAATTTCTGCGGACCGGCATCGGATGGCCCACGGACCGGCACAGTCCGGAGAGAGAGAGAGAGAGAGAGAGAGAGAGAGAGAGAGAGAGAGAGAGAGAGAGAGAGAGAGAGAAGGTGTAAACAACCAAAATGGCGAATGTACTGAGACTGAGCATAGGGAGGAACCTAGTTTTCCTCGCCCTACAACCACAACAAAGCGTATTCTTCCGTCGCGCGCCCGAAACAAAATAATAAAATATACTGTAAAGTACTGTGCGTACAGTGCTATATAACAATGTAACAGTTGATGACATTAAAAAAGTTGTTAAATAAAAAGACGCGTAAAAAATAAATACTATAAATCCTTTTTATACGAGACATAACGAAAAGAATGTTCAATATAATACGCAGCGCACGACAATCCAAAAATCCAAAATTTTATTTATGTCTCGTAAAACATGTTTAATATAATGCGCACCGATCGGGAATATATTTTTTGTCAATATAATAAGCACCTTATTGCGCGACAGGAAAGGTTGTTCAATATAATACGCACCACGACACTCTAGCACAAAAATTAACATGTTACATAGAAATAAATAAAGATAATCTAAAAATTCATTAATTTAATTAGAGTACAAGAGATCGATCAATTTCTTGCCACATGGAAAAAAAGTTTTTTTTTATTTTTAAAAAAAACGGGAAAAAAAGGAATGACGCGTAATATTATTGTTTATATATTTATGGGGGCGCGTTCGTAACCATGAAACAGCCTAAGTCGGGACTGGCGTAACCCGAAGACTCCCTGTACTTCCCCCACGCCAAACCATCATTACAGCGTGTATGTAGTGGACGTATGACAGCGTGTATGTAGTGGACGTATGACAGCGTGTATGTAGTGAAAGAGTGACAGCGTGAATCAAGTGGAAGCTTGACAGCGGGATCAAGTAGAAGTGTGACAACGTGAATAAAGTGGAAGCGTGACAGCGTGAATCAAGTGGAAGCGTGACATCGTGAATCAAGTGGAAGCGTGAATCAAGTGGAAGCGTGAATCAAGTGGAAGCGTGACAGCGTGAATCAAGTGGAAGCGTGACAGCGTGAATCAAGTGGAAGCGTGACAGCGTGAATCAAGTGGAAGCGTGACAGCGTGAATCAAGTGGAAGCGTGACAGCGTGAATCAAGTGGAAGCGTGACAGCGTGAATCAAGTGGAAGTGTGACAGCGTGAATCAAGTGGAAGTGTGACAGCGTGAATCAAGTGGAAGTGTGACAGCGTGAATCAAGTGGAAGTGTGACAGCGTGAATCAAGTGGAAGTGTGACAGCGTGAATCAAGTGGAAGTGTGACAGCGTGAATCAAGTGGAAGTGTGACAGCGTGAATCAAGTGGAAGTGTGACAGCGTGAATCAAGTGGAAGTGTGACAGCGTGAATCAAGTGGAAGTGTGACAGCGTGAATCAAGTGGAAGTGTGACAGCGTGAATCAAGTGGAAGTGTGACAGCGTGAATCAAGTGGAAGTGTGACAGCGTGAATCAAGTGGAAGTGTGACAGCGTGAATCAAGTGGAAGTGTGACAGCGTGAATCAAGTGGAAGTGTGACAGCGTGAATCAAGTGGAAGTGTGACAGCGTGAATCAAGTGGAAGTGTGACAGCGTGAATCAAGTGGAAGCGTGACAACGTGAATCAAGTGGAAGTGTGACAGCGTGAATCAAGTGGAAGTGTGACAGCGTGAATCAAGTGGAAGTGTGACAGCGTGAATCAAGTGGAAGTGTGACAGCGTGAATCAAGTGGAAGTGTGACAGCGTGAATCAAGTGGAAGTGTGACAGCGTGAATCAAGTGGAAGTGTGACAGCGTGAATCAAGTGGAAGTGTGACAGCGTGAATCAAGTGGAAATGTGACAGCGTGAATCAAGTGGAAGTGTGACAGCGTGTACGTAGTGAAAGAATGAAAACACAGGAAAAGTATGGATGTTCGTTCTCCATTGCATGTAGCATTGTCTTCAACCGATTTGATAAGCTTTCAAAACATAAGCAGGCACGTATGACCCATTAAAATTAAACATTGAGCATAAACTTACACATGCAAGAACGATATTTACTATATTATAATTATTATTTTAAAATAAATTTCCATGATTTTTTAAAATTATATTTTATGGTCTAGTTTATTAAAACTTAGGCCTAAGTCAGAATACAAATTTATTAAAAAAAACAAAAACGCTGGCTGCCACATTTTAATATGAGATAAAGACGGCCGTAAAATAACAATAAACAATCAAGGCTAAAGATTATTCTTTTCCAAATTGTTTGATGACCATGTGGCATGGTCGAAAAAGGGCCTCCATACAATGTTCCCTTTGCCTGCGCGGCTGCGCAAATATCTGATCGACGCCGCGGAGCAGTTTGGAATGATTCGGCTGATAATTTATGTTCGTAGGGTTTAATATTTCGCGCACAAAAAATGGATGCTGTGCAAAACTCTGCACACTAGCTTGTTATTTTGCACACGGACAAACGAATTCTTAGAGTGAAAAAATGCCTCATTAGGGATTCCTAGATCAGTATTGTTTATGGCGTCCGTCTCAAGTTTAAAATTAAACAAAATCAAGATGCAATATGTTCAAGTAGAATCAATACATTTTATTGTGTTTGGTTATTTCGTATTATTAGCAAAAATGAACGAAAAAAATATCAACCAGAAAAAAGCCCACTTCAGAAGTCAAAAAATATTATAAGTAAATACATTACATGTGAAACAAAGAAAACTCTTAATAAAACGTGTATATATCTATCTTCAAGTGAAACTTGGACCTCATAAGAAAAACTGTAAAAAACCTGTTAAATATATGGGAGATGAAAGTTATCAGGACAATATACGGACCAAGAAAGAATGAATACTGATAGAGAACACAAACTAACCATAAACTGTACAGTCTATACCAGGATCACACGATAGCAGCAGAATATAAAAAAGGTAAGTTACGCTGGACCGGACATAGTAAGGGGCCGTCCATAAAGTGCGTCACGCTCCAGAGGGGGGGAGGGGTGTAAGAAAGTGTGACAGTTTGTGGGAGGGGGTCCGGCCATGTGTGACGTCACGTGTTTTATATTAAATTTTAATTATTTTGTTAATAAAAACAACATTTTTGTTCGAAAGTGTGACGTACTTTAGGGGGGGGGGTCCGAGATTTGTGACAGTTTGTGACAGGGGGGGAGTTAAAAATTGTCGAAAATAGCGTGACGTACTTAATGGAGGGCCCCAAAGAATGCCAAATGACAGAGGAGCGAAGAGTGTGCACCCAAAAATCCCCAGAGGAAAACGGCTCAAGGGCAGACCTAGCCTCAGATGGATAGATCAAACAGATGATGTAGAGAAAGATCTACAGCAACTGGACATCCAATCTTGGATAAGAAAGGCCTTGGTTAGATCTGAGTGTAAGGAGGTGGTGAGACAGGCCTAAGACCCTACATGGGTTGTAACTTGGTTAGATCTGAGTGGAAGGAGGTGGTGAGACAGGCCTAAGCCCTACATGGGTTGTAACTTGGTTAGATCTGAGTGGAAGGAGGTGTTGAGACAGGCCTAAGCCCTACATGGGTTGTAACTTGGTTAGATCTGAGTGGAAGGAGGTGTTGAGACAGGCCTAAGCCCTACATGGGTTGTAACTTGGTTAGATCTGAGTGGAAGGAGGTGTTGAGACAGGCCTAAGCCCTACATGGGTTGTAACTTGGTTAGATCTGAGTGGAAGGAGGTGTTGAGACAGGCCTAAGCCCTACATGGGTTGTAACTTGGTTAGATCTGAGTGTAAGGAGGTGGTGAGACAGGCCTAAGCCCTACATGGGTTGTAGCACCACATGGATGGTATTTACGATCTTATAACAAATAAAATAATTAGTTGGGTTAAAAAAGCTGGATGTGGTATGTAACTTTCATACAGCGAAGGTATCAGGGAAGTGGGATATTTAAATAATTAATTATTCAGAAAACTATCAATTAGTTTATAATGTGTAAATTTTCCTTCTTTATGTTTTCCTGCAAGTCTTCATTCAAATTGGAATTTTTAATTTTTTTTTAAATTTAATTTTGAATGTGTGGTAGGAGACCTTCAGATTTAAAAAGCTTAAATCTCAGCCATGTCAACTTTGTGATGCTTACATGTTAACTTTGTGATGCTTACATGTCAACTTTGTGATGCTTACATGTCAACTTTGTGATGCTAACATGTTAACTTTGTGATGCTAACATGTAAGCTTTGGGATGCTTAAATGTACATAAAAAATTTCTCTAAAGTACACATTTTGTCTTTCATATAAAGTAATATAGCCAAAAAGACAAGAGGGTCTCTATTATCCAAAGTGACCGAGAGCGTCCACTGCTCCACCCGCTATTTCACATACGACTACAGCATTTAAACGTTGTGAATGGGGTGGTGCTAATAATTTTCACTTGGTCTTTAGAATTATAACTATATCAATAATAAACTTCACTGATTTATGACATTACCACTTTCACTGTGTCAAGTGTATACAAAAGATATAAAGGAGAGGATACTTTAAGTTTACAATGATATTTTTATCAAGTCAAATTTACAATGGGAGTGACCTGTCAATTGCACAGAGTATAGAAACTTAATGTAACACAAACCAGCACACAGAGCTTGTGCCCTCAGTCGCTTGCCGTCAGATGTCATGTCACACAAACCAGCACACAGAGCTTGTGCCCTCATCGCTGCCGTCAGATGGCATGTCACACAAACCAGCACACAGAGCTTGTGCCCTCAGTCGCTTGCCGTCAGATGTCATGTCACACAAACCAGCACACAGAGCTTGTGCCCTCAGTCGCTTGCCGTCAGATGGCATGTCACACAAACCAGCACACAGAGCTTGTGCCCTCAGTCGCTTGCCGTCAGATGGCATGTCACACAAACCAGCACACAGAGCTTGTGCCCTCAGTCGCTTGCCGTCAGATGGCATGTCACACAAACCAGCACACAGAGCTTGTGCCCTCAGTCGCTTGCCGTCAGATGGCATGTCACACAAACCAGCACACAGAGCTTGTGCCCTCAGTCGCTCTCAGATGCATGTCACACAGAGCATCGTGCCCTCAGTCGCTAACAGCACACAGAGCTCGTGCCCTCAGTCGCTAACAGCACACAGAGCTTGTGCCCTCAGTCGCTAACAGCACACAGAGCTTGTGCCCTCAGTCGCTAACAGCAAACAGAGCTTGTGCCCTCAGTCGCTAACAGCACACAGAGCTTGTGCCCTCAGTCGCTAACAGCACACAGAGCTTGTGCCCTCAGTCGCTAACAGCACACAGAGCTTGTGCCCTCAGTCGCTAACAGCACACAGAGCTTGTGCCCTCAGTCGCTAACAGCACACAGAGCTTGTGCCCTCAGTCGCTAACAGCACACAGAGCTTGTGCCCTCAGTCGCTAACAGCACACAAAGCTTGTGCCCTCAGTCGCTAACAGCACACAGAGCTTGTGCCCTCAGTCGCTAACAGCACACAGAGCTTGTGCCCTCAGTCGCTAACAGCACACAGAGCTTGTGCCCTCAGTCGCTTGCCGTCAGATGTGAACCCGATTCTTGCTTTCATACCATCCTCAACTTAACGATGACATAACTCGCACTAAGTTCAGTCACTCTCTTCACTGAGCCAATTCCTCCAGGGTGCTTGCCGCTGGCCCTACATCCTGGTTAAGTCCAAAAGAATCAACGTCCAAGTAGCGAAGAGTTCACTGAATTGAGGCAAATAAGATGGCCGCCATCTACGTGAGAGGAATCCCCAAACAAAAACTGAGGCCAAACACTAAAATGAGGTTCCAAAAAGTAAAACAAAGGCTTTCCACAAAATGTCCTCTTGGAGTTAAGGAAATTCAAACTCCCCGCATCATCCCTGATCCCCCACCCCTTTAACACTATTTATTCACGACACACTGAAAATAACATGCCTATAAAAGTAATTGTTAGCTTCTGTGCACCACATATCCGCGTCATTTATTACTGAGCATAACCTCACAATCACATCGATAAATACAAGGCCGGCAGACAGACAAACTGTACAATGAGGATCAGAGGCCCAATGAATAACTGAGTAAATGAATGTACTTGTGATCACATTGACATTCAGACCCACCAATAGTAAAGGGGGTGGGGGTTCCATTTCAGAGATGCCAGTATTTTTACGCCGACAGCAAAATCCAAATCAATATCACACGATATGATTTCTGGTTGATGAAATAGTGGCGCGGGGAACGGCGAGGGCAGACGTACAATAATAAGAAGACGGGTAGTTTGTGTCATAGCATCTGTAAGCATAAGCGTTGATGATAATAGGAAATAGTTTTAAAGTTCAGACTAAATTTATGTATTTAGACAAAATGAGTTTTTCCCATTTCAGATAAGAAGCAGAAAGAAGAAATCTTAATTTATATATCACAAACGTTCCTTCTATTCTGAAGATTATTGCGACCGTAATAGTTACCGAAAATCATTTATTTAAAGCGTAACTGCTTAGAATTTGATAAAGATAATTATGTACAAAGAAAAACTAGGCAGAAGTAGTGTACAGTGTCCAAAACTAGGCAGAAGTAGTGTACAGTGTCCAAAACTAGGCAGAAGTAGTGTACAGTGTCATAAACTAGGCAGAAGTAGTGTACAGTGTACATGGTCCAAAACTAGGCAGAAGTAGTGTACATGGTCCAAAACTAGGCAGAAGTAGTGTACAGTGTCCAAAACTAGGCAGAAGTAGTGTACAGTGTCCAAAACTAGGCAGAAGTAGTGTACAGTGTCCAAAACTAGGCAGAAGTAGTGTACAGTGTCCAAAACTAGGCAGAAGTAGTGTACAGTGTCCAAAACTAGGCAGAAGTAGTGTACAGTGTCCAAAACTAGGCAGAAGTAGTGTACAGTGTCCAAAACTAGGCAGAAGTAGTGTACAGTGTCCAAAACTAGGCAGAAGTAGTGTACAGTGTCCAAAACTAGGCAGAAGTAGTGTACAGTGTACATGGTCCAAAACTAGGCAGAAGTAGTGTACATGGTCCAAAACTAGGCAGAAGTAGTGTACAGTGTCCAAAACTAGGCAGAAGTAGTGTACAGGGTCAAAACTAGCACACACAAAAGTTGGAACTTTTTGGTTATCAGATGAAGGAGACGCATTGGTCAAACCTGACATAATCTATCACATGTTCCCCCAACCTGTCGTTAATGGCATGGGCTCAATGTCATGTACCCCAACCTGTCATTAATGGCATGGGCTCAATGGCATGTACCCCAACCTGTCGTTAATGGCATGGGCTCAATGTCATGTACCCCAACCTGTCGTTAATGGCATGGGCTCAATGTCATGTACCCCAACCTGTCGTTAATGGCATGGGCTCAATGGCATGTACCCCAACCTGTCGTTAATGGCATGGGCTCAATGTCATGTACCCCAACCTGTCATTAATGACATGGGCTCAATGGCATGTACCCCAACCTGTCGTTAATGGCATGGGCTCAATGGCATGTACCGCAACCTGTCGTTAATGGCATGGGCTCAATGTCATGTACCCCAACCTGTCGTTAATGGCATGGGCTCAATGTCATGTACCCCAACCTGTCGTTAATGGCATGGGCTCAATGTCATGTACCCCAACCTGTCGTTAATGGCATGAGCTCAATGTCATGTACCCCAACCTGTCGTTAATGGCATGGGCTCAATGTCATGTACCCCAACCTGTCGTTAATGGCATGGGCTCAATGTCATGTACCCCAACCTGTCGTTAATGCCATGGGCTCAATGGCATGTACCACAACCTGTCGTTAATGGCATGGGCTCAATGGCATGTACCCCAACCTGTCGTTAATGGCATGGGCTCAATGTCATGTTCCTCGAGCAATGACAACGTTTACATAAGGAAATAACAAAAAAATAACAGTGAAATCCAAGAAATGAAAGCCAATCAATCAAGAAATGACATTTTATCAATCAAGAAATGACAGCTTATCAATCAAGAAATGACAGCCTATCAATCAAGAAATGACATCTTATCAATCAAGAAATGACAGCCTATCAATCCAGAAATGACATCTTATCAATCAAGAAATGACAGTGTATAAATCCACATCAAGATGTCAGACTGGCAAAATAAAACTATATAAAATAACTCTGGAAGGTTCACCAAACTTTGGCTGTGACTGGATGTCTACTGGATGGCATTCTGGCAACAGACCTTGCCTGTCTAACTTGTCCTAATTTAGAAGCGTGTGAATCTAATTAGTCCGCATGAGTAGGGCTTTTGAAACACACATTGCAATAGACCAATAATAATGAGGTTGTGAAAAACTGTCAATATAAGAGGCCGCGATTAAAAAAGCAGATCTACATGTATTTACAGTTTACAGCGGTTTTTAATCGCGGCCTGTCGTGTAACTGTAACCCACGATATAAAGTGTTACACACGTTAGATGTAATACAAGGAGGTTTCTGCAATACACGACAGTTAAGTTGGCAACCCAAATGTAATGGAGTATCCGACTTGTAAAAACTGGCCTGAAATTTAACATTCTGACGTATTTTAACAGCAGGCTTATTATTCAACCCTTGGAGCTGTAGATTATTTCTTCAATACAAAATTATATTATCCCACTATTCCTGGACATAGGATAAACTAAGATCTCAAGCACCTGAACAAAGACACGCATGGTGCGGCCACGGTGCAAACAAAGACACGCATGGTGCGGCCACGGTGCAAACAAAGACACGCATGGTGCGGCCACGGTGCAAACAAAGACACGCATGGTGCGGCCATGATGCAAACAAAGACACGCATGGTGCGGCCACGGTGCAAACAAAGACACGCATGGTGCGGCCACGGTGCAAACAAAGACACACATAGTGCGGCCATGGTGCAAACAGGCCAGGTCTAGTGAAAAAAATCTTTAAATGTATTTTCGTACTTCTGTTACCGGTGTTAGGTTCAGAGAATGCATGTTTTCGTGGCCACGCGGTAGCATAGCACTGCTCCACGTGATAGCAGTATGTATAACTCGCCACTGCCACAACTGAATGGCGTATTCGGGCTGCGGAAATTAGTCGCTTAAAATGTTAATCGATTAAAATTAATTTGATCGATTAAAATTCGATTAAAATTTAAGAAAAAATAATTTTTTCCTTCAATTTATTAATAATTTTATTTCATGGTACTTACATGCGTTTCCCTCGTATTATTATTATTTTTGTAGACGTGCATACGTAAACAAAAAGGTTTTTCTTCCTTATTTCTTGCATAGCAAAATTTGTGAGCCATGGCATTACCGCGACTTAGCCGATTTCACGACATAATGAATCGCGACTTAACGGAATCAATATGTGCGTTCTAAAAATATAATCAATCTATTTAATTTTTTCCCGATTTATCTAACAATTTTTTTAATTTAAAAAAATGTTTAATCAATTTTATATATATTATACCCTTTCGGATTCTGCATTTGTGGATTTAGCACTTTCGGGCTCAATAATGGACCAGCAAATGTTTTAATTTATTTACATATATTCTCATATGTATGCATATAAATGACTTACGATCCCAGCAAACATTATGCCAATAGTTAAAAAGTTAAAGGTCTAATTAATATTATCAAAAGTATTAGGACACAATATATATATATATATATATATATATGAGTTGGTAAAACGTAGCAAAGATACTCTGAAAATAACGTTCAAAGACATTAGATAAGATTAATAAATAATGATTTTAAATATTTACAAATTAAAGTTTAATTAATGGATAGAAAATTATCAAAAAATGTAATCGCTTATCTTCTTTTAAGTGCAATATTTCATCGAGAGAATTCTTTTCTTTTTTTTTCATTTCTGTTTAAAATTATAGTATTTCTAAACAAGGTCCTGCTAGCGCGAATGTTAAAATCACGTCAGTCATACCAAGTTCTGTTACAACCTTGGATTACAGTCAATAACGTAACCGTGCTTCGCACTGGATGAATTAACTTTCAATCAACTGTTGCAGACAAGCCAAAAGTCAACTACTATAAACTTCATTCTACACTGGGCAAAAGGCATGGCCATTAATAGCTCGAATGTGTTCACAATTCAATAAAACATTAAAAGTACAAAGTATTTTCAAACTAATACACCTTGCGCAACGCGGCATAACTCAATAAACTAAATATCCACTGGCCTTGACTTACCCAGGAGAGTTGGAGGGAGGGAGGAGGAACTATAGCATGCCGCGTGGACTAAATATTCAGTCAGTCTTTTTGTAGAGTTATTTGTGGAGCCATGTGGCGAGGGCCAGACGACATGAGAATGATTGTCAACAGTCTGTTAGCCGGGAGAAGTAGAATGTGTGATGCACACGAAGTTCACAGTCAAAATGGCATTTGTATAACACCATGGCCAGATGTTTCTTATATGTTGGAATTAAGAACATTACAAATAAACAACCCGTAAAAACAAAGTTTTTGACTCTAAATCCCTTATATGTGAGAAATAACTAAAAGTATTGATTATGCGCGACAAAGATTTACAGACTGAACGTGAATGAGCTCTCCTTGCTGTAAAACACGGAGATGTGGTCATCGATGGCTGGAGTGAACTCCAGTGACCCGTCGAGGTCAACTATAGCAGACGGCTACATAGAGATAAACTAAAAATTCATTAATTTAATTACGGTACTTTCGATCGATCTGAAATTTTGATACAATGCAATGTTATGTGCAAAATTTCAGCTCGATAGGATCACGTGAAGTGGTTCATTTTTTACTTTTGTTTTTCCGCCCAACCGACCACGATAAGGCGGTGAAATTAAAATAAGGGATTTAAAAACAAAGCCGCAATGGTTCTCACATTTCTGTTTGACAAGGCAACGCTAGATCACAGATTGGATACGTTCTAAAAATTAATAAATAGAGGCAAAAAAAAAGAGTTTTAAAAATCACGTTTTTATAAGTGGACTAAATAGAAGAAAATAATTTGAAACTTATAAGTTCAAGTAGTTTGATTAAATATGACTAAAACGTTGGGCGGGTGTTTGGTACAAAAATTAAAGATTTATAAATTAGAAGACAAAAGAGAGATCTATAAGTGAGAGTATGAGTGGACTGCATATGTTAAACCTCATAAGCGCCCGCCCCACGTTTTTAGTCATATTAAATGAAAGTACTTGAACTTATAAGTTTTAAATTATTTTCTTCTTTTTAGTCCACTTATAAAAACGTGTTTGTTTGTTTTTTAATTTAACCACGTTTTATTAACTAGCTTTCGTTCCTGTGGCATTGTTGGTTTGTCCAAGATTTTTTCAAATCTGCCAACGTAAAATTGAACCACTTCTGATGGCCCTAGAGATCTGAAAATTTTACCACAAATAGATCTTGGATGACAATGCATTGTATCAAAATTTCAGATCGATCGAATGTACCGTTATCAAATAATTGAACTTTTCAGTTTATCTATAGTCTATATATAAGCATCTGTACCGTCTGCTTTTGTTGACGTCCGTGAGTTCACCCCGTGACCCGTGACCACATCACAATGTTTTTAAAACGTTGAGCGGGCGCTTGTGACGTGTTTGGTAAAATAAATAA